>CM067222.1:1887071-2345019 GCA_034190945.1 Octodonta nipae
TTTTGGAGCAGCCCTGCAAACAGCTGTACGCGCAATCAGCCAAATTACGCCATTTCAAATTTAAAGCCGTTTCAACGCCGGTAATTGCCACAAACGTAACCCTAATTAGTTGAAATTATAAGGTAGTAACATTTTTTTATGCGTTTGTGGTCGGGAAATTTAATTAGTAAATTTGGTTGATTTTTACATTAAAGAAATAACTTCACCAAATTGAATATATTCATTACATGAAAAATGTATACAGGGTGTAACACAAAACAGTGCAGAGATTTTGGTAGACGAAAGAACTGATTTGTATAAATGAAAAACCCTTACATAACATTGTGTTACGCGCCCGTTTTGACATTCTACATTTGAAATATCTTTGAAATTTTTGGCATTTTATGTAATTTTTTCCATTTTTGACAGTTTTGTCACATGGACATATTTAGTAACCAACTTCCAAAATAGAGGAGTTTATCAATTCGTCTCGTTTTTTTCGCTTTTTTTTGTATGTATGTTACCTGATTTCTTCTCCTATGGTGAACCGCTTTGAATGAATATGGTCTTGTTTAATAGAGTATATATCCGGATTGGTGAAAGTTTCACTAAATTGGGCCAGTAAAACTGCAAATCTTTCCTAATTTAACCATTGCTCTATCTCCGCTAGTTTCCGGGATCCCCATATTGCTCATCAAAAAAACTCACCGTGTATAACACTGTATCAGATCTACAAACATGAGCCTACCCAGGTTTTAATTTAAGAAGAGGCAAATCAGGAAGAAATTGTCCTAGTTAAATTTGAAAATTCTTTGAAGGCTAATGGCAGATTTTTCAGTTTTCACCTCGGTCTTCAATCATTATAATCTGAGTAAGAACATAAAACGTTCTTGTATACACTTTAAACAATAATCCTGCACAACCACGGCAAACAGTAACTAACAATAAAAGAAACATCCGATGCAAATACTATTTGCAACCAGTAGAAACACACAATAGTAAAACGTATTGTGCCACAAAACAGTTCCGCTATGATTTCTTGTATCATCAGATTTAAGAAGTATACTAAGACCTCTAAATTTAGTTTTGTTAGTATATCCCAAATATGAAATTTGTAATAGTGCTTTTTAAGGTTGTCATTTTGGTAAGCACGATATTTACATTATCCGTATACAAAATAGGGTTGTAAATATATATGACAGTTGTCAAATCCCAATTTTCAAAATGGAATAATATCTTTAAATATATGCGTACAGAAAAAGGTCCCTTCCAATAGATTTAGAAATTATGCATGACAAATATACGACACTCATTTGTTGTCTGCTTTTAGTTCTATGCAAAATTGTGTTCCCAAATGTTTTGTTCGAAAATACAGAAAGCTATCGGGAAATCCACTATCGTCAAATTTATTAGATGGGATTGAAATGCTAATGTTATCTGTGCTATCGCTTGGCAATGTTTTCGTTTTATTAATGATGGTGATATTTTCGCGTGTTATTAGTGATATTAATCCTTCAGGCAATAACTAAATATATATATATATATATATATATATATATTTACATTTAAATTTATTTCGAACTAAATGCTCCTTTGTACTAAATTTATGTTTTTAATCCTATATGAAAATTTCTCGCTTGTGATCTTTCTTGAAAGAACTTCAGAATTTATATACAGATATATATCCACATATCTTAACATATAAAAAATCCGTGTCACTGTGTATTTTCCGAATAAACTCAAAAACGATTCAACCGATATTCATGAAAGTTGGCATATATATGTAATTTGGTCCAGCTTAGATGATAGGATAGTTATTATTTAAATTAATGGTCTTAATAATTAATAATAAACTGATCATCAACGTTGGTTGTTGTTATTAATTGTACGTTCCATAAGTCAGGAACAGATGGCGCCTTCAGCGAATTTCTTTACAGAGAACTTTGCCCTTTGCACCTCATAGATGGCGCCACACTTGAATGTGATATATTTTCTTAGACTACACACTATAGATGTCTTATTTTGTCTATACCACTTAACGTATTTACGAGTAGGAAGACCATCAAGTTTATTTGTATTAACAAAGGACCGATTGACCAAAAATATTGTACATCGACTGGCGCTTCATTGAACATTAACTGTGATTCATTACGATTAAAGATATTTAGAGTATATATACTATTGAATAAATGTTATAAAAATGTTATGTTAATTTGTGTTAAATTTGTCTTTCAAATCTGTCTTAAATCAGTCAGCCACAGCAACGCGTGGCCGGGTCTGCTAGTTTAGAACTATATCATTCAACGTATAACAGCCGTTTCGAACCAGGAGTTCTCGTCAGATACGCTTCCTTGAATGACAAGTTCTAAAGTGAAATACTTGGATGTAATACAAATAATAATACAATCAGTAAGACAACAGTCAGTGTATTGAACCTAATAGATGTCGGTGACATCTACCGTCTAGTGAGTAATTTAAGTATATGAAGGCACATTTATATAAAACACTCGAACTCGAACTCGAATTTTAAATAAAACACTCGAACCATCTGTCAAGAATATGGTATATGTTATAGCATAGTATGCGTTCATATACTTCAATTACTCAATTGACGGTAGATGTCACCGACATCTATTAGGTTCAATACACTGACTGAAGTTCAGAATTCTTAAAGCGAATAACAAATTATTGACGTTTTTGATGACTGGCAATATAGAATAAAAAATTTAAATTAATTTGCATATATTAAGTATCTAGAAGCACATATTTTCATCAATGTTTGTCTATAACATCAATTATTTACAATTCTAAAAAAATAAAGGATCCTTGATAAGAATTGCCTAAATTAGTTTGAAAAAGTGTATATCTACTATAAAGGTGTCCACAATATCTTGATGCGTAAACTATACAGAGTGCAAATAGTTTGAGTGCATATATATTAGGTGGACATAGTAAACCAAGTGAAACAAAAAAACTTTCAAAAAATTATGATTTATGGGCCTTAATAAGCTAGAAAATTCCAAATACATGTTAACTAAATGATTGTCAATGCGGCAATGTTGCTGTCAAAACAGATTAACTTTTAGCGCGTATAATAAAGAAAGTACTTATACCACAGAAAATGAAGGAAAATAAAAATGTGTCAAATATTATTTAACTTATTTTATTCATCAATTTAAATGAGAGGGGATAAAAAGTTCTGTACATATAATACAAAAATAATTCGATACAAAGTATATTCAACCCAAATGATTTTTTTATATGTCATCATAATAAAGCTGAGAAATATAAAGAAAGATTCTAAACAACTGTCAGGATTTGAACACATTTCCGCATAACCTTTCAATAATCTCTATATGGGTCCTTAGATCTAATTGAAAGATTCTAAACAACTGTCACGAACAAAGTCGACGTCCTAGTATACTTTGTTTTAGTACGTAGATTGATGCTTTTTACCTGCCGTTACATGTAATGAAAAGATTCTAAACAACTGTCATGATCAAATTCGACGTCCTAATGATTTTGTTGTAGTACTTAGATTGATCTGCATACTAAATGGTCAAAAATTCAATACTCTTGCAATTCTGTTATTACATCTACTTTCCCCATAAATTAATAACATTTCAGGTCTTTTCCTAATTGTAAATCTCCCACTATCTGCACACAAATAAATAATGCTGCACTGTGTTTGACCTTCAAACTTACAATTAACATTTCATTTGTTTATCCCATAATTTTTTGAAAATTAATCATGAAATCTATATCAAATATCACACAAATCACTTACATTTACATAATAATTGTTATACAAAAACCGATAATACAAAAAACAATCGTAACGGTCAGCTGTCGTTAAAGTATAAAATTACTAAGCAAGGGATATCAGTGTGCTATATTGCCACATCTATTCGGAGAAACGTACGGCAAACAGAATATTTACAGTTTAAATATATTTTTTGTTAATATAACTTGTGACATTTTATTGAGCAAAACTATAATTTATTTCTGAAAATGTTATACAGCTTTTTGATATATTTTTAACTGAAGTATTAAACTTCAAAATCTTCGTATTTCCATTTTCGGGTAGGAATATGCATGATATTAATATCATCAACTTACTAAATAAATATGTGCCCATTCTTCCACTAACACTGCAACTGCTTCATAGAACGATTCCTTCCATGGTTTTGTTGTACTTTGAAGACGCGAGATGTATTTCTTTTACTTTTTTTATAAATTAGAGCCTTGGCAGTTATATATAAGTTTCCTAAACCCTGTTTCATCTAGCACATTTAGCACATTGATCGACCTGTCCAATTTCGAAAAAATTAGACAACAGCCCTATTGTCATACCATTTGATCAAGATAAATCATCCCTACTACGGGGAATGGTGGAAAATTCTCGACCTGACTTTAATAGATTTTCATCATAAAATAATTTCAGATGGAACACAAAAATTAAACAAGTTGTTCTAATACCAGAGATTGATTTTGACGACAGGTAATCAAAAAACATACTTATGAACTTATCAGAATCGAATCCTTATTTTTTTCTGGCCTTAAATAATTATCCATCCTATTTATAAAATCCCCGTAGCCTGCGTTCAAAATTCTAACGTCACTCCTGAAATATTATTACATTATATACGATCCTGTTTGAATAGATACGTTGAAATTACCGACTTTCCTTATTCTGTCATTTTGCCTTCTGGCGTATCATTAATGTTTTCAAGACAAGGGTGAGTACAGTACAAGTACCGTGATTTTAGATACAAATTTATTTCTCCAAAGTATTTCAGCATCCCATTCAAATTGCTTGATTTAAAATTCTAATTGAACAAATCCAAATTAAATTAAATACTGGGTATGCGTGTCTTTAAATCTATACTGTTTATTATGTTGTTTTGTCAGCGCTGAAACAATCAACCAAAATTGTTTGGTCATCAAATGCAAATGTCTAAATCTAGTGTTTATAATTTATAACGCATTCAGGTTATTGATTTTGCCGAACATCACATTTAGTTGCAATTTATTCAACCCTATTTGTTTAAAAGGGATTGCCAGAGATTCCAATCAATGAATTACACTATATTCTACCTCAACTATGTAATTAGTTTATTTCTATAGTCGGGAATTTGAAGCATAAATACATTAATTCATCTTTTAACTTTACGTATTCTGCGAAAGTTTTTATTGTAATACATATATGATGTTATTAATGTCGATTCATAGTCCTTATCAACTGATTACTTTTATTTTTTTTTGGGCAATAACACCACAATCGAAATAAAACGAAATTTTCATTTTGCAATTACATCAATAAATATAAAGCCATTGACAACGAAGTCAGAACAGACCTTGAAACGTTTGGTTTTGCTTCAAAATATGTTGTTTTATTTCTATTATGGTGTTATTTCCCAAAAAAAAAACATAAAAGTAATCAAGAATATGCCACAAACAACGTTTTGGAGACACTTATCTACTGGACTTGGATTTACTCATTTTTGAGTTTTTTTGTACAATATTTGTTTACACAACTAATGCAAACAGTAAGAAGGAAAACGATGGGGCTCTGATCCGATGCTTGAATGGAGTTTACTCATTTTGTGACATTTTCGATATTTTCAATAATTCTGACATTTTTGAGGTTTGTGACATTATTGACATTTTAGAGATTTTAAATATTTTAGATATTTTTGACACCTTATAAATTTTATACATCTTAGATGACGTTTATGATATTTCGAACATTTTTGACTTTTCGGACATTTTTTTGACATATTCGACATTTTTGAATTTTATAAAATTTCTGCCATTTTCGACATCTTTAACTTTTTTGACTTTTTTTAAATATGGCGACATTTTCATCATTTTCGAAAATTTCGATATTTATGCCATTTTTGATATTTTTGACTTTTTTGTCATTTTTGAAATTTTTGACGTTTTTGAGAATTTCGATATTTTCAACAATTATGACATTTCTGAGTTTTTTTGACATTTTAGAGATTTCATATATTATTAATAATTTTGACACCTTATAAATATTAATAATTTTAGATATTTCCGAATTTTTTTACTTTTGGGACATTTTCCACATTTTTGAAATTTCTGCCATTTTGAGCATCTTTAACATTTTTGACACTAGAAATTTTCGACGTTTTTGAAAATTTTAAATTTCTGCCAGTTTGGACATTTTTAACGTTTTTGACTTTTTTGACATTTCGTCATTTTCGAAGATTTCGAAATTTTTGATATTTTTAACATTATTGACATTTTTGTCATTTTTGACATTTTCCATATTTTTAGCAAATACGACATTTCTGAAATTTTTGACATTATTGATATTTGAAAGATTTTAAATAATTTAAATATTTTTGACACCTTATAAAAATTTTAGATATTGTCGACGTTTATGACATTTGGGACATTTTTGACGTTTAGGACATTTTTAACATATTTGAAATTTCTACCATTTTGGGCATTATTAACTTTTTTGGCACTTTTGACATTTTTGACAATTTCGATACTTTTGACATTTTTTACACCTTGTTGTTTTTAACATTTTTGATATTTTTGACATTTTTGACATTTCGGACATTTCTGACTTTTCGAAAATTTTTGAATATTTTTAAATTTCTGCCATTATGGACATTTAAACATTTTTGACATTATTGACATTTTCGACATTTGTTATTTTCGAAAATTTCGATATTTTGGACATCTTTGACGTTTTTTGACATTTTTGACATTTTTGGAAAAATTTCTTCGTGTTTTAGCCGTGATCTGTTAAAATTTTTTACTAATGTTTCATCTGCTGCTGGTTGAATTAATTATCTTCCTCTTGGCTAGTTTCTGACTCAGTAACTAGCCAAGAGGACTCACAAACACTGAAAACTCATTCCATTATCGTCTTTATATAAAAATCAGTTTTCAAGGACTCGTCTAAAAATAGTAAAGAATATATATTGACTCTAGTGGCATAAACATTTTGAATTATAGCTAATTTTCAATGTAAATTTAAACGAATTTGCAAAACTTTGTAGTTTTTGCAATACCCTACCCTATGTTTTCATTCGTTGTTGGTGTGTTTAAAAACGTCAATCCCACCTGGCCAGTACAACTTTAAATACCAAAGGACAATGACAGATTGGATTGATTCACTAAGGCACTTTTGACTATAAAAAATATTCTTATTCAAAGTAATTAACGAATTGTTTGAAATAGTCGACATATTTCAATATCTCATAGACGTAGATCAACACTGTTATCATCTTTACAATGTGAGAGAAATACGCCAAATTGACCCGCTTTCTTGGATAGTAAGTATTCGTTTGACGGCTCTAAATCAAATAAACCAATTCTGTAAGAGACCGTGTAGCTTCGAGGAATAAGAAGGGTTATAAATTTTCTGGAGAATTGTTTCACAGCTGAGAACAAATGGCTGGGCGGATAGTTACAGAATTTCATTTCAACTCCTTCAAACTACACATTTCTGACTGTATTTTCCCAGCAGGGACTTCGATGAGACGGCTGAATTTATGATTTCGTAAGATTCGCTTACTTGAGAATTGCCGTTACCAGTTATACGATTAGAAGTATTTTATGTTATGCTATAATTGCTGATTTGAATAATTGTTTGTTTCAATGTTGTGAGGATTCCTCCAACTTCGTTAAATGTCTTTTGCTGTCAAAATAGTATTACAAGTAAATAAAATTGAAGTGTCAGTCTGTCTCAGATCTCACTTTGATTAGCGTTGCAATAAATGACCAACAAATTTATAAAAAAGAATATTTATCTCTCCATCTGTCTGGGATAATATTCCAACTCGACAATGTATACTAATTTAAGGGTTCGTATGAATAAATTAAAGAAAATATGGAATTAAGTGAGTCTCAAGTAGCAACTGCGGTATTAAAAAAATCTAACAAAATCTTCTATTACAATTTAAGTGGTCATTTAGGATACTATTTTTGGAAAAGCTTAAACCTCCTTGAATTTCTACCTCTTCTAATACTGAAATTTTATAATACATACAAGTTTTAACAATGCAAACTTATTGTATCTTCTAGTTTTGGAAAATACTGACTTAATCATGTATTTTATGGTTTGAAAAGGTGGAATCTATTTTTAATATTTAAATGAGCAAAATGTCCAAAATAAGGGATGATAAAATTTCTTGCGTCATTCCTACTTAAAAACTATTACATTTTGGACAGATTAGCTCATAAACTTCAGATTTACTATATTTTGACAAGGGAACTGAAATGCTCGGTGAATCGTAGTTCAATATGGTTTAATAGATCAGCCGATGAACAATGAATAGTAGAATTCGTGAAAGTAGATATCCTGTATATAAAAAAATTGAATTTTGGTGCCGGGATAAGCGCGAGATCTGAATAGTTAAGTTGGTTGTTCATTTCTGTTTTAACAGTAAATCCGATATTGGGTTATGAACTATTGCTAAAATTCAAGAACGAATGCAATTGCATATTGGTGCCTCTAAAGTAAGCTAAAATAAATTTTCTTCTTAAATTTTATCAATAGTTTACAACTCAATATCAAATTTCCTGTTCTAACAAAAATAAAGAAGCAACTTAACTTTTTAGACATCACGCTACCAGCACCACAATTTTATTTCTTTTAATATATGAGAGTACTATTATCAAAATTGTAATCTCCGCTTTTTTACAAAACTGAGTTAGAAACATGTTTTTTCTACTCTATCTAACCATATGGTTGACGAGTATGAGCATCAAACCGGGCAATCTCCAGTACCCGTTTAGAATCAGAGACAATAATCTCCCTTTCAGTCAATCATAACGTTCGCAGCGGTAACGTGATATCGTACAAAGCAACACTGTTGTCCATCAAGTCAGTATGCTGAACCTGCAAGATGATCACAAATCTTACAAAACAAAACACTTTGGAGCTACTCCAGGAGAACTCACTTTTTATGCAACTATTCTTTTTAATGAAATTCCTGAACCAGAGCATCCAGGACAGGAAGGAGAAAGCTCACTGCCAGACGTGGACGAAACAGCAGAAGAAACCTGCGAATTTATTAAAGAAATTCCCTCTATACTGGTATAATGTACATTACTATGTTAATTAAAAAATATTTTTGATTACACCTTTTCTTGGATTAATCTAAATATTGTATTTCATAAACCCATTCCAAATTAATAATTGGTATTCATTTATCAACAGTTTAGTATCAAATCTGGCACAATACAACTGTCAGTATCAAACACAGCATTTATTTTTCTCAGTTTTTTTCAAAACCGTTAAAAATGTAGGTGTATTGACCTTAAAATCCGATACAGTTCAAAATTTTCTTTAATTAAAAAATATCTCACTTTAAGATAAAAAAGTGAAAATGGTGAAGATTGCCATCTTTGATACTAGACCCCTCATATTCATTGCTCATCGGCTAGTCTATTAAACCATAAACTATCAGTTCCCTAGTCTACAGTCTACAGAATCGCAAAATAATTGAAATTTCATAACATTAAAGTCAGTTTCAGGTCTTAAAATATACTTTCAAACATAATTTTTAACAGCAAAGGTAAAGATAATTTATTCAGGGTATAAATAGTTTGAGTGCATATATTTTAGATGCACACCAAATAAAACAAAAAGCTCTTATAACACTATGGTCTATAGGTCTTAATATGCAAGAAAATTACATGTTAAGTAAATTATTGACAACGTCGCACAAAAAATCAGATTCACTTGTATCCTGAATAATGAAGGAATTAGTAACCACAAAAAAAATGAACACCTGTTATTGTTTTTGGTATTAAATAATTACATAGTTTCGAGTGCCGTTAGATTTTGATTTAGGTAAATAAAATTTTATGAAATATTATTTTCAAAATTGTACCCTTTTAATATCTATACAGGGTGTAAATAGTTTGACTGCATATATTTTAGGTGCAGATAGTACCCACCAAACAAAACAAAAAACTCTTATAAAACTATGGTCTAAAGGCCTTAATAAGCAAGAAAATTTGAAATACATGTTAAGTAAATTATTGTCAATGTGGCAACGTCGCGCTAAAAATGAGATTTGCTTGTAGCGTGAATAATAAAGGAATGAGTCACCACAAAAAACTGAACACCTGTTATTTTTTTGTATTAAATAATTTCATAGTTTCGAGTGCCGGTAGATTTATTTAGGTACATAAAATTTAATGAAATATTATTTTCAAAAATGTACCCTTTTAATATCTATGTATTGAAATGAATATTTATATTTGGCCATTTATTTTATGCATCAAGTTGAAGAAGGGAGGATACAAAGTTGTTTACATTATGATACAAAAATAATGCGATACAAAGTATATTAAACAAAACATTTCTTATATGTAGTTCTTTTATGTGTTAAATTCTTCGAGAAATAATTGTTACTAAGAAATTAATATTACTTACCTTAGACAAATAAAAACCTTTGACCTGAAGGATGATTATGATCGAGCTCTGGCGAGCAAACGGATTATTTATAGTAAATATTCAAAATTCAAAATTCTTGTTATTACATTTGCTTTCCCCACAAATTAATAGCATGTCAGGTCTTTACCTAATTGTATAATTATCACTGTTTGTCACAAAATAATACACTTGAACTCACAATTCACAACAGATTTTATTTATTTTGCCAATTTATATTTTAAAATGAAAATCAAATAACTTACGCTATGTCGAATGTCACGCAAAAATCACTTTCACTTTCTTAAAAGAACCGGGCAGCAAAAAAGGATTCATGGCAGCGGCCAGCTGTAGTACTGAGTATATGCTATGTTGCCACATCTGATCGGAGAAACGTAGGGCAAATTATAACAGAATATTTAGAGTTTAAATAATAATTTTCTTTGTTAATACAGTTATTAAAGGTGTATACGTTATTGAGTATTTACATATTTAGCTTTACAATTATTTTGAAGCCGGAAATAATCTATTATACCTTGTAATAAAGGCTACAGAACTTCTAACTTTTTCATTTTTTTTTTGGCAAAACTATAGTTTATTTTAGAAAATGTTATAAAACTTTTTGATTTGTTTTGACCTAAAGTATTGATCCTCAAAATCTTTGCACTCAAACCGTTTACACCCTGTATATAGAAATTAATATTTATATTTGGCGATTTATTTTATGCATCAAGTTGAAGAAGGGAGAATACAAAGTTGTTTACATTATGATAGAAAAATAATTCGATACAAAATATATTAAACAAACCACTTCTTTTATGCGTTAAACTCTTCGAAAAATAATTGTTACTCGTAATATTAATATCACTTATATTAGACAAATAATTGTAAATAATGTACTTACAGGATGTCATTTTGATAGAGCTCTAGAGAAGAAACGGATTCTTTATAGTAAATATTCAAAATTCAACATTCTTGCTATTACATCTACTCTCCTCACAAATTTATAGCATGTCAGGTCTTTACGTAAATTGTATAGTTGTCACTTATTGTCACAAACTAACTCGAACTCACAATTCACAATAGATTTCATTTATTTCTCCAATTTACTTTTTAAAATGAATATCAAATCACGAACGCTACGTCGTCGAATGTCACTTTCACTTTCTTACAAGAACCGATCAGCCAAAAATCAATCGTGACAGCGGTCAACTGTAGTACTGAGTAAGGTATCTTATATGCTATGTCTGGAAAAACATAGGGCAAATTATAAAGAATATTTAGAGTTTAAATTTTAATTTTCTTTGTTAATACAGTTATTAAAGGTGTATAATATATTGAGTATTTACATATTTAGCTTTACATACATTTTGAAACCTGAAATTATTATTATTATTTATTCACTGTAATAAAGACTATGTAACTTTTTTATTTTATTTTCAAAACTATAATTTATTTCTGAAAATGTTGTAAAGCTTTTTGATTTGTTTTTACCTGAAGTATTGATCCTCAAAATATTTGCACTCAAACCGTTTACATCATGTATAGTAAATCTGGAGTTTATAAGGTCATGTTCCAGACTGCAATAGTTTTTATAGATTTGTGATTAATTTTCCTCTTGGATTTAATCGATTTTTTACAAATGAGGAGTGATTTAGTTATTTGGACTGAGAGATCTTGAACTTGTTTGCTACTCTCTTGAACTTGTAGACCAAGTTTTAAAAGTCACCTTCGGTTTTCAGTATGAGAAGGATATACGACTTAAGGAGCATCTTTGTTGTATACTTGTGCCTGTTTTTATCTCCTCTCAATTGGTATCAATTGATAAATTTACCGTTGATATACACACAAGCATTCCGGAAATTTTATAAACAACTAGCTTCACCTCAGTTAAACTAAAAAAAACTGAATTCCTTTGAAGACTTCATCATTTAAAAAAGAACAAGCATACGAATTCCCGCTCTATCCTTCGATTGATAAATTACAAACCCCACATCATGAAGCAAATCCAGCATTAACATACTTCCGTTCGGCATATCCTCAATCAGAAATGACGAAGGCTTACTTCCGAGCAAAAAAATTTGCATTCGTTATCATCGACTCGAAATAAGCCGCGCCTTTTATTCGGCTTCACTAAACAGCCTCGATCCAAAATTTACAAGTTCAAATAACGACCTAGGCTTATCTCTCTCGCTTGATGGCTTCGTTTCGAGCTAGCGAAAAAATTTGCATTACATTGTCAGGAGAAGTCTAATCCGCAAATTTTCTCGGGAAATTCAATCGAACAAATCGACTCTGAAGATTCCAATAAGCCGAACATAGACACCTTTTATTCGGCTTCACTATTCGCTGTATTTAGTTTTCAGCCTCAAAAATTAACCTCGATCCAAAATTTATAGGTCAATTTGTTCAAATATTTAGAGTTTCATGCAAATGACCTCGAGAATTCCATTTCATAATATTCTCTCTCTCGCTTGATGGCGGTTCGTTTCATAAAATAAAAACGCCCTCTAGCGAAGAATAATTTAATGTATTTACTCATCATTACATTGTCAGGAGAAAAGTTTAAATTCGCTATAATTTTCAAAATTTTCGGGAATTCATATCGAACATAATCCTAATTAGACGATTGTAGTGGTGAAGTGGGAGCTGAAAATTCTGCGTTTTCTGTATTCTAATTTTGTTATGCTTTACGTTTTATAGTTTCGGAGATAAGGGGGGGGGGGGAATGGGTAAATTTTGGTATATTTTCTTTGATATCTTTTTAATTATTTTTTTTTTTAAATATGAAAAAAATATATTTGTGTTCCTCAGAATGAGACCTTTCATTTGATATATTACATTTTTCAGCCCCCAAAAATAATATTAATGGTTTCTCCTTATTTTTCCTGTAAAGTTCGGGCAACGTTCTATATTTTCTATTTTTTTCAAAATTTTAGGTTCAGTAGTTTCGGAGATCAGGGGGGGAACGGTCAATTTTTTAGTTTTCCCCCAGAAGTACCCCTTAAATCAAAATTTCTTCTTTTGCGATATTTGCTTTGTCACCAAACTATACCTTCATAAATCAACCTCTTCCGTCCAGTAGTTTAGGAAAAAATTGCTGTGATGACAGAGGCAGAAATCCTAGATATTTAAGGGCGTATACTGTATATACGGAACCCTAATAAGTTCAAAAATTTCCTTACTGAAAATTAACATTTATGAAGTAGTATAAATTAAATTTTCTCCTAGGACGTCGAATTTTATAATGACAGTTGTTTAGAATCTATTCATTAGATCTAAGGAACCATGTAAATATTATTAAAATTCGGGGCGGAAATTTTTTTAAATAATTTAGAAGCAAATTAAGCCGAGAGATTAAAAATCATCAAAGTACTAAAAGCAAAGTACTCTAGGACGTCAAATTTGATCATGGCAGTTGTTTAGAACCATTGCATTAGATATAAGGAACCATATAAACATTTTTCTTGTATTGTCTTTGTGGAATAATTCAATTTTTTCTTTAGTGTCTTTATGGTTCTCTTCCGGTTTCTGTTGTTTCTCTAAAATGCGTGCACGTCTCAGCCAATATGGAATTTCTTCTTCGATATTCCTATATATCTAAATCAGCAAGAGTCTATACCCAGAAATATTAGGATTATAAAGAAAAGTTGAGTTAGTACGTTTTTGTAATTGCACTGTTGGAGGGAACTATACAATATGGATTTTGATTTACTTAGAGATGGCGAACAGTTTAGTAGCTATTTGGGCCACTATCAAGACAATGGATCTATCCTAGAGAGCATACAGAATTTGTCAACAGATGGGATGTACCATTGGGACATGGATAATGAAATACAAATCAATGGAGATTTGGAAATTATACCAGTCAGTAACAGTTTTTGTGAAATAAATATAGATTCAAATAATACAAATATAAATCTTCACCAGATTGTAAATGGTTGGCATCAGCAAATTGGAGATGTAGTGTCTAGTGCTAGTGAAGCGATTTCCGAAGTTGATGAAATTTTCACCCAAGCAGATGAAATAGTCGATCTTCTAAATGGCATAAAAAACTTCGATATCACCATGTATTTAAAAGATGATGTAGCGCCCTCTGAGGAACCTGCAATATTTCCGAAGAAACATAGAGCCGGCGTCAAAAAAATCGACATGAAAGCTCAACGATATATTCTCGATGAAGATGATGATGTAGATGTTGAAACAATATCAGAATGTGGTAAGCCTTCACCCATACTTCAAGCAAGAGATCTGGATAGTTTACTGCAGCAATTTGAAGCATCTGAAATACCAAATTTAACATTACCTGAAGATTTTTTGGAAAACACGTCGCCTTCAATAGGAAATAAAATTGTACCAAAAATTGAGTAGATAGACATTCACCAAGTAAATTTATTGGAAGAAAGTCGCACAGAATGCAAACCTGTAGTTAAAATCAAACAAGAATCCCTAGAAACCTTGGAAATACTAATAAAGCAAGAGGTTGTTGATTGTGAACCTGAAATTGATAGTAAACAATGGTTGTCAAGAAGCAAAATCAGTCTTAAAATATAAAAGGTGTAACAGTGAATGAATTGAGAGTCAAACAGAAACCGGAAGAGAACCACGAAGACACTAAAGAACATATAAACATTATTGAAGAGCGGGCGTTAATTTGTTTAAATAATTTAGCAACAAATAAAGCCGAGATTATCAATCAAAGTACTAAAACAAAGAACAATAGGACGTCAAATTTGATCATGACAATTGTTTAGAATACTTTCCATCACATCTAACGGAACCATATAAACTCTATCGAAAGGCCCTGTGGAAGTGGCTACAAGACCTCTTGCCGTGAAAACAGCACTGAAGTGGCTACGAGTTCAACAAGCTTGTAAATAGCATGGAAGTTGCTACAAGACCATTTGGCGTGTAGATAGCGCGGAAGTGGCTACAAAACCTATTTCCCAGGTTATCAAAAATGCAACCCATCTTGGTTGTGTTTACAAGATTGCATTTGTTTTATAAACTGACAAAATATCCTTAGGAAATTGGAGGTAAGTGAAGTGGAAATAAATATCGTTATAAATTTCGTGGGTTCAATTAAAATTTAAAAACTAATATTCACTACCACTTTCTAGAACGTTTATTTACATCAAATATATACAACACCTGATTCAAATATCACAGCAAGAATTTTACATATAAGCTCTTCGCAGCAATAACTGACTGCCTCGATTATGGGACGCTCCTTTTAAAACCAGCATCGAAAACTCTCGTACAATTCATTGACAATTCGACAGCCCGCCGAGCCATTTCGAGATCTTTTTTTTTGTCTTAAAAGCGATCGACTTCGTACTGGAATGAAACAGGGCCGGCTTAGGTAAATTTCGTAACAATATATAAATAATGAAAAATATACACTTAGTAAATTTTTGTGTACTTTATTACCTTTTGTTATATGAGACAAAATATCCAATATAAAAAAATATTGCAATTGGCTGATTCTATCTTTATGGTAGATTCATTTTTAAAATCAATATTCATATATAACAAGTATTCGAATCTTTTGCCCTACGATATTTTCATGAGTCAAAAATCAACTAAAGCTTGATTAATTTTCAATGCAAATACAAATAAGTAAATACATTTCATTATTGCTTACAATTTGACAATTGGCACTGTCATTCACATATGCAAAATCCATTAAGAATGTTTCTGCAGATAAAACTGAAAACAATAAACAAAACCTTCGAAAATATTCAAAAGTCTCCATTGCGTTAGCCTCACATGTGAATGTGATAGATTGAGCAATCCTCTATTGCATAGATTAATGAAAATGTAGAATGGGAATGAAAAATTTTATCATTACATATCACAATAGAGGTCATAATAAAGAGTAATGAACCTTATGCTGAATGATGCATTGTATGCAGCAGTTGAAAAGTTGCAGTCATACAAAATGATAGATACCATATATATGATTTATGCATTTTTGTATACAAGTCCCTTGACATTATAAATGAGTTTCATTTTAGCATTTTTTAAATATATGTTGATTTCTTCTGGTTTTGCATTTTTTAATGCTGAGATAATGCGTAATATAGGGTGAGTTTTTTTTTTTGATGATCAGTATGGGGATCTCGGAAACTAGCGGAGATAGAGCAATGGTTATATTGGGAAACATTTGCAGTTTTACTGGCCCAATTTAATGACACTTTCGGATTTATGGAAAAAGTAATGGCTTGCTAGATATTTTATAAAAAAACGAAATTCTGTCGATTTAGTAAAATCCCTCTAACTCCTTTGTTTTTGATTTTATAAAAAAGTGTAATTATCAAAATTGAAGGGAATTGTATCCCGAATATGATTGTCATGTCCCCGTTTATGCGTAACAGCTCTCGTTTTCGAGATATGACACAACCTTATCTTTTTTTGAATGGAAACCATAGTTGGCTATGACCTCAAAAAATTGTACATTTTTAGAGCTTTTCAACGATATAATACTCGATATTCATAAAAATAACGAAGTTATTGATGCTTTTCTCTCTTATTTTCACTTTTCAACGTAGGTAGTCATGAAAAAGATTATTTCCACTTTGACGTTTCCCCATTTGAGAGTAATTCCATTAGTAGTGCTGAACTAACAGTCGATATTGACAAATTTTCATGATAAAATGGAATATTCTAACGAACAAAAACTGAATATGGTGGAATGTTATATCATATGCCATAAAAATTCAGTTCGTGCAGCTGAGGAATACTTTCATAGATATTTTAATCGTCGTCAACCTGCTCTATGTACATTTTAGAGGCTTTACGATAGTTTACATAGATATGGATCTTTTACTAAACCACCAAAGGAACGTATCAAATTAACGAAGCGGCACAAATAAATGTTTTGGCAATGGTAAATCAAAATCCATCTACATCAACTCGTGAGATTACGGCAGAAGCTGGCACATTTTAACGAACTGTAGTTAAGGTACTGAAAGCGCACAAGTTCCACCCGTACAAACTTTCAGTTTCGCAAACTTTGCAATCTGGTGACGAACATCGACGTATTTTGTTTTGTACATGGTTTAGAGACATGTGCCTTGACAATCCACAGTTTCCATTAAAGGTGTTATGGTCAGATGAAACTAGATTTACTATCTGCGGTATGATCAATAGACCCAATGAGCATATCTGGGCTAAAGAAAACCTTTTCCATGTAGAACAAAGACGACCCCAGATAACATTTGGTTTTAGTGTTTGGTGTGGTATCATAGGGTCTACTATTCTGGGGCCTTTTATCTATGACGAATCACTTACAGAGGAGCGCTACTTGCATTTCTTGCAATACACTTTTCAATACATGTTGCATAATTTGAATTTGAGAACTCGTTTAGAAATTGAGTGGTTCCAACATGTTGGAGCACCTGCTCATAACTCGTAATTGGTAAGACAACACTTAGATAATATCTATCCAAACTCTTGGATAGGAAGAAATGGCCCACGCGAATGGCCACCCCGGTCTCCCGATTTGGCAGTTATAGACTTTTATTTATGGGGTGCGCTAAAATACAAAGTATACAAAAGAAAATATGAGACAGTTGGTGACCTAAGGGAGGCGGTATTACAAGCAATTGATGAAATTGATAGGCGGTCTGTGAGGAAAGCGGTAATGTCAATCTTACAAAGATGCAATTTTTGTCTAAATTTTTGTCTAAATAACAACGGTGGACTTTTCGAACATAACTTGTAACCACTATTATTTAGTTTAATTTCTTAAGTTTTTAGTACTTATTTAGTTTTTTTGTTATATCTGATATACCTAATAAAAAAATTTTCAATGTTTTTTGGAATAGTTATTAATAAATCAATCTATTTCATGGCTACCTACCTTAAAAGTGAGAATAAGAAAGAAAAGCATCCATAACTCCATATATGAATAACTATATGGAGTATTAATTATATCGTTGAAAAACTCTAAAATGTCCGATTTTTCCAGGTCATAGCCAACTATGGTTTCCATTCAAAAAAAATATAAGTTTGTGTCATATCTCGAAAACGAGAGCTGTCACGCAAACGAGGACATGACCATCATATTTGGGATACAATTCTCTTCCATTTTGATATGTACACTTTTTATAAAATACAAAAAAAAAGAAAACAAAGAAGCTAGAGGGATTTGACTAAATCGACAGAATTTCGTTTTTTTCAAATTATCTATTAAGCCATGACTGTAAAACTGCATATCTTTCCAAATTTAACCATTGCTTTATCTCCTCTAGTTTCCGAGATCCCCATCCTGATCATCAAAAAAATCTCACCCTGTATAT
The DNA here is from genome assembly GCA_034190945.1 of Octodonta nipae. Classification (NCBI taxonomy): domain Eukaryota; kingdom Metazoa; phylum Arthropoda; class Insecta; order Coleoptera; family Chrysomelidae; genus Octodonta; species Octodonta nipae. The sequence continues at coordinate 1,905,783 of CM067222.1, forward strand.
CGAATATACTGACTGTATCAAGAAAAACTTAAACTATCTGTATATTTAAGAATACTTACTGGATATTTATAAATTTACACAAATGGATTGGTGGCATATATAGAAAATATTTCCAACTTTTGAAATATACAGGGTGTTCCTAGATTAACGACTTCTTTTTTAAACGTTGGCTTCTTAGCGGTGGCCCACAGTTAAGCATATGAAAATAGATGAGTATGATAGTAAAATGCAAAAAATGCATTTATATTTAGACTTCGTTACGACCAAAACGGCACTCCTATAGACGTGACACTTTTTCACGTTAAAATACCCATACAACTCAGTTCTCTGTGTAAGAAACAGATGAACAATAAAAAATACCAGCGCAAAATTTGCTTATCCTTCTTTTCCGTTTGTGATAATTTAAATTAGAGACTTGACATACGTTAAAAGTCAGGATACGACAGAAAAGGACAACGTTACCAAGTTTATAGATGGTAGAAACAAGGATGACAAACTAGAACCGAAAAAGTGTCCAGCTGAAAGTTCATGAATTGACCAGAATGGTACAGAAAGAGGGTATGAGGTGAATTGCTTAATAAATAATATAATTATTAAGCTACCGGTTTTGTCTTTTTGCACATTCAAGCAATGATTTGTAAAACATATACATTTCCTAAATATCTATGAGATATTCTAAAAACCTTTGGCGTGTGGTTTAAAATCCACTCTTTCCAATATAATACATTTTGACGGATATGTGGAATATTTTAGAATTGACAGTAAAGATCATAGTTTAATATTCTCCTATTTGATATCATAATCAAGTTAAATTCTAGGAAACTGCCTGAATAAATATTCCCATAATTTATGTTATAAATAAAACATTACTTTAACTATTTTACGAGGTTACATTAAAACTGTATGCAGCATAATATATTACTGTTATTACAAACAAACTAAATTTTATTGGAAATCGCATAGAGTATAAATGGAAGTTGAAATTGACGAAATATTTAAAAGTCAACAATTATTAATAACTTTCATTTTGTACAATGTGAGGTTGAAATGTTATTACCAGACAGGTAATTACGCTTAACAAGTTGACAGAGTGTATCCCATATGTTATGTTTCAATGAACTGCACGCAATACCCCCAGGAAAAAGGGGAAATAAATTCAAATGATATTTGCCAAATCATTACAAAAATATACATTTACTTCATGTTATCATTTATTTATATTTTTTCTATTAACAATGGCAATAAATTTCCTATGAGATATTATTCATCTCTATGTAAGTTTCGTATTGTTATATATATATATATATATATATATATATATATATATATTTGTTTTTAAGTTTTCGCGGGCACTAAATGTGTTCGGTGGTTTCCGAGAATTCTTCCGCGTAGTTAGTAACTGATCTCTGTGAGAATCGATGGTAAAATGACGACGTTTCGACAGAATAACATCTGCCCTCTTCAGGTCGGTTCGCATAATTCTCGTAGCCTTTCGCTTCTAGTTACTCGAATACATACACACATATATATATATATATATATATATATATATATATATATATATATACATATATATATATATATATATACATATTGTGCAAATCTTTCCAGTTTTCGGTGTCCCCAACCAATGTTTCTTCTTCAGTTTTTTAATTAAGGGGTTCCCTTCCGACATTACTTTTACTTTTCTTTAATTCTTGGTAAAAATTCCTGGTTTCATTACTAGTATATGCTTTCTTTACTGCTTTTAGTTTCTCTTTCAAATAGTTTTTCTTTTTCATTTCCCCAGTTATGTACCATTAATTCTAATTTTTCTCATCACTTCTACACTGGTAAAAATTGTCATCTCAAAAATTATTGGCATTGGTTTATCTCCTTAAGCGATAAAGTTGAACCTAATCTAACCATTTACTACCCTTTGTAGACGTGAGAAGTAAATACGACATCTAGGATTTTCGGGGAAACTAGCATACAGAGGAACCAAAAGAGCAGTATGTACTAGTTGGATGTAGTATAAAGTTTATTAAATAAATAAATAAATATTCTTTTATTCAACATTTAAAATCACTGCATTTACAAAAAAATTAATCTTGCAAATGATTTATTTGCCTTGTCAAAACAATCACCACCCGCGTCACTCAGCATCTTTCAAAAATTCATCATACGAGCAGTATGCTTTTCTGGACAGGTATGTATAGAACTCTTTTCAAAACTTCACTATACTTTTTCATTCCCTCTAGCCCGCATACATTTATTAAAACTTATAGTCCCGCTGTAGATATGGGAATTTTGCGCAACTGATAGCCTAGAGAATGGCTGATGTAGTTCATTGTTGCTACGAGTTAAATAATTGTGCCTTTGATCATTTCTTGTAAGTGATACTTGCTTTTTAATATTCATTATTAATAGGTAAATATATAATGAATGGACCGTCAGCATATTAAACTCAATGAAAAATTGCTTGCAACTAGTTAATGGGGAAACACCAGCTATACATCGAAAGATGTTTTTTGTGTAGAGAAACTTTGTCAATATGATCTGAACAGCCCCAAAATATAAGGCCATATGACAAAATCGACTCCGCTAGACCGAAATATGCTAATTTAAGAACGTTGAAACTTACGGTAAATTTTAATTGGGGCATTAGGAAAGAGGTCTTATTTAATTTATTTGTTACATAATCAATGTGTTTATTATCAACAATTATTCCTAAGAACATACATGAATTTGTCTGCTCAATAGATTCATTATTTAACCTGACAAGAAAACTTAAATTATTTGTATTATTTTTAGGTAGAAATGACATTATTTGTGATTTTTTAAAATTTATTGTTAAACCATGTGAATTACAATAGTCATGAAATTCCCGAGTTGCTACATTAGCATTTCTGACAAGTTCAGACTGACTTTTCCAAATATGCCAAGATTTGTAACATCAGCATAGAGAATTTTGAGATCAGAAGTGAGACATTATAATGAAACATCATTAATAAATATAAGAAATAGTACAGGGCCCAATATTGAGCCTTGTGGCACCCCCGTATGGACTGCCTTGGAATTGGATCTAGTTTCGCCTACTTGAACAGCTTTGTGAAGTATGATCCAATACATTTTGCTGAGCCTCTGACGCCTATTCTGATAAGTTGATCTAGTACCAAGTAATGATCTATGGAGTCAAATGCACGTGATAAATCGAAGAAGCAAGTTATATTTAATATATAATTGTTCAATGAGTCATGTGTAAAATTACATAGCTCCGATAATGCACTATGTGTAGATTTATTTGCACGAATGCTGTGTTGGCAGGGGATTAGTAAATTATAATTCTCGAGAAAAGTGTTCAGTTTAATGTTGTAAGCCGCTTCAAAAACTTTAGCTAGCTGACTTTGAACACATATCTTTCGATAATGTGTAATATTGTCTACTGGACCTTTATTTTTGAGACTGATATACATTTAGATTTTTTAAAATGTTTGGGATATTTTCCCGTTTTAAAAGACTCATTAATTAGATAACAAATTTCTTCCATTACAGATCTCAAAAACAGTACCATTTATTTCATCTATTCCAGCTGCTTTTTTAGCAGTATTTTTTTAATTAAATATTTAATTTCGTCCGGTGTTGAAGGCGTTAAAAAAATGATGTTTTAGCAAAGTCACAAAGTTTAATCTCTTCATACATGGGAATTGAAACCTCTATGTTTACGAAATGTTCAGTAAAAGCATTAAATATATCTCCCATATTCATAAATTTGTTGTCAGAATTATCATACATTTCCTTCCTTTCTAATGTCATCATAGAATTAGAAAATTTGCGTTTTTATATTTTCAACCAATAGATGTGAAGAAGAACAAATAACTTTGAATACAAGTGCAAGAATACAAGTAAGAAAGTAATTGTAGTATGTATAAAAACCTAATGCTTAATTAACTGTAGCATAAATCACGTACAAAGAATGACAACGTGATTCCAGAAACAAAACACCAGATTAGAGCCAGACTAACAAAAAACACGCTTTACGATAATGCTATACTGACTAACCTTTTATTTTCTTTCTCTCTCCCGTCCGACTACGGCAAAAAAAAACTTTTCATCGTCGAAATAAAATCCATAATAGGTCAGATGGAAGCGAAGCAATTAGCCTGAAAATTGCTTAACTTCCTAAATAGCATGTAATATCCGTTTAGGGAAAGAATAAAGTATTCAGAATTCCCTTGAAGGCAATTCTACAAAACTGAATTAGTAATGAAAAATGAATTAGTAGCCTAATGTTGAAAATTAGTTGGAATAACCTGTTAACTAAAAGAGAAACTAACGGTGAAACTTTTTAAACAAGAGGCAATTCTGAACATTGTAATGACTGTTGTAATTGAAAACCAGAGATGCTGGCATGGAATTTGAAACACTTATGGAAACTAATGTAGTTTTTAACGAACTCGACACATCTGTTGATACTTCGCTGATATACTTTACGTTTAAAGAGTAAACTAACATCGATAATAAATTTAGAAATAACGGGTTAAGGTAAGGATGACTTCTCCATTTTAAATGTAACATCCTGCATATTTTAATGAATTCCGATGAAGTTTTTCTTTAACAATTCTGTGACATAATGGTTGGCTTTCTTGATTTTAAACGGACTTCCAAAAAGGAGGAGGTTATCAATTCGTCGGGTATTTTTTTTTCGCTTTTTTTTTGTATGTATGTTACCTGATTTCTTCTCCTGTGGTGCACCGTTCTGAATGAATATGGTCCCTAATATTTTAGTCGATTTTTCGATAACTCCTTATGGATGCGTATAGTTTTTTAACGTTTAATCTATTAAGGAAGATCTTTAGGTGAACTCATATACTTTTCTGCGACGTGCAACTTGCATTTTTGCAGAAAATAGCCGAAAATTCCAAAATTCTTATCAAAAGTTTCATCGAAAAAACATAACGGATATTTCCTTATAAATATTTTAATTCCAACGTAATAGTGCAGTAATTTTAGGCACTGGAAATTTTAATTGCGAATTTGAAAATTTTCTATGTACATCTCAAGCATATAGGTAAGCATAGTATTTTCGACTCCTTAAATCAATGAGAACCAAGCTCGTTTTGTTTGTATATCAGGTAAATACCTATTTAACTGAAAATTTTTCCATTTTGCGAAGACGGTGCTTTTGGTTGTCACATTCTACCGGCCTAATACAAAATTCAGTGATAACACATGTCAAACTTTAAACTGCTCTTTGGTGCGTTTATAGACAGGGTTATATGATAGTGGTCCGTATATACAAGATGGTTGGAATATAGGGTGGACTGGACGTTTGGTGGTATAAAAATTTTAGAAAAAATGTGAAATTTAAATTATATAGGGTGATTAAAAAACTGTTATATGATGTGGACATATCAAATCATATGCAGGATGGTTGAAATATATGCTGGAATTGAATTATATTTATACAGTGTGATTAGAAAATTATTTCTTTTATAGCCCATAAGAAGTTGCATAAAGTGTGGAGACGAATTAATGTTACACAGGGCGATAATATAAAATGTTAAAAATGAAATAATTTATGGGGTAGCCCACAAGGAGTTATATACTATGGTTGAAATACAGGACGGATTTGACTCCGTAAATATACGATGGATTCTACTCCGTCCTATACTTTACAGAAGGTAGCTAACAAATTTATGCTTGTCTGTGGGCCGTCGTATGTACAGGATGGTTGGTACATAGTTGAAAATAAAACATTTTTTAAAAAAATATAACCGACTTCTACCTATAGCTACAAAGCTAAAAATAATTAATCAAAATACAACTCTAGCAAATAAATAACACATTCAATGTTGTTAGGTACTTACCCAGGAAGTAAAAAATGTATACATTAAAAGGTGCTCATTCTGTACAAATTAATTACCTACCAATCTACTATATTTTTGAAGTCGGTGCCAAGCAACAATCAAGTTTGATGAATTAGTAGATAAGTACGCAATGAAGAATTTTAGATTTGCTTGGCACCGGCTTCAAAATATATATGATATATGCATTAAATGAAATTACTCTACAATTTCTAAGGATCTGTCATCTATTGTAATAACCAAGTATCTAACAGTTAGTGTACATTGTCTTCGTTTGCTCGACATTTATTTTTAGGCCATTATTATTTATTGTGTTAAGTTAAATAGCAAATCTTAGATCATTGCCGAATTTCCTCTCTATTTGTATATAGTCCTTTGTTGTTCCAGTTATGATGTCGAAAGATACTTTCTAATGCCACTGTGAGTCATTTTGGAGTTACATCACCTTGCCTAACTCTCTGTAAGTGGGAAATTATCAGCGGCCTTCATATATTCTTGTTTTTGCTTTAGCAGTGAACTGAGAGATAATCTATCTGGGCTTTATATTTATATGCCTGATTGGTCGGTGTAGACTCCTCCTCCTTCGCTGTGGTGTCATGTGGGTCGCTTGTTGTCGGGTTTGTATTTTGTGTAGCTCATTGTACATTATTTCATTGTTGAATAACTGTCTTCTATGTACTGGGAAGGTACAGGGCGTCGTGTATTCTGTTTAGTAGTCCATATTAATAGCTTCTCGTTTGAGTCTTGTTTTATAATAGGTAGATTGTGCTACCTGTTTACAACTATCGAAATTGATTTTGTAACCCGATTGTTTTAGATGCTGAAATAGGAGCGATGTGGTTTGTTTATCTTGGACAGCTAATTTATGTTCATATAAACGGGCTGAAATTCACCTATTCGTTTGTTGTAATACTGTATACCATTCGGTTTTCTAGTTAAACTAGTACCCTGTATACTTATACTTGTAAACTATCCTTTATGCTTATGAGAACTTTCAGATTCTATTTACGTGATTTCCTGTAATGTGGTAGAAACTGAAGGAAGGATATCTCGCTTATTAAGACACATTGCAGGAACAATAGATATCTTTTATTTACATATAAAAAATAATAATAAATATAATCTTCTTGAAATGATTGAGCCCAAAACGTTTCAATAGCTTTGGATCTGATTTCGTCACCACTTCTCGACGATGGAAGTCCAAGAAAACTTCGAGGGACGATTTACATTATCTACCAGCTTCAAACTATGTATTCACATCTAAACACGAATACAATCAATAAAATCAAACGATTTGGTATAACATAGTATGCTACCATCAATCAATGTTACAATTAGATTTTTGTGTCAACATACTTCTCATAACTATAAAATCAAAATTAAGCATCTCAGCTATTCGAATTCCAATGATATTGTTGTTAAACTACCTCTAAGATGTTATCTAGAAAGATGTTTTTATCACGTCTGATATTTGTAAGTTGTTATTATTTTTATATATTGTACTCTAACAACATTATAATTTATGATAAGATTGAAAGGGATTAAATAAAATCTGAAAGCACTCATAAGCATAAAGAGCACATTTCTTGAACTTAGTCCCAGTAGTCAAAGTATCACTCTGTATATATTTCATCTGTCATATAATTATTGCACATTTTCGAAGTTCTAGTTATCCATTGTTGTATTTTGTGCAATTCTATCTTTTATGGTACTATATGACACTCCTGTAAATTACAATGAATTTGCAACAAGACAATAACCAAATAAGTTTACATTAATCTCAGGAGAAATATATATACAGGGGCTTAAATAAATAAACAAACTTCTAGATTACAAAACATATTTATACATACTTTTGAACATACTATAACATTTAATTGATTTTTATTTTTTCTAAGTTCTTTGGGAATAATACCACATAAACTTGAAAGTCTGTATATTTCAAAAGTCTAAACGTTTCAAGGTCTAGACCCCGTTTTCAATAGTATTTCACAATATGAACAAGAAATTAAAAAATTAAAAGGATTCGCAATGACAAAGATCGTAATCACAATTTGACATTAATGTTTGACAATAAAACTGATGTAACGAAGGGAATTTACTGCAAATTTGATATATACAGGGTCCCGCAAAAATTTTTAAATATCATGTGAAATAACAAAGCTTGTCTTCTAAACGTTGTTTGTAGCATATTCTTGATTACTTTTATGTTTTTTTGGGCAATAACACCACAATCGAAATAAAACGACGTATATTGAAGGAAAACCAAACGTTTCAAAGTCTATTTTGACTTTGTTGTCAATGGCTATATATTTATTGATGTAAATCGCAAATTCAAATTTTCATTTGACCACGAAGTCAGAATAGACTTTGAAACGTTTGGTTTTCCTTCAATACATGTCGTTTTATTTCGATAGTGGTGTTATTGTCAAAAAAAAACACAAAAATAACAAAGCTTCTTTCAAATTAGAAGAATTAGCTATAGAATCGCTTTCATTTACTAAAATTAAAGCAGACTCTTTGAGTTATGTTCTTCTTTGTTTAATATGGTTGAATTTTGAAATTGTATATTATGACCAAAACTCCAGGCATGTTCACAAGTTTTTGACTTTTCGAATTATCGTTTTTTTTATATAATATTTCTGTTCATTTATTCTAACATTTATGTGCCTTGAGGTTTCCCAAATATAAAATGTGTTACATTCGCAAGGAATCTTATAAATGCAGTTTTTTGAGTTTTGTGTTACGTTATTTGGTAATTTCAGTATATTTCTTGTTTTGAAAGATGTTTTAATATTAAATCTGTTTCTCAGTCTTTTCAGGTTTCTGAAAGATCTTGTGTTCAATTAATTAGTGTTTAAAATGTGTAAACACCCATCTGCGTATCTCATTTACCAGTTCTAAGACCTGCTGATGTAGAATTACTCTGTTGAAAATGTAAGTTACTTAAACAATATATTCATGTACCACGAAATTGATAGAATGCATTAAGTCAATAGTAAATAATCCAGATAATCTGATATATTTATTATTTTGTTTAAAAGTATATTTTTGCACTGAAAGGCCTATTATGTAGACATTGTATCCATATATATAACTAAATATAAGTTAACCGGTAAAACATGATATCCTTATTTACAACGTCAATATCGCCAGTCTTGCCTGAATGGATCCTCAAACTTTGCGAAGCTTAAGTGAACACCGGTGTTCTTGTCATCAATAGGGACGTAATGGATAGGATTCTGGCTAGATAAAGGATGCCTACAAGGAAGTTTAATCGGAAATCGGTCAGCACGATGGAAATGCAGGTGGGTTTTCATCGTCAAAACAGATTTACATGTCGTAAGATAGATTAAGAAACTATGTTTGTTGAAAATCGCAATATTAAAAAACTTAATATCCGATCCAATTAAGTCCTTTAATAAATCCTAAACCAAAACTAAATATAGTATGACATTAATTAACTTCCTAATCACATTATCCTAAGAATCTTTAAATTTTTGAAACGGCAGCTAACAAATCCTTTACAGTGTTCGTATGAAAAATTTATGAGCTCACCAACGTTGTTAAAACTTACTTAGAGAATATTTCATCTCTTTAGTTCTGGCTTTCCCATATTTTAAAATTTTTGTTGCGATAAAGTTCAATTATTTCTCCTTTTACTTTACTTAACAACTTTCAACGTTAATAACTCCGCTAATTTAAAAGATTTATGACTAAGGGAAATGAGGTTTCTATATATACACGACACTATATCTGATTTCGCTACAAGGGGCAGCCTTCATATTTTACTAGACCAATCAATAGAGATTTTTTCGTGCAAAAAATACTGCCTGTGCCATCATATTAAGAATGATTTCTAGTGATATTTTGCTACCTTTTCCACTCGCAACTATGTTTTTTTACTTTATTATAAACAATTGAAACAAGAAAATTTCATTTTTTTTTCGTTGCATGTTTATAAAATGAAAAATAATAAACTAATCATAATGGTGTTAACAGGTGAATTGTAAAGCATGGAAATACCAATGAAATGAGCCCAGGATCGATCCGATAAGATCTTTAGTAACAGAGAAAAACAAGCAGTACTGGAAAATTTAGCGGTTTTCTTTATATTATTATAACTCCGTCACTATCGAAGTTGTAGAACTGGGCTTGTGGGAATTGATAGTCATTGATATCTACCTTATGCGTGACTAAACCAAGGGCACTGTCGGTTTATTAGTTTTTGAATAATTGCGATCTGAAATTTTTAGTCCACTATTCTTGCAGTGTGTCTCCATGCGACATGGATCGTCAAATATCAATTGAGAATAGAGATGTTGAAAGTAGTATATATAGTATAACATAGTATATTTTATCTTAATTATTTATATTTAAGACAGATTTGAAAGACAAATTTAACACAAATTAACATAACATTTTTATAACATTTATTCAATAGTATATATATTCTAAATATCTTTAATCGTAATGAATCACAGTTAATGTTCAATGAAGCGCCAGTCGATTTACAATATTTTTGGTCAAGGGCGTCATCTGTTTCTGACTTATGGAACGTACGATTAATAACAACAACCAACGTTGATTATCAGTTTATTATTAATTATTAATTATTAAGACCATTAATTTAAATAATAACTATCCTATCATCTAAGTTGGACCAAATTACATATATATGCCAACTTTCATGAATGTCGGTATGACACGGATGTTTTATATATTAAGATATACTTAATATAATATTAATATTATTTTTTATTTTTTAAAGGTCTTTTTGTGACGGAGGTTATTAGAATTTTTAATTTTAGTTTTATTTATGACAATCAGCGCAAATACTAAAACTCTAATGTTAGTCAATTTATTGAAAGTCGGCTTCATTACATTCAACTAAAACTGCCCTTAAAAAAAATATATCACCTAAAGCTCCAGTGATAAATAGTATTTCGCTATGCATTACTTTGTGAAAATGATCCATATCTTTGAGTTTTTATGGCGAAAACTTTTATTCGCTTTTATAACTTCCGAAGTCGAGGTGAGAGGGCGCGAGATCGAGGGACCGAGGTCGAGGAAACAAAGCAAAAGCGAAACATATTTTTGCAATCTAAGTTTTGTGTTTTACGATTTCTTTGAAAGTTATTCCACATACTTTTTCATATTTGGAAACAAATGAATAGGCGAAAAGCCATATCAGAATAGAAAACCGACAAGTTTGCGTTGTCTCTGGGGGTTTTAGAGCTTCCGGCTAAATTGAAGGATTATATGTGGTACATTTGAAGCTGTGAACGGTGTTGAATAAAACATACGAGCTGCAGAAATATAAACACACCTATCTATCATTCTTATTACCATTGAACCCACAATTTTAGTTTGGAATTTTGATTTTTTTGTCGTTTACATAAGGATTGTAATTTTGAGTTCCACGTTGAGCGCCAATTTCCTTGTGATTTCTAGGACAAAGTATTCGTAGGTTAACGAAAACCTGTCAAAGAAATTATGATACAATCTTCTACAGATTCAATCAGTTGAGGGGAGCGCAACTGATAAAGGTTCTCGACAATTGATGGTGTAAATCAGTTTTAAAAACAAAATTGCAGAGATATCTAAACTTTGACAAACTTTAAAATATGCTGGTACTTTCTTGGGTCACACTTCTAGTTTTAAAAATAAGTGTAAAGCTTGAATATTTCTTGATACAACAGGAGGTCACGCTCAAAAATCTTTTAAAAAATAATTCTTCTATTACACTATAAAGGTACGTATGTTTTAAATCTCATAATAACAAATTTTGGCTTCGTTGGGTAGCGCTGCTAAATCCACAGACATCATTATATAGTTACTGAATTTGCCTCTTGGTCTAAAAAAACGGTTTATGGTGTTTCACGTTTTTTTTTTGGTTGATAGGAAAATATACAACCTATCGTGTTTGTGGAACGCTCAGATTAGCTCCAGGCCTCTTGTCAGAGCTGTTCGAGCCGTGAATTGCGTCAAAGTGACAGGCACACGCTGAAACTGGCGGCGAAAACAAACCACTAAACGATCGGACAATATAAAATCGCTACAAAAGCCCTAATTTAATTTCCTGTAAGGACGCAATGAATGTTTTATATGTATTTACATGGGACACAGCCTATAAAACCCCATTAGTTAGATAAATTTAAATAAAAGCACCATAACTGTCGTATTTGCGTTCTTACACTCCTTGGGCATCTGCATACTTTGCGCTCGCCTGGCAATTCTGTTGGTGAAATTTCTTAACAAAATTGTAACTTATGCTTTTTTATTATATCGCCTAGCAACAAATTATGGCAGAACTCGCATGTATCGTTCTCTAATTTAAAGTATTGATGCAAATTTTATAGTCATTAGCTAGTACCAGCTGTCAATTCAAATTAGTAGCGATAGCCAACGAAGCGAAATTTGTGTATACGCCTAGTTAATTTTGCAAAATAAGAGAAATTAACCGTCAGGATGTTAAAACATACCTTTTCATAAGTCAGTTATTTTTTGATCGGTTCTCATGCATTCAATCTCATTTTACTCAGAAATATACATGCTTCCAGAATCTTACTTTTAAACTAGTACAAAGGTTAGACTCGTTGGTCACTTTGTTTTTGGAACTGATTTAAAAAAATGTAAATGAATCCATAAATAAGATAAGTTATAATATGACAATAAAATTCCTTTTTTTGACAATCCTATATAATTTTAGTTTTTATTCGACTTCATAAATTTAATTATATAATTTTTCTGTTTAATTATAAATCATAATAACTCCTTATAATTTCTCTCATATATCAAAAAAACCTTTTTGGTTCACTCCAATATGATGGAAGCTTAACTGTTGAAAGAGCGTTGAGTGTAAGGGTTTGGTGTTAGGATACAAAATGTTGTGTTCATACATCTGTGAGAGAACAAAGATTCCACAGCTATTTTAATTTATGTATTAAAAATAGAAAAGTGGCTTTCTATAATGATTAGGAAGCACGATTTAGGTTATAAATTTTAAAAAATACTGCATAAAAACCATTTCAGATTCTGAAATTATTAATTGTTTCTGGTATCGATAATACACCCGTTACTAAATACAAAGTGAGGAGTCTGAATATAAATAATTATAATTTTAAAATAAACTTAATGGATAAAGTTTACAAAAATCAATTGTTTGTTTTTGATATAGTCAAATAACACCAAAAAATGGAAAATTAAAAAAACTGACATAAATTCTCACTGATGGGTCAATTTGTAAATTTTTTTAATATTTGTAATAGTCCCAATAAGGGTTTTATTTAAAAAAAGAAAACTGTTAAAATTATTGGAAAATTTGCGATTCGAACGAAGATTATGTATTTTTTACACTAATAAGCCAAAAAGTCCCTGTTAACATTTGTCCTAAAACGCATTCTTATGAAGCCCTAAAAGGGCTCCAACAAAACTGTTTTGTTTTTCTATTACTGACAAAACGGTCGAAAATAAATTACTCTGTTTTCCGACATGCAAACGCCTACTATTTAGGTTGGTGAAGGGGATTTTCTGCCGTAATGGAAACAATTATAAAAACTATTGCACACCTGGAAAAAATATTGGGAAGCTTTTGAAAACAGCTAGGTAAGTCGTAGATGCTTGATGCTACCCAAGTGAAGTCATGGAAGGATTAAAACAATATCATCGCTCCAATTATCAGAACTCCAAGAAGGTTTGTCGGGTACTGCTAGTAACTGATAAAATACTTAAGAATCGCCCAAGCAACACTCATGATGGACAACAAGAACAAGAGAAAGAAGAAGACCAACAAATGGAAGTACAAAAAGGGTGAAGAACTCATAGCAGAGGAAGATAAAGAAACTGGATCAAGACGAACAAGAAATGACAGCAATAGCTGAAGAAAAACAAGGTAAACACTAGAAGAAAATATCAAGAGAAAGACAAGGATATGAAAAAGTCTCATTGTTAAATGGCAAAAAACTATTAAAAAACTTGCTGTTTTTTCTGTACTATCATTTCTCATTTGTTTTGATTATACATTTTTTAATTGTAAATAATTACGATTAAGTCCTTAAGAAAAAAGTAACTCTCAAAATGATAAACTATCTTCAAACCCCTGAAAAATATTCTAACCGTATCTCGCAAGCGTCCAGCAAAATAAAAATTAAAAACTTAAACGACCTTTTCGTTACAAATAAAACAAAACCAGCTAATGACTTGCAATTTTCTCTTCTTCATTTCTTTCTCGAAAGAGTGAAAAAAAAGACAAGATAATTGGAAAAATTCTTGAAAAAGTTTCACACGACTTCTTCTAACGTGCAGACAAAAGGAGATCCATTTCTCTTTCTGCAAAAGGATTATCACGAGTGCATAAAATTTTAATTGCAACGCCTGAAATGAAGGAAAGAATGCCTCGAGGTTAGGATTAAAGCGAGTATGAAAAGCTTTTGTTGTATCTACTCGTAGTTTTTGAGAAGGACTCTCTGTTGGAAATATCGAAGCTGTTTCGTACCCTCTGAAAAATTCACTCTATAACGTTGGGGCTATGTGGAAAACGAGCCATGCTGAATTATGCAACACGCTATTGTTAATTTGGGAACAATGAATGGTTCATTGTCAGGCAATTTTTTCATTCTTCTGGAATGGCTGTTAACATGTTGACTTTACCAATATGAAGAACAATAGCGCATAAGATTTCACAGAATAAGGATTCAAAAGGCCTTGTAAATAAGTAATATCGAGAATTCTTTTTGTATATTTTGTAAAATCCAGACTTGCAAGCATCGGACTAAATGGTGTTAAGCTTAGATAAAAAAACTGGACAAAAGAATTAACGATTTCCACTTCGGCATTTTTTGTCGTCAAAATTTTTGGTATTACACAAGTTCGATCTTGACTTCAATATACAAATGCAAAATTCTAAAGGCTAAATTTTACATAAACAACATGGGGTGCCGACTGCTTGGCTTCGTATCAAATTAAATACCAAAAGATATGAAATAGACTAGACGTTTCCCAGATGTTCGAAAAATTGTTTAGTTCGTGGCTTTCCCATAAAATTTTCAAATAGACAAAAATATCAGATAAAAAACTAAGACAGTAAGAGAATCAGTTTAACGTTATAAAATTTGATTTAAGAGTATTTACGCTCATGTTTTAGTATAATTATATTCATTGACAAAGAAATTTTAGAATGAGATGTTTCAATTTAAAATTTGGTAAAGTTTACTCATTGTATTTAATGGAAACCTTTTTTAACCGACTTCTAAAAAGAAGGAGGATATCAATTCGTGGCGTATTTTTTTTGTATGTATGTATGTAATCTGATTTCTTCTCCATTTTGAATGTATATGGTCTTGTTTAATAGAATATATATCCGAATTGGTGAAACTTCAAATTTGAAAAAAGAATTCTATTGGTAAAGTGATGAAATTTGTGAATAAACACATGCATGCATGGAAATCGGCCAATATCCCATACATATTGATGGATTTTTCTAAAACTTCTTATGGATGTGTATACTTTTTTAACGTTTAATCTATTAAGGAAGATCCGTAGGTGATCTCATATACTTTTCTGCGACGTGCAACTTGCAGTTTTGCAAAACATCGCCCAAAATTCCAAAATTCTTATCAAAAATTCATCGAAATGACATCACGAACATTTCCTCATAAATATATTAATTCCAACGAAATAGTGCGGTGATTTTAGGCAATGGAAATTTTAATTGCGAATTTGTAAAATTTCTATGTACACCTCAAACATATAGGTAGTAAGGCATAGGAATTTTGGGCTCCTTAAATCAATGAGTACCAAGCTCGTTTTGTTTGTATACCAGGCCAATACCTATTTAAATGAAAATTTTTCCATTTTGCGAAGACGGTGCTTTTGGTTGTCACATTCTCCCGGCCTAATAAAAAATTCAGTGACAACAAATGCCAAACTTTAAACTGCTGTTTGGTGCGTTTATACACAGGGTGTGTAGTTATAGCAAACAAAATCACAAAGTAAAGCGATAAAAGGAGTTGCATTTATATGATGATTGAAATATAGGATGATGATAGTGGTCCATAGGCAGCCGTATATTCAAGATGGTTGGGATATAGGGTGGACTGGACGTTTGGTGGTATAAAAATGTTGAAAAAAATGTGAAATTAAAATTATATAGGGTGATTAAAAAAACTGTTATATAATATGGACATAAGCAAATCATATTCAGGATGGTTGAAATATATGCTGGAGTTGAATTATATTTATACAGTGTGATTAAAAAATTATTTATTTTATAGCCCATAAGAAGTTGAATAAAGTGTGGAGAGGAATTAATGTTACACAAGGCGATAATATAAAATGTTAAAAATGAAATAATTTATGGGGTAGCCCACAAGGAGTTATATACTATGGTTGAAATATAGGACGGATTTGCTTACGTAAATATGGGATGGATTCTACTCCGTCCTATAGTTTACAGAAGGCAGCTAACAAATTTATGCTTGTCCGTGGGCAGTCGTATGTACAGGATGGTTGGTACATAGGACGGAGTGGAATTATCTATAGTAAAACAGAGTTGTCAAAAAAGTTGAAAAAAGGTTACAAGGCGTAGTCCATAAGGCATAAATATATTTTGGGCTTATTAAGTCAACGCGTACTAGTACATTTTGTTCGTAAATATTTACCTGTCAATTTATATGAGAAAATATCATTGTGTAATGTTGAGGCTTTAGATATTACCTGGTTCAGTCTATTAAGGTTATATATTCAAAATAAAAAATGAAGAATGAAAACTACCTGAGTTCAAAAAAACTAAAAAATTGAAAATAAAACATTAAAAATATATATATAACCGACTTCTACCTATAACTAAAGAGCTAAAAATAATTATAACAAAATACAACTCTAGCGAATAAATAACACATGCAATGTTGTTAGGTACCTCCTAAATTAATTACCTACCAATCTAGTATATTTTTGAAGTCGGTGCCAAGCAACAATCAAGTTTGATGAATTAGTAGATAAGTACGCAATGAAGGATTTTAGATTTTCTTAGCACCGGCTTCAAAATATACTAGATTGGTAGGTAAATAATTTGTACAGAATGAGCACCTTTTAATGTTTACATTTTTTGCTTCCTGGGTAGGTACCTGACAACATTGAATGTGTTATTTATTCGCTAGAGTAGTATTTTGTTATAATTATTTTTAGCTTTTTAGTTATAGGTAGAAGTCGGTTATATTTAAAAAAAATGTTTTATAAATGATAATATTGTTATGTTAAAACAAGGAAAATAAAAAAGGTGTATGTTTGTTGGTTAAAATGTCCATCAGTACACTTTAATAAGAAAAATGTTGAAGAAATATTCTTGCTTTTAAATAGAGAGGCATTTAGTATTTATTTAGAAATAATTTACTTACTGACAGAAGAAGATGTTTGCATTTAATATTGCTTTGGTAATAAACGTTAAGTTTGTTAATAATATTTTTGTCCACCAAACTTATTTATACACTCCTAAAGACTCCAACACGTCTTGGCATGGATTCAATAAGGTGGTCTATTTCTTTTTGAGGAATAGTAACACAAGCTACCTGCATTTAATGTCTTGGAACCTCCCAACTCTGTGGGGCTGGGATAAATTTCCGAGGCTTCTACCCATCATATCCCAAACATCAAAAACAGCTGTTTGGACAATAGTTTTATTAAAATAATGAAACAGCAGCAAGTTTCTAAAAAAATCTTTTTTATCCAAGTCTAAAGTTTATTAAAAGTCTTTAAACAATTATGTGTCCAGGAAAACATTTTTGTTCCAGCCAACTTTCATTATTAGCGTAAGAGTGTGACCTAATTCCTCTCTAACTAATATTCTCGTCTCATATTGAGTTATTTCTATGAATCCTTGAGCGATGAAAAAGCTGCACAAAGGATAATCTCTCTTGTCTACGCTAGCGTTTCGTTTATGTTTTCATAAAGCACACCAATCCCAACTGACTTGCTTCATACGGCGACCTCAATGGCTCTCGAAAGCTCCATAGGTGGATATAAAAACGTGTCTTCGTGATGTCAACTATTATAGCTTTCCGCATTACAACTTTCACAAGGGATTACGATAGAGAAATTATTGATTTCAGTTGTTTTTAAGTCATAATTGATTTTAAAAGTGCCAACCATGAACGTTATACTTTTCATGCAACGAACTAGTAAACTAACTTGCATTTTCTATAAAATTCATAGATTAAAAGGCTTGTTAAACAACTTGCATGCTATTTTCTGGTTTATTTATTTATTTATAATTTACGGGGTAAAACCCCATTTACATTACATACAATTATACAACAAAATATAAGAATACAAAGAAACGGTACCAAATAATTAACAAACTAAAATAAAACAACAATTAAATGATTAAGAATAATTAAATATAACTTTTGAGTTAATACTAACATTAGCAACATTACAATTATATAAATCAAGTCACGAACAGTTATTTTTCATAAGTTCCCATATTGTTTCCATCGGCGATAACCAGTGATATTCAGACTCATAAAAGTCAAAGGCTTTAGCTAAGTCAATAAAAATATTCAAACACTTGTTACCATTATTTAGGGTTTTGACAATTTCCGAAACCAGACCAAGCATTGCATCACTAGTGCTACAGTTCTTAATGAAACCATATTGTTTATTAGAGAGGATGGAGTTGGTTATTAAAAAATCATATAGTCTATCTTTTAAACTATTTTCAAATAGTCTGGCAAAGTTGCTAATGAGGCTTATAGGTCTGTAGTTTCTAATATCTTCAGGCGATCCAGATTTATGTATTGGGGTAACAATATACATTTTAAAAATACTTGGAACAGTACCAGTTTGGAAGTGTTTTATGATTTCTCCCGAAACGCCATCATAGCCCGGACAACTATTAGTTTTTAATGAATATATGTGACTAAAAAGCTCGTTTTTTCTAAGAGGTGTGAGAAACAAATCATTTACAGCAGGCCCAAAATCATATTCTTGATACGGAATTGGAATTATTTTTCCCATTTCAATATCTATATTCACAAAGTAGTGATTAATGTAATTTGCCATGTCGTAATCTGTGTAAAACTTTTGACCATTTTCATCATTTATGTTAAGTTTTTGGGTTTCGTTTTCATATCTCGCGTCTTTGATCATTTTATATTGTTCTTATTGTTTTCAATTTGGGTTTCATAATATTCATTCGTTCTAATACGTATTAGTTTGTTCACATAGTTACGATATGTTTTATACTCGGCTTCAAGCTCTATATAACGTTTCTTACTTAATTTTATCTCTGTGCTTAATCGAAGTAATAATGCCATTTGTAATCAATTTTTTGATTTTTTTACGAGCAAAGTGTGAGACTGAATACTCAATTTTTGATTCATTTAAGTTGTTAAGATACTTGTCGATAAAACTTTTACTTGCTGGTTCTGGGTCAGTTGTTTTTAATCCCGATGACCAGTCTTGATTTCTTAATAATTCTTTAAATTTGATGATATCTATTTTTCTGTTTATTATGGGATTTTGACTATTTTCAGTTTTAGTTCTGCGGTTTTGTTCCTGACTAATATTGAGCATAATTGGATTATGGTCAGTGATTTGTGTATCCAATATAAAGGATTTTATCTTTAGAGAATATAGTTTCAATCGCTCATTTACAAATATATGATCAAGGCATGTATTTGTTTCAGTACGAGTAATAGAGGTTATACACGAGGTATATCCAATTTCACTCATACATGAAAGATAATGATTTGCAACATCATTGCTTGTGTCTAATGTGTTAATGTTCATATCACCAATAAACATTTCAATATTTTTGTTTGTATTTAATTGGAGATAGTAATGAATGTCATTTATAAAGTCTTTCTTTGAAATGGGTGGTGGTTTATATGCTGCTGTGATTTTATGACTTATATTATTTATCTGGAATGTTATTCTGCCAACTGTAACTTTAGACGTTAATAATTTATGCTTGACAAATTCAACATTGATATGTTATTTTACATAAATGATGACTCCATCATTCCTGTTAAAGTTAGTGTCATTATAAAATATATTATAGTTAGGAATATGATACTGATTAGTTGTTAAAATTTGGAAAGATTCCCTTAAAACTATAACATCAGTATGTTGCAAGCTAAAATTTTCTAACAGAATTAACAATTCATTTATATTTTTATTAATACTACCTATATTTAAATGTAAAATATTTCCCATTTTTAGTACCAATTAATCACATTATGAATATTTACTTCATCCACAAATTCACCTTTTTCACAATCAGTTTCGTTATTTACTTCTTGCAGTATTTCATCAATTCATCAATTTAGTTAATACTCTCTTCGAGGTGTCATTCCTTTGTACGCAAGACAATATATATTATATATAAATATAATATATATTGTTTCTGGTCGGGAACCTTCATAAGTTGCGCTTCCCACAATTGAATGTCCTCTCGAACACTTCTTTATGCATTTGATGGATTTCTTTAAATTTGAAGACGCGAGATGTAAGACCGACATCTAGGAGTTTCAAGAGAATCAGTACACAAAGGTTCCGAATCTGGAGCCGTTCCGTGTAATTGCTGTTCTCTCTCAATTTCTAGGACAGAATGTCACGATACAATTTTTCAGGTTGCTTCACCTGTCAGAGATATTGAATACTCTCTTCAAGGTGTCATTACTTTGTACGCAAGACAATATATATATTATATATAAATATAATATATATTGTTTCTGGTCAGGAACCTTCATCAGTTGCGCTTCCCACAATTAAATGTCCCCTCGAACACTTCTTTATGCATTTGATGGATTTTTTTAAATTTGAAGACGCGAGATGTAAGACCGAGATCTAGGATTTTCAAGAGAATCAGGACACAAAGGTTCCGAATCTGGAGCCGTTCCGTGTAATTGCTGTTCTCTCTCAATTCCTAGGACAGAATGTCAAGATACAATTTTTCAGGTTACTTCACCTGTCAGAGATATTGAATACTCTCTTCGAGGTGTCATTCCTTTGTACGCAAGACAATATATATTATTCTAACAGAATTCATCTATATTTTTATTAATACTACGTATATTTAAATGTAAAATATTTACCATTTTTTTGTACCAATTAATCACATTATGAATATTTACTTCATCCACAAATTCACCTTTTGCACAATCAGTTTCGTTATTTACTTGTTGTAGTATTTCATCAATTCATCAATTTAGTAAGTAATTTACACGGTTGGTCGAATTTCGACAACAGGAGATTCTAGTTTTTTTTAAACTTTTACATCTATTATTTCATTTGATCATCGAATGTTCAGTACTTGAATTTAGAGAGTTCAACTCACTCTATTCAAAGTTTTCCTTTTGGCAAATCAAGAATTTCCGATGAAGCAAGAGCACAAATAGAATCCAAGTCTGACAGTGTAAGGTATTTGCTTAATTGACTTTACGACCGTGTATAATCCAAGCAATATTTACGTTAATCATAAACACGTGTGAAAAGCATAAAAATTATCTAATTTTGGTTGAAATCGAAAATAGAATCGTGAGATGTTTACCGAACAAGCGTCGTCAAATCTCCAACTGAACATAACTACATAATTTATAAATAGCTTTTTGATTCATTCGTCTAAAAATACATCAGTTAGGGTGAAAGGCAACGACACTGAAAATCGCGTGAAGGCTAAATGGGCGCCTAAAGCCGGGAGAAAAAGCCGAAGTCATGTGACGAAAAATAGTTTTTGTTTTCCTCAAACATGCTGGGCTCGAAATGTTTACGGTGTTGATGTAGTGTTACGATCTTGGCGATTGCTTTATGGCTAGATTTGATGATGTGGTTGGGCTTTTTTGCGCTAATCATCTACTAAGAAATTTACGAATTCATGAAGTATTTGTTTCGTGGGTTGTATTGCCTGCAAATAAGTTTTTAAGCATTTGGTGTCTTTATAAATGTGCAGTATACTACATCAACTATTTTGCGATAAATAAAAAGTAATCTAATGTCAGAGTATTCCGAAAAACACTTCTAAAATAGGACAATTTAATAGTAAAAATACAATAAGTAATACAAATCTGTATTGAAATAAATAATTTAATATAAAGCTGCTATAATTCTCAAAAAGCAGATGTATATGCAGAACAAAAACAATTATTGAAAATGACTAAGCGAAAAGAGGTATGAAAGTTTTGAAATATTAAACATTACAGCAATATCTGCCTAACTTGCACAATATCTTCGAAACTGCATACATGTCAATGTTGATGATAAGAGATCCTTCCTGAGGTCATCAGTATAACAAAGATGTACTCTTTTCAAGTTTTTGCCTTGTTCTCCTAGGTTTCAGCTTACGATTTTGTTTTGATTTTTCGTATACACCATATATTTGCGAATATCTATTAATTTTTTTTTAAATATCCTAAGTTTGTATGTACTAAAATAAACCTATTTTACTGTGTCATTTTCTAAAGGGTGAGTTTTTTTGATGATCAGTATGGCGGTCTCGGAAACTAGCGGAGATAGAGCAATGGTTAAATTGGGAAAGATTTGCAGTTTTACTGGCCAAATTTAATGACATTTTCGGATTTTTGCAAAAAGTCATGACTTACTAGATAGATATTTTGAAAAAACGAAATTCTGTCGATTTAGTCAAATTCCTCTAGCTCCTTTGTTTTTGATTTTATAAAAAAGAGTAAATATCAAAATTGAAGAGAATTGTATCCCGAATATGACTGTCATGTCCTCGTATGCGTGACAGTCCCCTTTTTCAAGATATGAAACAAACTTATCTTTTTTTAGCTATGACCTCAGAAAATCGGACATTTTTAAAGCTTTTCAACGGTATAATATTCGATATAGTTATTCATAAAAATAACGGAGTTATGGGTGCTTTTCTCTCTTATTTTTACTTTTAACGTAGTTAGTCATGAAATAGATTGATTTATTAATAACTATTCCAAAAAACATTGAATGATTTTTTTATTAGGTATAACAAATATAACGAAAAACCTAAATAAGTAGGTATTTACCAAAAACTTAAGAAATTAAAGTACATAATAATGGTTACAATTTATGTTCGAAAAGTCCACCATTGTTATTTAGACAAAAATTTCATCTTTTTAAGATTGACATTACCGCTTTCCTCGCAGACCGCCTATCAATTTCTTCAATTGCTGGTAATACCGCCTCCCTTAGGTCACCAACTGTCTCATACTTTCTTTTGTATACTTTTTTTAGCGCACCCCATAATTAGAAGTCTAAGACTTCCAAATCGGAAGACCGGGGTGGCCACTCGCGTGTGCAATTTCTTCCTATCCAAGAGTTTGGATAGATATTATCTAAGTGTTGTCTTACTAATAACGAGTTATGAGCAGGTGCTCCATCATTTTGGAACCACTCAATTTCTAAACGAATTCTCAAATTCAAATTATGCAAAATGTCTTGAAAAGTATATTGCAAGAAATGCAAGTAGCGCTCCCCAAAAAGTGATTCGTCATAGGTAATATGCCCCAGAATAGTAGACCCTATGATAGCACACCAAAGATTAAGACCAAATTTTCTCTGGAGTCGTCTTTGTTTTACATGGAAAGGGTTTTCTTTAGCCCAGATATGCTCATTGTGTCTATTGAACATACTGCAGTTAGTAAATCTAGTTTCATCTGACCATAACACCTTTAATGGAAACTGTGGATTGTCAAAGCACATGTCTCTAAACCATGTATAAAACAAAAAACTTTTATTATAGTATTTAATTTAAATCAGGTTAAACATACTTCGTCATTGGTACGAGATTCAAATGTAATCATGTGATCAGTTTTATTAATTTTGAAACAAAAAATGTAAAAGCACTTGTTGTGACGGTAAAAGTCAACACTTTAAAAAGAATGTATTTATATGATTTCTGAAGTTTACACACAAAAATATTCATCAGGCATCGTCAAAAAAATTCTTCTAATCTTCTTGTGCACTAGAAAGTTGAATACCATCCAAAGAATACGCTGGTTTTAGTTCTTGTGTTAATTTGGTCTTCAACATTTATATTTTCTTTAAGTGACCTGGCCTAATATATTTTAAACTACGAAAAAGAAGTTAATAAATCTTTAACTTTAAGGCCAACTAGAAAAGAAATACACAAATCTAGAGACATTCAGCTAATATTCTGCTTAATATTTACGAGTAGAACACATTAATGATAGCACCTTATAAATCCCAAAAATTTATGTTTAAAGTAAAATGAATGCACTTACATTATTTGTTAAGGATTGCAGATCTGAAATAAAACAAACTGAATAAGATTCCGGAAAATACCATCTATTATTAAGAAAAATGCAATTTCAGTAAGGCTAGGTTGCATAAATTAAGGTCCATTCTATGAAAATGTAAACATAAAAAATAACTTTAGTAGTTATTGTAGGTGCCTAATAACCTCTATTTTACTGATGATTTTGATTTATTGTTAAAAAATAGAATAACTGAAGATGTGAAGTAGATTGCCCGCATTGATATCCGAATTTCACAGCTGTCGAATTCTTTTTATGCTGTCTGGAAGAAAGAACAATGTTTGTGAATAATTGCTAGGCGACAGAAGACTAAAATATGTGTTATGAATCTTAATATCAAAATCTCACGTTTATGACAAAGTGACAGGTGATGAATCGTCACTATGAGCCCGAGAGTAAACAGCAGTAAACTGTATGGGTGTTTCAAGATGAGCTGAATCCAACAAACGTTGTTCCCGCACGAAGCACTTCCTAGCAAATGATCGCCTGTTTTTTCGGAAAAACTGGACATGTCGCAACCATACCACTAGAACAACGCAGAACAGTCAATTCTGAGTGGTACACAACCATTTGTTTGCCAGTTGTCTTCCAAGAAATGAGGAAAACCAACCGCCGAAGACGGATCACTCTTCACCACGACAATGCGAGCTCTCACACATCGGCTCAGACAACTGCATTTTTGACCACATAAAACATCGATTTGATGAGTCATCCGCCGTATTGTCCTGACTTGTCACCAAATGACTTCTTTTTATTCTCGTACGTAAAAAACAAACATAGAGGTCAACGTTTTTCGACACCTGAAGAAGCGGTTGCTGCGTTCAGAATGCATGTTTTGGAGATTCCTCAATCAGAGTGGAAAAAGTGCTTCGACAATTGGTTCAAACACATGCAAAAGTGTATAGATCTTCATGGGGAATATTTTGAAAAACAATAAAGCGATTTTGGATGATTAATATTTGTTTTCGTTCTCTAATCCCGAAAAAGGCGTCTTCAAATTTAACGAAATATATCAAATACATAAAGAAGTGTTCGAGAGGACAATTGTGGGAAGCGCAACTAATGAAGGTTCCCTAACCAGAAACAATATATATTATATGAATTGTCTTGCGTACAAAGGAATGACACCTCGAAGAGGTGATTGCACAAATACACAGACGCTGGTAGCTTATTTAATAATCAGTTAACCCTACTCCTTTAAACTTTCTGAGCTGTTTAACTATTTAAACGTAACATAAAGTGTAAATAATAGAGTATGTAAAATTAATGTTTTCAGTAAATCGTGTAACTTGAGAAGATATTTTATATTCTAATATCTATGATTACTTACTAGAATAAATCATTTAAGCGTATTGTTTATGTTAAATAACCAGAAATATGCAGTCTTAACATACATAGTCGAGATGAAAAGAACAATGAACAAAGAAAATCTGATCTTCTGTTACAAATAAATTTTTCCCATTTAGACGTTTAGATTCGTAACCCATTGTATTTTCAAGTAACTTCCGTCAAAACGTCCAACGGATTGTCTATTTGAAAGCAGGTTAAGTACCGAGATATCCTGAAAGCACCGAAACTCGATTTGATCCCTTCACAATTGACTGCTAGTTTCCCAAAGATGAAAATACCTGACTGTCTATCGCTTATATTTTCACGAACAAGAGAAGGTTCATCGATGTAACAAAAAACTTAGAAACGTGAAAGTTCAATCAAAAAGGGATGTGCTTAAGATATTCCACAAAGATGACTCCATTTAGATAATGGTATCAGGTTTCTTTGCAGAAACGTAGAAAGCAATGGCGAGAAATGACGCTAACGACGTAAATATATACGACGCTTTCTGGATAGCTACACCGTAAAAGATGTAATATTCATCTTGGTCCACTTTCTTGGTTTCCAATTTAACAGCTTTTCGTTTAAACTAATAAAAGCTACGCTGAAAAACATCTACACCCTGTCTCAAAAATATGGTATATAGTTAAAAGGTATACAATATTTATTTAATGGTTATTAAACCTTAAATAAACTTCTATAACAACCAATTGATTGTTTTGTCATGTCAAAAACGTAATGTTCAGGTATCATAGGTTTCGGAACAGCTATCAGTCAAGTTAAAACATTTACATAGCATCATACACTTCATCTCAGCAAAATCCCCGTCCTGGCTTCCTCTTTCCCATAGGACTGCACTCTTTACTCCACCTTCTTATGTTACCACATCGCTACAGTGTTTTTAACGGTTTTATTTAGCTTGCCAGGCTTGTTTATTTGTTTGTTTGTTTGTTTGGGTCAAATCTATCAATTAAAATTTCACCAGTTTTCTGTTCACAGATTGATTTGATATTTGGAGGGTACATTTAGTTCAGAGGGCCATACAATTTAATATATCTTGTAAATCCAAGATGGCCGAAAATCCAAAATGGCGGATTACATATTCTTGCACAGCTACCTCAATATGAATGAAAGGGCCAGAATATAGACTAATGTTCACTACGAGAAAAAAATAAAATCCAATATGACCCCTAACAAAATGGCGTATTAAGAAAATATTTTTTCACACCCCTTCACATTGACATCAAATGAAAGAGCTTTGATACAAGTCTATGTGGTTAGGGTGAATAAAAAATGATACATCGTTAGGGTTTTCCCCTCAAGACTCGGGCGCATCTTGTATATAGCCTTGCTCCTCTACTGGACCTCTGGTGGGTTCGACCGTTATGATGTCCATTACTTGTGGGAACAACATGGATACAAATAATAATAGAATAAAAACAAACAAAATTAAAACAGAAACTGGATCACGGCGAAAAAGAAGGCAAAACAAAAATAAAAAACAAAACTTGCAAAAGAGAGTGAGTATGAATCTCATAGTCGAGTACAAAAAGGGAGAGAACAGTTAGCATCATAAACAGCTGAGCAACGTGAGGCCAGATTAACAGGACAATGTGGGCGGTAAAGATAGCTGGTAGCATCAGAAACATCTGAGCACCATGAAACTTGCCCTTAATTTTGATGAGTGGTACCTACAACCTACTGAAATACTTTTAGTTTTTAGTAAATTATTAACATCAATATTGTCTAAATCTTATACAGGTTGAGTTTTTTTTGATGATCAGTATGGGGATCTCAGAAACTAGCGGAGGTAGAACAATGGTTAAATTGGGAAAGATTTGCAATTTTACTGGCCCAATTTAATGACACTTTCGGATTTTTGTAAAAAGTCATGGCTTGCTAGATATTTTGAACAAAAAAAATTCTGTCGATTTAGTCAAATCCCTCTACCTCCTTTGTTTTTGATTTTATAATAAAATGTGAAGATTGGTCCTTATTTATGGTTCAGGATCGCCATGTGGTATTATAATATTGCAGCGGCCTTCGACCAATAATACTAATTGTAAAGGCTACATGTTTATTTCTACTGGTTATTTGGTTACACTATACTAACTACAGGTTACACTATACTAACTACATCTAATCTTTACTACGCTACATTTTGAACTCGACTTGTCATGGCTACATGGTTTACTCGACTGATGGTTCGCGATTTACATCAATTATCGAAAGTGTGCCATCAGTCGATTGTTTTGCTATTTCAACTGTTTGGTGTACGTGATAATATTTGTAGACATGCTGAATTTAATGAGGTTACCTAGAATGGTTTTTGATGATGTTATGCTAATAATTGTTTAATTAATTTCCTAAAAAGTGTCATGAGGAATTTCCGTTACACCACCCTTCCTTGGAGAAAGTGGGATCCGCGGTAGCGTATTCCACGCAACTTCAAAGTTTAACTAATAATTGCGGAAGTTCCTCTGACTCACAACAGTTTACTTGCTAAATTCTTACATATGTCTTATTCTAAGGAAATTCACTATATGTCCATAAAGTCAAGTCCACTATAGTTTCTAACACTTGTCACGCAGTTTTTAATGTCACTGTTCACTGAAATCTTAAGCTTATATTTATGAGTTCGGTTATTTTATTGTAAAATGTCCCAAACTTAACCTATATAATGGTACATAGTTTCTAATTAGTATTTGAAAACTCAATTTTTTTGTATCTTAATTTCCTTTGTATTATTTGAAATTAAGCAATTGGAGTTTCCTATGTCCGCTTCCGTTATAATGTACGGACCTTTATACCATGGATCAAATTTTAACCTATTCTCATTTGTTATGAGAACTTGTTCACCTTTTTGGAATTGTAAGTCCTTCGCTTTAGCGTCGTATGCTAATTTACGATGCCGTTTTGCTGCTTCGAGAGCTTCTCGAGTTCTTTTCAATGCTATCTGAAGTCTAAATCTTATTTCTTGGTCGTAACTATCGATATTATATAGTGTGTGTAGGGATGATTGACTTAATTTGTCGGGAAGGATAGCCTTTTTGGCGAAAACTAATTCAAAGGGTGTATAATCGTGATATATGCTGGGGGTGGTATTATAACAAAAAGTATAGTATTTAATCCATGTGTCCCAATCGTTTTGCTCGTTATTAATATACATACGGATAAATTCGTTAAAAACTCTGTGATTCCGTTCACAAGTTATTGATTGATGATGATATGGGGTAGAAGTGTTATGATTAATGTTTAATAATTGTAAGATATTGCGTAGTAGCTCATTAACATATTCCGTACCAAGATCTGTTCTAATTTCTTGCATTGATCCATAAATCAGTATAAAATTTTCGACAATCGCTTTGGCTACTGTAGCTGCTGATTTGTCGGGGATTGGAGTCATCACGATGTATTTCGTTAAGTCGCATTGCAAAGTGACTGCATATGCGTTTCCTAGCTCTGTGCGGGGGAATGGACCTATAGTATCTATAGACACTATGTCGAAAGCTTTTTGCGGGGTTGGAGTTATTTGCATAGGTTCTGTGTGCTTAATTTTGGCTTTATTGATCTGGCATTTGTGACAATTTTTGACGAATATTGCTACGTCTCTTGACATATTTTTCCAAAAATATGTTGATTTTAATTTTTTAAGTAAACGCTTTTGTCCGCAATGGCCACCATACATTGGATCTGTGTGGAATTTTTCTATTATACTTGCCTTATCATTTCTGTTGGTAATTAGTACTGGCTTATGACATAAAATTATATTCACATTCTTTAATATTTCTTGTCCCATTTCTTTGAATTCATTCACAGTGTACACTTTAAATATTACATCCTCGAGGTACAATTTTAATTGCAATTTTTCAACACTACCAGCCATTTTATTTAGCTTAGATAGGATTTCTTCTAGGAGAAATCTACCATTGGTTAGGTGCACAGAAAAATTTGAGCTCATTTTACCTTTATGTTTTATAAACATTTGCAATGAATTTGGGAAAAGTTTAAATGATAATATTGGCAATTTCATCAAGTGAACGTTACCTAAGGCTTCGTATATTTTGCAGGGTATGGTGTCTTTTTCGCTTATATCTTCGACTAAGGGGGTATCTAGTAATTTAGCTTTTGATCTTGTAATAGCGAGTATCTGTTCTACGTTTGTATTAAGTCTTTTTAGTTCGTCTGAGTTTATACGCGATAAAGCGTCCGCGACGGAATTGTCCTTACCTTTAACGTACTGTATTTCAAATTGAAATTCTTCTAAGTCTAACCGCATGCGAGTTAATTTTGACGAAGGATTTTTCATGCTGTAGAGATAGACTAAAGGGCGGTGATCTGTTTTGACTGTAAAGGGGTGGTTATAGAGATAACATTTGTAGTGGTTTATTGCCCAATGAATGGCTGTTAATTCCTTGAGAATTGTGGGTTTGTGACTTTCACCTTTTGTGAAGGATTTTGATGCGTATGAGATCGGCAGCTCTACACCTTCGAATTCTTGGGATAATACTGCTCCGCAGGCTTCGTTAGAGGCGTCTGTTGTCAGAATGAAGGGTTTATTAAAGTCGGGATATTGCAAGATGGGGGGGTTAACCAAAGATTTCTTAAGAGAGTTGAATGCTTTTTGACATTCCGTGGACCATAAGAAGGTTGCATTCTTTCTTGTAAGTAAATTTAAAGGTTTGGAGATTTCTGCAAATTTAGGAATAAATCTACGATAATAGTTACAAAATGCTACAAAGCGCTTTACCTCATCTGCAGATTTGGGAGTTGGGAATTTTTTTACAATTGAATATTTTGAATCGTCTGGGAGTATTCCTCGGTCGGTGACTTTGTGTCCTAAAAATGTAACTTCTTTCCTAAAAAATTTGCATTTTCCGGGGTTGAGTTTAAGGTTGCATTTCCGACAGGTTTCGAATACTTTTTTAAGATTGCTTAGATGGTGCTTGATGGAACAACCGATGACTATTAGGTCGTCCATGTAGAGAAAAGCTTTTTCTGGAGTTAAGCCGGCGAATGCTATTGACATCATTCGGCTAAAACTATTGGGGCTAAGTGATAGTCCAAAGGGTAGTCTCGTGAAGCGGTATGAGCCTGAGTCTGTGCTAAAACTAAGGATGTCTCTGGATTCAGTTTCCACGGGAATTTGATGGAATCCTGATATCAGATCTATCACTGAAAACCATTTGGCTCTCCCTAATTGATCTAGGATATCGTCTATACGCGGTAAGGGAAATTTGTCTGCTATCAGTTTTTTATTTAATTGCCTGAAATCTACTACTAAGCGCCATGCTTTCTGTCCATTTTGACCTTTTTTCGGTACTAGCAATATGGGGCTGTTATAATTGGATGCTGAGGGTTCAATAATTCCGTCTGTCAACAATTTATTTACTTGTTCGTTAATTTCGCTTTTTAAACAATGTGGCTGTCTATAATTTTTAGTATATACAGGGACATTGTCAGTTAGTTTGAGCTTCTGCTCGTAGAAGTTATTCGTGGTTATAGGGTCTGTTTCGAGGGAAAAAATATCTGAAAATTCGCTACATAATTTTTCAAGATCGTCCTTAGCTATTTCTTTTATTTCGCTCGTTATCAGCTGTTTAATCAGACTTTTATGCCGGTTAATTTTTGAGTTATTTAATGTAAATATATTGAATTGATCTAAGTTAGTAGTTTCCGGTTTAAAGTTCTTAAGTCTAATGGTATCTGTCGTTGTATTTAGAATTCTGATAATAGGATAATTTGGTGAAACTAATGTTCGTGCGACGTGAATTCCGGGTTGGATTTCGCAGCTTGTTACGACAGCATCTTGGTTAAGAGTTTTTAAGGTATTAATTTGCCTATACACTTCACATCTGGGTGGGATAATGATTTCGTTTTCTTCAGTGCCGCTTGAAATAGGAATTGAAATTTTGTGCCGATTTATTCTCAGCGTTAGTGACCAATCATGATAATTTATCATGCTTCCGAATTTGATAAGAAAGTCTCTCCCTAAAATGGCATGAGTGGGTAATGGGAAATCTGACGATACTATTTGAAAGTCGTGTTTTACTGGTTGTCCGTCGAAGAGGAGTGTGAGTTTTGAAGTACCTAGGGTTTTGTGGATACTTTCAGAAATTCCTTTAATATTGCAAGAATTGTAGCTGTTTAAATGGAAATTGGTGGGAAGATAAGATTCTTTAAAAATTGATATATCTGCGCCTGTGTCTATAATAAAAGAAAATGGTTCCGAGTGTTCGTAAGTTTCTAATGGAAGTTCGATGAAATATGAAAATGATAAGTCTATATTGAAAATTTTTAAACAGTTGTCCCCAATCCCTGATTGGGGGAAAGTTCGTTTCCCTGGTCGTGCTCAGATTCTAGATATCTTACGTTCCTTGGACTTTGTCTGTTGTTAAATTGTCTGTTTCGGTAGAAGGTGTTGATGAGTTTTGCCTGTTAGGGGGTTTGTAGTTGTAGTTACGATTGTTTTTACTCAAATTGTTCCTGTTAAAGTAGAATAAGTCTCTTTCTGCTGTAGGTTGCGGTGTGATATTCATTAATTTGTCGATGATTTCCTTTGTACTTTTGAATGTTCCGGCCTCTATGATCAGCTTAGTTCTGTCAGAGTTCGCGTTTTGGATTACACTTCTCGTTAGTGTATCTGTGGAATAGTTTTCCGCTACTTCCGATGGTACTCCTTCCATGATGTAAGCTCTTTTTAGTTTGTTGCAAATTCCCTCTAATTCGTTTGCGTAGTTGGCGTTGGTTCTGGCATTTTGTTTGAAGTTTGAGAGTTTATTGCCTATTGTTCTAGAGTTCTCAAATTTCGAGTTATTTTTCAGGGTATTATATATGGAGTTTATTGTGTTTTCGGTAGAGATTAAATCTCGTGCTTTGCCGGTTAATCTAGTTTTGATATACGCAACTGCTGTCTGTTCATGTTCCCCTACATGTAATTGTAGTAGTTCGAGAGCATCTAAAAATGACTGTAGTTTTTCCGTATCGCCGTTGAATTCTGTGGGTAGTATTTTACTGATAAGATTGAAAAATTCCGCAGAAGACATTGTGAATACCGGCTCCGTGAGCAAAATTTCGTCTTCAACGATACTAATGTCGATTTTCTCGGTACAAGAGATCGGTATTTTATAGTTTACTTCTAAATTCTGGAAGGCTCTAAGGACTTTATCCCTAACGAAAAGAAAATTACGTCTAACTTCTAATCTATCTGGATCTTGTAACGAACTCCAGTGGTTGTCGATTAAACTTGTGTAATTATTAAATAATAGAACTAACTTGTCCGTGATATCTTTTCGAGTGCTAGCACCTGTTGGAAATCTAGTTTTTAGGGCACGTTTGGCCTGCGCGGTTATTTCTACTTTAATTACACCTAATTGCTCATATAATTGTCGAGGGTCAATTGACATTCCTACACTCTACGTATTGTACGAGTAGCTTGTTAGAGATTTCGTAAAAAAAATATAATTCGTAAGCACCTCGATATTTTAATTTGCAAACAATAAAAGGAAGTTTTCAAATACCTTACAAGGCCAATGATGACTATGGGTCAGCAAAAATATAATAAATAGAACATTTAATGACCTAGTTATATCATAGGTTATTAACACCTTTAGAGATTAAGTTCATTCATGATATAATGTACTTACTCAGCACTTTCATAATTTCTTTTACAATGTATTATAAGCGTTCGACATTTCTTATATATACACATATATACATATATACACATATACACATATATATATACACACATATATATACACATATATACATATATATGCTAAAATAAATCTCCTAAAATTCTTAAATTAAGACATAATAATCATAGATACACCATGATATAAAATGTAAAGTAGTTCATTATTAGGGTCACAAGCAATTAAATATTTTTATGTGAGTTACCTTTATAATATGTTATAATGTTCTGTACCTTACAACTTTTAGGGCTGTTGGGCTTGCCTATCTAGAATAGCCATACTTCTTGATATGTCCCTTTTTATATTTCTTCTGTGCATATTTTTAAGTTTTATTAGCAGCATTACCAGGGCTACTGCAGCTATTACGTATAACAATACTCTTACGTCTAGCGGGAAATTATCTTCATTTATATAGACATTGGAATTGACTTCCCCATTGTCGGACGTTTCTTGAGTTTGTCTTTTTGACTGTGTGGTACCCATTACCATCGGCTGAATTATTCTGTCAGAAGATTATGTTCGAGGGCAGGATCGCCATGTGAAGATTGGTCCTTATTTATGGTTCAGGATCGCCATGTGGTATTATAATATTGCAGCGGCCTTCGACCAATAATACTAATTGTAAAGGCTACATGTTTATTTCTACTGGTTATTTGGTTACACTATACTAACTACAGGTTACACTATACTAACTACATCTAATCTTTACTACGCTACATTTTGAACTCGACTTGTCATGGCTACATGGTTTACTCGACTGATGGTTCGCGATTTACATCAATTATCGAAAGTGTGCCATCAGTCGATTGTTTTGCTATTTCAACTGTTTGGTGTACGTGATAATATTTGTAGACATGCTGAATTGAATGAGGTTACCTAGAATGGTTTTTGATGATGTTATGCTAATAATTGTTTAATTAATTTCCTAAAAAGTGTCATGAGGAATTTCCGTTACAAAAAGTATAAATATCAAAATTGAAGGGAATTGTATCCCGAATATGATTGACATGTCCTCGTTTGCGTGACAGCTTTCGTTTTAGAGATATGACACAAATTTATCTTTTTTTGAAGGAAGCCATAGTTGGCTATGATTGGTGAAAATTACGTTGAAAATTTCTGTTACATACATACATACATACACGTCAGCCTAATAAAAGCGTGTTAAAAATGACGATATTGTAGGCCCTATTATATTTTTTATCTCCAACATCCTTTATTGTGCCTCTTGGCGGTCCCATTTTTTTCCAGAACAACACAAACCACTCATCCTATCGACCGGTGATGATATATTTCACCCAAATTTGATTGAAAGTGTTTAAGGACCAACATACACAATAATAACATCGTGCCCGTAGGGTGCAAATAAAAGTCCGAATTCCCC
Organism: Octodonta nipae; assembly: GCA_034190945.1. Lineage (NCBI taxonomy): Eukaryota > Metazoa > Arthropoda > Insecta > Coleoptera > Chrysomelidae > Octodonta > Octodonta nipae. The sequence continues at coordinate 1,940,308 of CM067222.1, forward strand.
AGGAACCTTTCACATTATTATGTTTGTTATATCTTGTATTTTGTGTTGTTTAGATACCCCGCACCCTCGATACACGAAAATCTGATATTTTTCAAGAATAGAGTCATCTGAGCGGATATCCCCAAATTATATCCTTGTCTCTTCAACAAACTTTTGTGAAGTCGGGGGGGAATTATAACCGAACTCGAAAATGCCTTTCTAAAATACGCCGGCAAGAGATATGAGAATGTGGGGAGAGGTATCTCGAGAGAAATGCCAGTCAATTGTAAAAACGATGTGATAAAAAAGTTTGGATTGAACGAAAAGATGTGCCAATGTCACAACAGGAAATTGACTGAAATATCGAAACTCTCGAGATCCGGTGGCACTGTCGAGCGAACTCGGAAATAGATTTAATATTGTCAAGTTTCATATTGTGGGAAATTCACAATATGCTTTCCACGAGTTTTTTCATAATGGGTATTTCTGCGGAAAACCGTATTAAAAAATGTTGAATTATTCATTGGCCACAAAATTTTCTACATACTGAAGGTTCTGTAATGAAGATAATTTTATTGGTTTACAGTTATCCTGAAAACATTCGATTGTATTAAAAAAAAATCGTTTACCTAACAATCAGTTATGATATACGCAAATTTTTTAATTAAATCGGTCAAAATATTGTTATAGCATTTTATGTTACGCTGCCAAAATAGCAAACTTTCTCGAAACTAATCACATTAAATAAAAACTAATCTTACGAACAAATAAACTGTAAAACCAAATAAACAAAGCCGACAAAAAGTGGTTTTACCGAAGACACGACTGTTAGTAAAAACAATTTCACATGCGCAGATTAACTAGAAATATCGAGAATAACTATGAGGGTGTAAGAGGCGGTGGGGAACATTCTGAGGGAAGTAGAGTAGATAGCATTATAGGTATAATCTGTTTGCTATGCTACAATTGGGATAGCCAAGACAAATCTACATTTCTAATATTTTCTCCAAGAAGTCCAGCATTAGAACTTCTGCAGAGCATTCCTGTCGATGACAAGATCGTGGCCGTCCTAGTGAAATGATATGACAGCCAATTACCGCGTCAAGTATACCAGATGCAACTGAGGGAAAAAACAGAAAAAACTGGTAAAAGGTTATAAGAATTCGATGCAGACAGACTATTCAGAAAGTGCTATTCGGAGTGAATAAAAGGATTGTGCCAAGATTTTTTTTAATGGAAACCATAGTTGGCTATGACCTCTAAAATTCGGGCATTTTAGGGCTTTTCAACGATATAATACTCGATATAGTTATTCATAAAAATAACGGAGTTATGGATGCTTTCTCTCTTATTTTCACTTTTAACGTAGTTAAAACAGATGGATTTATTAATAACTATTCCAAAAAACATTGAACGATTTTTTTATTAGGTATATCAGATATAACGAAAAAATTAAATAAGTACGAGGGTGAATCAAATATGAACCGGACTTTTCTGTTTCTCGCCCTCTAGATAATTCGAGTGGCGTGACGTCTCGATATATGTTAGGTAGGGATGTTAAGAAGAGGGGAGTTCGTCGGTTTGGCGAGGCGTAGTCGTTGCGCTGTTAGTAGCATCATGTCAGAGCAAGAGGTGCATACGTCTGTTGCGCAACGTGTTGTTATCAAATTTTTGGCGCGGGAGGGCGTTAGACCGTCTGAAATTTTGCGTCGACTATCTGCACAGTTCGGCAATGAAACACTTTCAACGACTGGCACAAAAAGTTTTCAGATGGCCGAGAGACAGTGGAAAATGAGCCTCATGCACGCCGTCCCACGACAAGCATCAATGAGGCGAATATCTACGCAATTCGTGAGCTGATTGAAGGCGTACTGCTGATCGATTTTCTGCACGAACGCCGTACAATTAATGCTGAGTATTACTGCGAACTACTCCAACAAGTGAAACTTGCCTATCGGCAAAAGAGGCGGGATATGTCTATCCGAAGTGTGATTCCGTTGCATGACAACGCTCGGCCACATACAGCTGCATTGACTGAAGGAAAATTGAACAAAATGCATTGGGAAACCTTTGAACACCCACCTTACAGTCCTGATTTGTCGACATGTGACTACCACATGTTTGGGCCACTTAAAGAAAAACTGGGAGGCCTCCACTTTGAGGACAACGAAGGTGTAGAAACGATTGTGCGCAATTGGTTATCGGCACGACCAGTTTCATTCTTTGAGAAAGGTATTAAAAAACTTCCGATTCGGTGGGAAAAATGTATACATAAGAGAGGAGACTATGTAGAAAAATAATATGTATTAAAATTTGTATTGATCGTACCAATAAAATGTTTAAAACTAAAGTCCGGTTCATATTTGATTCACCCTCGTAGGTACTCACTAAAAACTTAAGAAATTAAAGTACATAATAATGGTTACAATTTATGTTCGAAAAGTCCACCATTGTTATTTAAACAAAAATTGCATCTTTTTAATATTGCGCATTCCTCACAGACCGCCTATCAATTTCTTCAATTGCTTGTAATACCGCCTTCCTAAGGTCACCAACTGTCTCATACTTTCATTTGTATACTTGGTTTTTAGCGCACCCCATAAATAGAAGTCTATAACTGCAAAATCGGGAGACCGGGGTGGCCATTCGCGTGGGCCATTTCTTCCTATCCAAGAGTTTGGATAGATATTATCTAAGTGCTGTCTTACTAATAACGAGTTATGAGCAGGTGCTCCATCATGTTGGAACCACTCAATTTCTAAACGAGTTCTCAAATTCAAATTATGCGACATGTCTTGAAAAGTGTTTTGCAAGAAATGCAAGTAGCGCTCCCCAGTAAGTGATTCGTCATAAATAAAAGGTCCCAGAATAGTAGACCCTATGATACCACACCAAACATTAAAACCAAATTTTATTTTGGAGTCATCTTTGTTCTACATGGAAAGGGTTTTCTTTAGCCCAGATATGTTAATTGTGTCTATTGAACATACCGCAGTTAGTAAATCTAGTTTCATCTGACTACAACACCTTTAATAGAAACTGTGGATTGTCAAGGCACATGTCTCTAAACCATGTACAAAACAAAATACGTCGATGTTCGTCACCAGCATGCAAAGTTTGAGAACCTGAAAGTTTGTACGGGTGGAACTTGTGCGCTTACAGTACCTTAACTACAGTTCGTTGAGATGTGCCATCTTCTGCCGCAATCTCACGAGTTGATGTAGATGGATTTTGATTTACCATTGCCAAAACATTTATTTGTGCTGCTTCGTTAATTTGATTAGGTTTTTTTGGTGGTTTAGTAAAAGATCCATATCTGCGTAAACTACCGTAAAGTCTCTTAAATGTACATAGAGCAGGTTGACGACGATTAAAATATCTATGAAAGTATTCCTCAGCTGCACGAACTGAAGTTTTTTGGCATATGATATAACATTCCACCATATTCAGTTTTTCTTCGTTAGAATATTCCATTTTATCACGAAAACTTGTCAATGTCGACTGTCAGTTCAGCACTACTAATGGAATTACTGTCAAATGAGGAAAAGTCAAAGTGAAAACAATCTTCTTCATGGCTACCTACGTTAAAAGTGAAAATAAGAGAGAAGGATCCATAACTGCGTTATTTTTATGAATAAGTATATCGAGTATTATATCATTGAAAAGCTCTAAAAATGTCCGATTTTTTGAGGTCATAGCCAACTATGGTTTCCACTCAAAAACGATACGTCTGTGTCATATCTTGAAAACGAGAGCTTTCACGCAAACGAGGACATGACAATCATATTCGGAATAAAATTCCCATCAATTTTGATTTTTACACTTTTTTTATAAAATCCGAAACAAAGGAGCTAGACGGATTTGACTAAATCGACAGAATTTCGTTTTTTCAAAATATCTAGTAAGCCATGACTTTTTACAAAAATCCGAAAGTATCATTAAATTGGGCCGCTAATTTCCGAGATCCTCATACTGATCATCAAAAAAACTCACCCTGTATATAGCTCACTGACAAAACCTCTTCATCTGACGTCTGAAGTATTTGAAGGTTATTGCATTTATTGGAAAGTGAATAGATTTTATCAAATTGACAAACTATAAACCAGCTGCATAGAATTCATTTAGCTTTTGATTGTTCGGATGAAACGTACACCGTTTCTATTTTTGACTGAATTTCTGTTCAGTCGCATTCATTCCATTCATTAAAGCCATTCGAAAATGGCAGGTAGTTATATTGAAACTAGCTTTCAGTAACAATTCATGTGTTTGGAAATCGACATTGTCATGATTTGCAAACGGAATGGAAATAGAACAAATAACGACGTATTAAAATTTCAATTAAATCGGTCTGTAAAGCGCGCCCGTTCGGAAACTGTGACTTTCAATCAAGCGTACACACAGCGTGCAGGAAAATGCTTCGTTCGATTTTTCACAATGGCCCCGTCCGTGCTTTTTCTTTGGAAAACGGCCAAAGGCACTAATAAATATGCAGTCGTTTTTTTGTTGTCGTGAACGACAACAAAAATGGACATTCACATTATTTCCCTTTATTACTTTCGACATTTTCCGATGTTTATGTTTTTTTTTTTCGTATGGAGGAAAAAGTGATATGCCCTTCACAAAACGGTATGGCTATCCTTGTCGGATGTCTTGTTTGTATCTGTTTTGACAACAGTTGTTCCGAGGCTGAGCCTCGGCGAATAGTCCGGTCAATTCGATAATATCAGTTGAACAAGGAATTTATTTTGACCCTTCTATTTACAGGGTCCAGGCAACATCACAAGCCTTTCAACATTTTATCTGCTACATCCACATTTACTCACTATGTTTGATTTAATGACTATGCACTTTGTTTTTGAAGTTAGCTTTTATCTGTTAATGTTAATTAGCGAACTGGTACGTCTGGCCGGCTACCGAACTTGTCGTCGATGTGTAAATTTCAGCAAGGTCATCGTGTCTCCACCCAACAGCTGTCTCTCTCTACGTTGTTTGCATGTGACTTATATTATTACTACGCGTCTTAAACGGGTTTTTATTCAACGTATTATCAACTGATAGAAAGAGTAAGTAAGGTCGCCTTGTTGGCACATATGCTTGCTTACATAGGGAACCGGTGGACTGGGGTTCGATTCTCCATCACTGCAACGGTTTTTGTAACATAAATATATAAATTGTTTTGTATATCATTGAAATTTGGCGCGATTGAATAGATCACGTGGTGACTATTGACCAATGAGAGCGCTTCAAGGGGTAACTGCTTATCTATTCGTCTGTAGTAGAATACGTCAGCTGTCGACCGTGTTCCGTACCTCTGACTCTAAGGCCTACCTGTCAGCTATCTAACCTATATGCCGACTCCGCGAAACCTAACCTCTAATAATAATCATTCTAGCCACATGACCAATCCAGTTCTGTGTCAAAATTTATATTGAAATACCGACGATTCTTGTTGCAAACAGACCTATTTCAGGTATGCCCCAGCAGTAAGTGGCCAGCTGGTGAAACGTCGGGCCGACCATCTTCAGGCGAAACCGAAACGTTTGTGATTTCCGTCTGCAGCAGCCAGCAGTCTTCTGCATGTGGTGTTTTTGACATTTGTCCGCTTCCTAACAGAATAAGCCATCGCTACGACACCAGCGAGAGCGTTTGAATTTGCCGCGTTTGAATTAACCAATGGGAGCGCTGAACAGCTGCGACTTGGAAAGAGGTGACGCTATGAGCCGGTCACTTATCGCCAGCAGCTGTAGACTGAGATCACAACGTTTTACCTGAAGATGGTTGGCCCGACATTTCGCCAGTTGGACCAGATAAGCCCATTTACTACTTACAGCTCTGTCTATATAAGCCCTATAACTAGATGAAATCAAGTTCCAACCCCTTGACAGACTACATATAGCCATACCACTATATCAGTTCCAGACATCACTACTATAAAATAGACAGCCGATGGATAGTCTCAAAGTACAATCACAAATCAACTTAAAGAACATTGATTGTGTTTAACCAAATAGAAGAATATAAACTGGGATATAGCAGCACACTTCGTTTATACAAAAGAATAAGATATTTATAAATGAAACAGCTCCAGATTTCGAACTTCCGTGTGCCAGTTTTCCCGAAAATCTTAGAAGTCGATCATTAGTTCTCGCGTCGACATATATATAATCCACTGAACAATCACTTTTATAATTCCTTGGACATTCTCAATGTAGCTTATTTTTTATTTACTTCAACTAAAAAGCGACGAATCCTAATGATACTAAAATATTATGCTGATATCTTGGACAAAGTAAAGTTACACTTTACGCATCATTCAATCCCTTTTTTACCGAAATTGCCTGGACTACGAATACACTTTTATGACCTTCTGAATGCGATTTTCCCCCCAAAATTGGGCGTTTACCATAGAAAATTTTATTACAAAGGCGTTGAGGGAAAAACGTGGACATTAAACACGTAGGACGGTCTCGAAAAAGTAAATCTGAGGTCAATTGTAAACTAGTAAAGGGATTTTATTGTGTTATAGGGATTTTTCCCGCAAAACGAAAATAAGATTAGATAGAATTTAAAATGGAGAACAGGTATAAAGTTTTTTTAGTGTCCTACAACTATGGTGTGAGAACAGTTTTCCTATTTACTCGTTTAAGTTAATTAGAATAATCTACTTTCAGTTACATTGAGATTTTGGCAGGCTCCGCATGTTTTAAGGAATGTTTGATAATTAAGGATTTGTAAAATAGATAAAACATTCAATAATACAAAAAAATTAATACAAAAAACTGTACTATTAGTACACTTGTCCTAATAACAATGAACAATTATTTTATACTTGATGTAAATAAGCTAATCTATTGTTGTTTCGGCTACTTTCGACACAAATTCTTTGTCCTTCCCATTGTTGGGAACTTTTTTTTAATGTGACGGTTGTTTGAGAAGACCAAGCAAATTAAAATTCTAGGAAGCCAATATACATTACATGAATATAAGGTAGTATCTTCAAACCAAATTTCCCAATGACAATGGCTGGTGTAAGAGTGAGTCTTGTTATTACTAAGATGTAGTTTTATTATTGATCTTCCAAATAACGACGGTAGAGGACGCCTCAGCCATGCAAGAGATTTGCAGTATGACTTTACCCTCCGTTGATACGATCTCAATATCTTTGGGACAAATGCTCTGATTTGTTTCCATTCCATGCTTTATCTTTTGTACTATTGGTCAAAATGTTGAAATGGCCACTTTACATTTCATAGCGATTTGGGAATATCTAATGACTCTCAAATTGATGATTGTTTCAGTCTTCACTTGACGAAAATTCATTTTTAAGATTACTTAAAACACACCAAACACTAAAAAAGTTTCACTATTTATTTACTTTTAGATATGTTTTACCAAGTTTGGTTTCTTGAGAAATTGTAATAAAATAAGATATCCTCCTAAATGTGGGAAATTTCAGAGGAATTGGGCGTGGTGTAAGTCAGATAAATAATACATTTATAAAACATTGGTGACAACAGTTATGGATTATATAATATAATATTATTTAGAAATGGAGGTTGAGATTAAGTAAAGGAGACGAATCAGTATCAATTTGATCTCAGAATCTCTTAAATGATCAAACTTGTTTAAATAAATTCATCATCATCATTACAGGCAAGAACAACAAAAAATGTTAAGCAATGTACTACGAAAAACTTATAAAAGCAACAAAAACACCTCGTGATAAAGACACGATATTTAAAATTTGTAAAAGTTGTTAAAGTGAAACTACAATAGAGTTAGATATTAAATTTGAGTATCTAGAAATCAAGAATGAGTCACTAGATATTAAGATTACTTAAAAACACCAAATACTTGGTTAAATTTTCACTATTGATTTACTTTTATTTGACATATGTTTCGCGAAAAGTCTGGCTTCTTCAGAAATTATAAATACATGATTGCTAAAATTATATTTCTAGCAAAGAAACTAATGGTAGGGCAATAAAATAAGGTGTAGTCTTATTTGTGGGAAATTTCAGATGTTGAAAGAGGTGAGTATGGCTTCATCAAGTCATGGGACCTAAGAGTGATTCCCTGCTATATTTAGACCCTTGCTTAAAATTGAAGGATAACAATGATCAGCAAATAGATCAGTTAGCTCGTTTGGATTGTAATAGTACGGTTATTGTTTGAATGCCAAAAGCAAAACAACCTTCTAAACAATTTTGTCATGTATGCTTGGTTTACTAATGTTACATTTATTCTATCAATATTAAAGACGTTCACAATTATATGATTTTCCAGAAACTTTCGGTATAAACCAGAAATAACTACTTTGTAGGTATGACCTTCAACTCTTCGAGATTTTTAATCTATTGAATGCAAGACAATATATTGTTTCTAGTCGATAACCTTCACTACTTGCGCTTCCTTCAACTGATTGAAATCTTGAATATTTATTTATATATTTAGTACATTGAGCTGAAACATCAGATGTCGTAGTTCATTTGTCGATACGATATTCAATTTTAGAACTAATTATTTAAGTTTTGCCATAGTAACTAATTGAGTTTCGTCAATTAGATGATCTTTAATGTATGTTTTGTTATATCAATAATCTTATAATAGACTTTATTGTCTGAAAATGTGTAAAGTTAATTTGGAATATTTTAATTTTCTGAGCAGTATAATTATACACAGTTTAGTTATAAACCATTAATTCATTTTGATGTTTTTCAGTAATATCTACATTAGGTTCGATTTTTATTACAAAAGATAATAATACTGTTAAATAAAGAATTAAATTAAAATTAACTTTATAATTTGAGGACTCACATAAATGAAAAACAAATTGGCAGTTTTCAAAATTGCTTTAAACTGAAAATGAATTTAAAATGACAGGATTTAAAACAACTTGAATAAATTAATATTACTATCCAAATGTTTCCAGATCCGTTGTTTTTCCAACAACTGCTATAGAGTAATTTTTCATAAAGTAAATAAAGACTTGATACCTTCAATCAAACCCATACTTCGTTCAAAAGGTTATTTTCCAGTTAATATCTGATGTTCCTCAGAAAAGCTTTCCCATTCTCTGTTTGTACATTTACAATTCAGTTTTTCTCTCTACCTTTTCATGCCTTTATTTCCTGTTCTCAAAATAAATATTTAAATTTATGTGAATAAACACACTCACTGTTGAACTCTGATTGAACTCCAGCAACTTCGCCGGCTACGAAAATACCGAGCGATATGAAATGTACAACGTTGTAAAAGAATAAACGAACTGTTAACGTTCCAGTTTAACTTGTGAATTAAAGAGAGCAGTCAATCGATGAACGTTTTGATTTGTTCCTTTAAAGTTACGGAATTCGTTTAACACCAACACACATTTATTGAGGCATTAAAGTACTTAATGAAGAGCTAACAGATTTCCACTTTATTAGAGGGACAAGACATATGTTTTCTTTGATATTAGTTATGGTAAGAGTACATAATATCAGTTACTAAAATATTTAAAATCTAAAAGATTCTCCATTTAGTACTTTTTTGAATTCAACTTCAAGTCTTTCAACAATTAAGGTACATACCTAAAAATTGGAGAAACTACTGCTGAACGATATAACACAAAAAACAGTGACAAACAGGACTTTCCGAACATTCACAGCTGTTATGTAAACATTGCTATACAAGAATATAAAGTACTCTGTTTAATAAACTTTTTAGATGAGTTCTGGCCTAAACTAGTCTTGGTTAGCACCTTAAGACCAAGACTAACTATAAAATATCCCTTAGCCCATTCCCAAGGTCCCATTTATCTCTATAATATTCTATGTATGAGGAGCATAGAAATTATAATAAAAACAAGTATCACCACCAGTACCACAAAAACTCAAAACATACCGGGTGATCAATCTGAACTGTCCTGAGTTGGCAATACTTAAATTCTTGTGGCAATACTTAAATTCTTGTGCAGTTGGTATTAAAAATAAAAGACACAGAATAATGAGTTGCCACAATTGTTGAATGAACTTTTCGTGTCATTTCGTGTTGACATAAGTCATAACATAACCTCAAACATTGCAGAAAATGTAAACAATGTTGCGTACATCATCGACGACATCTTATGTTAATACAGTTGCCGCCTTTTCAGGTTTGCGTTTTAGTACACTCCTTCAAATCAATTTCTATTTTGGTGTTTTCCAAACGTTTCAATAGAAATTTCTATATGAGGATATTGTGTAATAAACTGTTTAGAACATGACTGTAGCGAATACGTCCATGACCCATTCTCAGTTAATACACCACTACGAAAATGTGCCATTACAATAAAATCTTGCACCGAAAATGACATTGTGTTGTCTTGAAAACGACAGTTTCATATTCAATAAAAAAGCGTATAGAAAATAATGAATAATTACGAAGAAATAAAAGTCAAAAGCCCGCCAAATATCACAAATCAAAATACCGTGTTGACACAGGACATTTCGAACTTGTCAGTCTGAAATTCAAGGGTTAACAATAGACGCACTGAAAAATCTCCCAAAAGTAGGGAATAATGGTTGCCAAATCAGAACACTTGATATTGATCACTCGGTGTGTTCCAAACTTAGATCAGTTACCATCTAGATATAGCCAGTCAAGCATAAAATCGTGACAACACTAGAAAGAGAGGGCAATAGAGACAGTAAGAGGGTATTTCACTTACTGGGTGGAAGCAGCCTATTAACAACATGCTGAACGTATTTCAGCTCTCAACCGAGTAAAATTGCCTCTTGCCCTCTCTATTGTCCTCTCTCTCCTTAGCCTTACCACGACATTTGTGCACTGCATGTTATCTCCAGAAAGTACATCCTCTAAGATTCCAAAGTACAGTCAAGCAAAGGAGAGGGTTAGAATGTTTTACCAAGAGATGACATGAGAACATGTACTTAACTAAATAGAATAACATACCAATAATACTCTAAGAAAATGAGAATAGATGGACCCGGATCAGACCCCAACGGAGATACCAAGAAAGTGATGGATTAAAGGTTTTATTCTGACCTTGTTTTTAGTGGTATCACAAAGAATCAATCAAATATAAATGATGTAATTTAAAAAACACGGTTATTTTATTAAATCCAGTATATGTACAACTAAAAAGCACAAGACAAGTAGATAAACATAATATAGATGGTTACATCTTCCTCACTTTGGATATCCGACTGATTAGACATCTTACTAAGGAAGATAAGTATAAAAACACTCAGATCATATGATTTTCGCATTTTTCCACCCTGCTCGGTGTAGTTTATTTACTCCCCATTTAGGAAATTTTATTTAAAACGTAACTATTAGCAAGGAATTTCGTAAATGTAGTTTTTTGAATAATAAGTTGTGTATGAGGCTTTTTGTCATTAAAATTAATTTCAGTATATTTCTTCGTTTGAATGTTGTTTTGACAATGATTCTTTTGTATATCATGTTCAATCTTTCTTACAGACTCTGTATTACTGCCATTTGGTTGTCCTGAGTGCCAGATTACTTGTAGATATTTTGGTATTCAATTATCACAGGACCAATCGTCAGTTTGCCCCTGACTCAATATCTTTATTAGAGATTATATTCAACGCATATGTCTATTGTTGTATGCAACATATTGGGTTTACTTGACCTAACTTTAAAAATATGTTCCCGACTTGACCATACAATGTGGCCTTAACACTTCCTTTTAGGCATAGCGGATCTTTAGGGCAAAATTCACTAAACCCCAGCTATTCTAAATATCCAAAGGATTTAGCTCTGTTGTTGGTGTCGTGCCTGTAGTTTCCATGAATTTTTTGACCGTCCAGGCTATTCCTAACAGGACGGCTTTTTGCATTAGTTGGTAAAGATGTTCCTCCAGACCGAGGTATGTTTTGGGACTACTCATGTCATTGACATAACAATTGGTACAGTTCGTGTGTTGTACGTTCGGCAGAGCTATTTCGATGGTGCTTTTGAGCTTTTGTTAGTAAAACTCGAACGTTTCGTTGAAATTATTCAATTTCAGTCTTGCACCAGTTAACTATACCAAAAGAGTAACTGAGTACTGAACACGCATAGGTATTAATAGCCTGAAACAGATTTTTACTGTTTAGTTTGGTTTTCAACAGTCGTCTTACCCTTCTATAGAACTCTGTTGTTACTTCCTTTTTCATGGGCCTGTTTTATTCCAAAGTATTTATAAGTACGACATTCCGCGTTAAACTCAGCTGCGGTGCCATCTCGCATTTCGTAGTGCCCTTGTTGTATTTTGCCTTTATCTATATTAATTAGTCGGCATTTGTCTAGGCCAAATTGCATATGGATGTCTCTAGAGAACACTTCTTCTATTTCAGGCATATTATGCAGCTGCCATCAACTTTTAACCGTCCAAAAGTAACAAATGGTTATCTTAAAGGCTTGTTCGTTGTTGTGTTTGAGACAACCCATAGTTAGTCGAGTTTGTTTGAGAGATGGTTCATGGCAAGGCAGAACCACAGCGGGCTAAGAGAGTCTCCCGGGAATATACCTCTTCTGATTGGAATGGGGTCAGTTTGTATTAAACAGCCAGCTACATTCAGTGAGATTTTGGTTTGCCAGTAAGTTAATGAGCCAATCATGTGGAACTGAATCAAATTCATGCCTTTTTGTATTCCACATATGCCATGTAGAGATTTCGCTTTTTGGCGTGGGCTTGATTGGAGATAACGGAATAAATTATCAGTTGTTCTTTGCACCCCATCGAATTTTTCGTGCATCTCTTTTGTCGTTGAAGTAATTATATTGTTCAGCTCACAATGTTTGAAAATGCTATGATTAATTCATGATGTTATACAAGGTTGGGAGGCAAGTGATTGGTCGGTACTTTGCTGTTATTATTATATTGGTAGAGAAATAGGACGCTATTGTTACAACACATCTATTCTATTTTAGCTTGGTAAGAATCATTAAAGTCAGACTTAAAATGGAGCACGATGGTAGCAATTTCATTAAAAGCAGAGCAGGAAGATATTGTAATATTTGAAGTAGTTAATAAAAGAATATTAGAATTGAAAATACTCTTTTCAAATTCTCGCTACTAATATACTTTAGAAAATGTAACTTGCATAAACTTAATCCTCTCTATTTCGGTATGAAATTCAGCTTAGATGACTCTCGAAATGGAAAGAATATCATCAACTACTCTTTACGGCATTTCATACTAGAAATCACGTATTATTCCCATGTTATCTCTATAATCACTGCCTTTAGAAGGGAAACTATTTTCATAATATCTCTGCGTCCTACAAAAGAAGCTCGGCAAGCCGGAATTCTTTGAGGGGAACCCCGCCTTTTATTTTCAGAATGGCAAAGATTCCATTATCCGACTACGAGTATATATCTAATGAAAAATTCTTGACGAAATTCACTCAACAATTACTTCGTTTTGCAAACAAAGGCAGAAATTGGAAAACTGAGCATGCACTTTCGTTTGTTACTAGACGAATTCATAGACGGAGGTGTTACGGGAAATGGAACATGAAAATTGGGAAACGGAAATTGGGTTTTCGAATGTCGAACATTTTAAAATGAAATGTTGCAAATGATGGGTGAGTCTGCCAAGGATGTATAAAGTCATTACGAATATGTCACCACATGTCGTTGCTCAATTGTTACATGGACAGGGCACAAACCGCAGGTTCTATTTTGGTCCCTAATAAATTGCAATCAAATTTGACAGTCAAATTAACAGAACGAACCAATAATTTACTAACCAAATGCTTTGACTCATCCTGTCGAGGCTGGAGTTATTAAATGTCGAACGTTTTCAATTAATACCGGGTGTCAACTAAAAACTCAAATGAAGCGACATTTTTTATTTATTTGTCCAAAAATGAAGTTAAACATGACTCAGACCCAGAACGAAATATTTGTGGTATCATAGTTGGTAGATCTTGAGAAAATTATCCATCTGAATGTGGTGAACAGAAACGGCGCTAGGTCATCATGTGAGGGTGAAAAAGCGGTCAAAAAAGAGTTTCTTTTTCTAGCACATAGAGGTTCCGAATCTGGAGCCGTTCCATGTAATTGTTGTTACCCGTAATTCCTACGTTAGAATGTCACGATGGAATTTTCAGGTTAACTTCTCTTGCAGGCTTAGAGCATGTATTTTTTGGAGATAGCCTGCAGTGCACAAATGTCGTGGTAAGACTAAGGAGAGAGAGGGCAATAGAGAGGCAAGAGGCTAGTTTACTCATTGGCTGCTTCAACTCACTAAATGAAATAACTCCTTACTGTCTCTATTGTCCTCTCTTTCTAGCGTTGCCACGATTTTATGCTTGACAGGCTATATCTAGATGGTCAATGATATAAGCTTCGAGGTGTCATTCTTTTGTACCTAAGAATTACGGGTAACAGCAATTACATGGAACGGCTCCATATTCGGAACCTCTATATGCTAGTTTCCCCGAAAATCCTAGATGTCGGTCTTTACATCTCGCGTCTTCAAATTGAACGAAATGTATCGAATGGATAAACAAGTGTTCGAGAGGACATTCAATTGTGGGAAGCGCAACTGATGAAGGTTCCCTAACCAGAAACAATATATATATATGGTTGATGATTTATTCCGGTGTACATCCGTTCGTCTGTATTCGTTTGAAAAATCACTAGACGTTTCGCCAAAATCATATTTGGCTTTCTCAAAAGATACTAAGTTACTTCTCCTGAAAGCAACATTCAAGCATGTCCATGATTGAGTCTATTGGCAGCTCCGTCCTCTCCATCAGGCTTTCGTCTTCAGTAAGTTTCTTTCTCACTATGTTGAGAGATTCTTTTAGTGGTACGTTCGTGAAAAGGTTTTCAACGTCGAAACTTACTAAGCGATGTTCTGGCCCAAGTTCCATGGATCCGATGATTTCGACAAAGTGCTTTGAGTTCTTGACGTGCGATGATGTTTTGCTCTCCAAAGGTTGGATAATTGGTAGAAGGAATTTCGATAGTGCTGCCGTTATTGAGTTGCGCGAACTTGTAATAGGTCTGAGAGGTACTCCAGCCTTGTGTAACTTGGGTAGTCCATAAAGATGTGGTAGTTTGCTGTGATGTGACGTCAATTTTCTCCTTATCTCGGGTAGAATGTATTCAGCATGATCTCTGAGAGTGTTGTAAGTTTTCCTTTTATTTTGGATGTTGGATCTGTAGGCAGTGGCTTGTATTTTTCTTTCGATAGTATTTCGATTTTCTTGTTGTATTCCGTTCTCTCCATAAGGATGGTGGCGTTTCCTTTGTCAGCTGATAGAATGATGATAGATTTGTCGTCCTTAAGTGTTTTTACCCTTGTGATTTTAACAGGATCCCTGGGACATAATTTTTTTTTGATCTCAGTTTTGCGCAATGTACTATCTTATAATAAAGTCTTTCCTAGAAGCGCTATATTAAATTCTGAATCTTTCAAATTCTTCCAATTTGAATGAAGAAATTATTTATAGTCCTGGGTAAAAGTTATGACCAGCAATGCTTAAATTATATTTAAATTTTGGAAATCGCAGAAGAGAGTGAACTTTTTGGAAATCTACTTGAAACTGGATCAACTGACTGAAGATCAAATGAAGAGTAGCAGTCATAGCTGTTCGTCACCTAGAAGAAGAACTTTTAAATAAAGAATTCCTGCTAGAAGGCCCCGTTCTAAAACATACTTTCCACAGACAGCGGGGAAACAACGGAACTTAAAATGTAAAAAAAAATTGTCGGATTTTTGAAAAAGTTTTTAAAAAAAGTTAGCTCAAAATGACATTTTTCTACCTTGAATTTAGTATTATTTTTTCCAATTTCAGGTTTGACAGTCAGTTTTTCTAAGACTATTTCTCTACACTAATTAAAATCATTTTAAACAAAATGTTGTCCAATACGATCAAAAGTGTAGGCTGTAGCTGTTTTTATACATTTAATTCATGTTTTCGCTTGTATGTAATTCTATAGAGAGACTTCAGCAATGAGTGAATATTTTTTGGATCAATACCATCATAATAAAAGAGGAAGACACTCACTAGCACGCTACTGACCGACGGAAGTTCAATAATATTACCTGAGGCGCGGAAACAATCCTATCGGCTAAATGTAATTTGTTGAGCTTTAATGGTTTATTATAGCTTTATTGTTAGCCAAGTGATGGTATTTGATTTTTATAATAGTCTATTTTAGGATTAGGTAATTAAGTTTGGTATTAATGTACTGTTTATTAATTTACATGATTAAATAATGTAATAATAACTATAAAGTTGTAAAATGTCCAAATAAGTTTACTAAAATATACTGAAAGAAAAAGAAGAAAAGGATTTACAACATTAATTTTTCTTTCTGCATGCATTTTATGATAGCGCCCGGGCATATTCCTAACATACGTTCCGTGAAAAAAAACTTGTAAAACCGCGTTAAAACCTTTTTTATTTTTTTCCTTACAATTTATTCATAAGAGACAAGATTAGAGTTCGCGATGTTGCGTGTAACCGACCTTATCTTTCCATCAGACAGCTGGAAAAAAAATCCCAATCTTCTCGCACAACAAAAACTCGTTTTCGTCAGACAGCTTTACAACAATATTTCAGTCGCCCCATTTAAATGAAGTCGAATATCTCATATCAAAACTGAAAACAAATTACTCGCACACTTCCAGACCAATTTTCTTTTGGTAGATCCTCTTTCTCGAGTTAACTTTCCCAACTGACTAGCACATATCCTTTGAATAAATCCTTGCCTTCCTGTTTCGAAAAACTTTGAGGGCAATTTGTTTTTCTTGCCGCAATCCTCCATAATCCACTTTCGCGCATGTTGCTGTTTGGCAAAGTAATCGCTCATATTAAAGTTTCCCAGGTGGGCGGATGGTGGTGGAAACGTTCTTTTGAACTGCGATAAGGAAAGAAACAGGTTTAGGAGAATTTTCGTACCTCAACAAATTCTTCATCTAAATTGTCGAGCTCTAAGAATTAAGGGTTCTGAATTTTCCCTAACAAATCTAACGTTTGCTATTTATTTTGTTAGTTATGCACTAGGTGATATATTACGATATTACTAAACAAAACGGAACTATTTTTAAAGTACAGACTTCTTATTAGTCTGCAACTATATTGGTAACAATTTGAAAACTTACAGTGTGGATACGTAAGAAATGAAAATAGATAAAAACTGCATTCATCGGTAGTAGACCGAGAGATCTTAATTAGAAGTGCAACCACGATTTTCTGAGTCCTGACTTCGGGAGAACTATAGAATGGGGTAACTTTGTCCAGTTTTAGAATTAAAACATTTTTTTTTTCTTAAAATGTGCGAGAACAAAAATATAATTTGTCCATATGATTTTTTTTTTATTTTTCAATGAAAAATAAAAAGTCGGTGATCAATTTTAAACTGCGTTCAGGATTACTTTGATACCGTTCGTTTTTCTTACAGAATTCGAAATTATTCCCAACCAGGAACAAAACATAAAAGATAGTTTTGTAAATGCATCCATGGGTCTAGGATTTTCATCCCTTTTATGTATTTAGGGAAGCTTTGACTAAGAAAAGTATCTTATAAACATTTAGAAAATATTATTAACTCTTAGCTTATTGTAACAATTATACAAATCAGTTCCTTGCATAAACCTAATCTGCATTTTTCGCTGCTGATTTCAATATCACATTCTCTTCATTTTCGGAGAAAACTGATTATTCACCAGGTCTTGTTACAAATTTTCTATGGTACTTATTATACAGTGATGGGCAAATGTGTAGAAGCACGTAAATATCTCAGGAATTTTTAGAGATATCAAAATGAAATTTGGAAGGTGGATACTGCAGTAGATTGCCTATTTGTTTCCAATTTTTTTACAATTTTGAACTTCTTGTTTTACCGGAAGTAATGTCGATTTTAAAATTTGCAATGAAACACCTTGTATAGTATTTTAGTTTCTGATGAAACATTTTATTGCGAAAACAAAAATATCGGGTTTGATATTGTTTACTTCAATACCTACCGAGATATTAACAGAAAAGTAACGAAGGAATGGAAAAATTCGATGGTAGCTAAACTCGGTTCAGATTTCATTAACGCCCGATATAAACAAACCGCTCGGTAAGGATTTGGATTTCTTTTGGCCAATTGGTGGCATTATACCGTCACAGCCAACAGCACTGCTTGTTCCATAGTCGAATACACGTGCGTCAGTTTAAATCAGGCCCAAATTAAGTAGTCCATGAAATTCATTGCAGAAGTGACAGTAGTTGTCAAAATAAGTTATTAGTTTTTTTAATTTGAACGAAAAAGATTGTATTGTTTTAATTTAATCGTAAAATGGCCGAATTAAGTGAAAGAGTAAGAACAGAAATATTTATGATTTGTTGGGTATGGGGAGAGGAAAAGGACGCATCAAGAAGTTTGTGACCTTTTTAACATTGTTCATCCGTATACACAACTATCCCGTTCAGTAGTGACGAAAATTTTGCGAAGGTACGACACAAGTGGAACAGTTAACAATTTACCAAAAAGTGGACGGTTAAAAAGTGCAAGTAATGACGGTGTAGCCCAAAATGTTGCTATATCTTTGGAAGAAAATCCTCACTTATCCACTACCGACCTCGCCAATATGCATGGAATTAGCCGTCGTTCAGTAGGAAAGATATTTAGGCGAGAAAAATATCATCCATACAAAATTCGCCTCGTTCAAGAACTCTCCGAAGACGATTTCAACAGACTTTTGCAATTTTGTGAAACGATGATGGATATCTGTAATCATGATAATAATTTTATAAGAAATGTGGTGTTTTCAGACGAAGCTACATTTTGTTTAAATGGTCCGGTTAATCGACATAACTGCCGCTACTGGTCGCATAGTAATCCTAATTGGGTACAAGAGGCTCATAAACAACATCCCCAAAAATTGAACGTTTGGGCCGGCATTTATAACAACAGAATCGTGGGACCCTTCTTCCTACAAGAAACTTTAAACGGAGATAGGTATTTACAGCTATTGGAGACACAAGTTATTCCGGCATTGGAGGTAAATGGACTATTACCAAATAATATCTGGTTTCAGCAGGATGGAGCACCACCCCATTACGCTCGCATTGTTCGAGATCATTTAGATAGGACATTTCATCACAGATGAATTGGAAGAAAGGGTACTTATGAATGGCCTGCACGAACTCCCGACCTTAATCCACTAGACTATTTTCTGTGGGGTTACTTAAAGTCTAAGGTTTATGTTGCTAGACCAAATAATTTGCAAGAATTAGCTGCAAGAATAACTCAAGACATCCACAGAATTACACCAGAAGTAATACCAATGTTACTACAGAATTTAAAAACCGAATTGCTTATTGTCAAGAAGTAAACGGTGCTCAGTTTGAACATCTAATACATTAAGTTTAGTTAAGTTTCAATGTTTTGAAAATCACTTAGATTTACTTAATAATTATGATTATGTATTTCTTTAATGGGTATTAGATTTTTCCTTTCCTTAATTACTTTTCTGTTAATATCTCGGTAGTTATTGAAGTAATCAATATCAAACCCGATATTTTTGTATTCGCAATAAAATGTTTCATCAGAAACTAAAATACTATACAGGGTGTTTCATTGCAAATTTTTAAATCGACAATACTTCCGGTAAAACAGGAAGTCCAAAATTGTAAAAAAAATTGGAAACAAATAGGCAATCTACTGCAGTATGCACCTTCCAAATTTCATTTTGATATCTCTAATAGTTCCCGATATATTTGCTCGGTTCCACCCATTTGTCCATCACTGTATAATTAATAGGAGTTTATTTGTATTGAAATTCATAATCTTCAATTTAATATGAAAAGAGACAATAAGAGGAAATTAATCACAAAGATTTAGTTACCAGGAAATTTCTTAGAATTTAATAATTCAGCTTTTAACCGATAGAATAATATAGAAATTTAATGTATTACTTACTTTTTCGATTTTTACATCCCAAAATGTCGATGAGTGGCACAGTTGCCAGGATATTATCTAAATTTAATAAAGATGTTGGTAAAGTTACCTTAGATGTTAACAAAACACCACCGCCTCTGGTTCTATGGGTTGCTATAAAATCCCTGTCCTTGCGAAAAATTTCGTACATAGAGGATGGTAGCAATTCGCTACTGGTAACATTATTACTAAGCCAATTCTCTGTGAAGGCTATAAGATCGTATTCACATACGTGCACGACAGAGTATACTTCATTCACTTTTGTGTCTAGTCCTCGTACATTTTGGTAGTACATGGAAATTATTTTGTTGGGAGGATATACTTTAAAGAAATTATCTTAGGAGTACCATTAACATACTTGATGCTTAAATTATATTCACCTTAGGCAATTCTGGAATTCAGGTCCACTTTTGCCTTGCGATACAGTTCTTGTTGCCTAGGAGTTTTGTCAGACTCTTAGCTTGGAGTGATTTGGACTTAGTGAGTATTTTCAGTACTGTTTCATGATTCTTTAATCTTATCTTAATGGTCTTGGGACCTTCTTACTGATGTAATGGAATATTATGTTGAGGTATATCATCTAAAGCGCTAATGTGAGTACTGTTAGCAGACGAATTAAAGCAGTTCCCAGTTATCTTCATTATTTATACCAATATATCTAACTAGAGGACATGCCTCTTATTATGTACATAGTCAACCACTTAATATATTTCATTACTAAAATATAATTGACTAATTATAAAAAACAATTTGATTGAAGTAACTTTAATCCTCGCAAGTTTCTGAATGCTTAGAAACTACTTTCTGAGTATTCCATGAAATTATTCCTTCTTTAAAATACAGCTTTATTCTTCTTCTTAAATGTCAGTTGAAAACTTTGCCGACTGTGAAGTTTGCGGTTTTAAACGGAGTTAAATTCTATGAAAACTTTACCATTTTAAAGCAAGATATTTACTTTTAATTAAGGTTTAACTAAATGCCGCGAAAAGTGATGTCAATTAATAAAATTTTGTGGGAAATTGTATATTTAACTAGCTACAAGGAAACGGTTTTAAGAGGATTAATTTAGAAAAGATTTTAATTTTAGTACACAAAGTATTTTAGTTTTGCAGTGTATTAAAAACTTTATCATTGAGGTAGGTTTATGAAATAGGGAGATTATTTTTTAAAGGTAAATATTACTTTAGTTTGTAATTTTCAATTAGCTTCAAGTAAAAGGAAAACTGGATTGATGGTGGTACCAAAACTAGTAATCAAGAACACGTTTTACAGATTAGACTTTACATTCTCAAAAAGTTAGGATTGAGTTTTCATTCTATATAGAATGGCATGTTCTAACTCTTAACATATATTTTCGGAAATACTCATTGACTAGCATCGGTGGGTATTTTTAACCGACTTCCAAAAAGGAGGAGGTTATCAATTCATTCACTTCTTTTTTTAATATATGCTCAGTCATTTTTCAAAAACGGTTTGGCTAATTTTGATGATTTCAACTAAATTTGTCTTAATGTGACATTTATGTTTTTCCAGAACATTAGAAAAAATAGTAAGTATGAGACTACAATTCAATAAATCTTCACTGCTTTCTCTAAAACAGCTGAATCAATTTGACTATTTTAAATTGTATTCTACAAATATATGTTCCAGCTTGATTCCGTATAGTTTTCTGAAACGTAAAATTCTTAAAATCGGAAAAATATGTGCAAAAAACGATAAACAGCCATGTAAATGTCAAATTTTCATCATGAATATATTGCTTAAATGTCAAGAAATCTCATAAAGTTATATCGTACAGGAAGTTTGTAACGGTTTTCATTCTGATTCGTTTGAAATCAGTTTCTTTTTGAAAAAAAGTTCTTTTACGGGGCTTGCAGAAAGTTGAAATGGCAGCAAATATTCCATTAGTCTATTTGTGTTTATTTATGCGGGCATTGAAATTCTAGGAGCAACCAATGTGCTCGGTTGAAATATTGAAATATATAATTACAGTTATACAGGTGAGTTCAAAAAATCATTCAATAAATGTTATATTGGGTTGCATATATTGGATAATTGAAATATTAGTTGGAATAAAATTATAGTTATACAGAGTGATTCATAAAATGTTATATTGTGTGGCAAATAAGTAGCTGCGTATACAGGATGGTTAAAATAAGACTGGAGTAGAGCTACAGTTATACAGAGTAGATCAAAAAAATTATTAAATCAGCAAAGATATTTCAGTAATACGCCGGAGTATAATTGCAGTTATACAGAAGGTTTAAAAAATATTAACATTAACATTAATATTAACATACGTAGCTGCTTAGACCATGTGGTTGAAATAAGGGTGGAGTAAAATTATAGTGATTACAGGGTGTAGCAAAAAGTTGTTACATAAGCCTAAGCAGTATATTGAAACTTTAAGACGGGATATTATTATAATTATAGAAATGGGTTCAAAAAAATTTAGAAGCAGTTGCATATACCGGGTGGTTGAAATAAAATGTAGACTAAAATTATATAACAAATTGTTATATAGGGGTAGATTGTGAGCAGTTGCATATATGACATATAATAATAATAATAATAATAATAAGCTTTATTCCAGAAGACTACAAAAATATAGTATTGGAACGGTCAGGTGCATACCATACAGTTAACTACGTACTAATACATGTAATTCCAACAATACCAACAGAGCACTAAAATTTTATAAAAAAAACTAACTTAATTCAGGAATTTACAAAGGAAAGTAATAACAATATCAGTAATATAATGATACCTATCTGCTAATAGATGAGTACTTATGATTATGAGTTTGACGAACTTAATATAAATATAGTAATGAATTCAATAACTGCACATTCAATTACAAAACTTAAAAAATAATTACATTGAGTATGTTAAATTATATTTAATTGCTTTTGCTGAACAATAAATATTCCTCTACACTATAGAATGAATTTTCCAACAGAAAGTTTAATAGGTTTTTCCTAAACATGCCAATGTTATCCATACTTTTTATTTGAGTGCTTAGACTGTTATAAAGCTTGACTGCCATGTAGTTTGGCGAATTTTCATATGTAGAGGTTCTGTGCCTTGGAATGGATAACATGGACTGATGCCGTGTATTATGGTCATGATATTGAGCATTTGACGTGAATATTTTAATGTTTAGTTTTACATACATAAGTATTTCAAATATATATATTCATGGTACTGTTAACAATTTTAGAGATTTAAAAAAATTTCTACATGACTGATTACGCTTAATTCCTGCAATGTGACGTACGGCTTTCTTCTGTAAAACGAATATTCGGTTCACTGTAGTAGAACACCCCCAAAATATTATTCCATAGCGCAATCTAGAAATTAGATGTGAGTGATAGAAAGACAGAAGTGTGAACTTATCACATATAGGTTTTAGTCTATAAAGAATAAAACATAAGGAAGCGATTGTTTTGCAGAGATAGTCAATATAGATATTCCAACTTAGCCCACCATCAATATATAGTATACTGAATTGTTGCGGCTGATACTTGATGTAAATCCATAATGAGAACACAAAAACGAAAATTATATTTCAAGATTTACACTTTATTTTATAAACGACACGTGTTTCGGCATACAATGCCTTTATCAAGTTTCACAAAATACTAAAACTATTATTCTAACTACACCAATATATATATACATATTACTTAACTAAACTAATTATACAGAGCCATTAAAAAGATTTAAATAATGGTTCTGTATAATTAGTTTAGTTAAGTAATATGTATATATATTGGTGTAGTTAGAATAATAGTTTTAGTATTTTGTGAAACTTGATAAAGGCATTGTATGCCGAAACACGTGTCGTTTATAAAATAAAGTGTAAATCTCGAAATATAATTTTCGTTTTTGTGTTATCAATATATACCCCTAAAAAATTTAGTGAATGATACCTGAGAAATAGATTTTCCCCCAACGCGAAGTAAATAACATAGATTGCTGCTATAATGCCTAGGAGTAAAATTAATAAACACTATTTTCGAACTATTAAGAATCAATCTGTTCTTCGTGAACCATTCGTCAAAAGTGTAATTGCTTTTTTGCATTTTGATTAATCCATGATTTAGATTCTTATTACAACACAGGTATGTGATGTATATGCATACATCGTTAGATAATTTTTGTCCACACCAGCAATTTCGGGGAGATCATTCACATATATTAAGAAAAGAAGAGGTCCCAGAATTGATCCCTGAGGAACTCCAAGAGATAAATCTTTTTTTCAGAGTAAATATCGTCGATGTATACTAGTTGTTTTCTGTTGGAAAGATAGGATCTAACACATATGGGGCAAAGTAAAATTATAGGTATACAGGTACTACAATTTAAACAGCAGAAAAGTAGAAATAGTTTGGAGACGATTTATACTCATACGTGGTGGTTGCATGGAGTTGAATAATTGTAGTCCAGGGTGATTCAGAAAATGATAGACCAATAAGATATATTGGGTGACCAATCCACAGAAGCGCATACAGGGTGGTTGCAATATAGGGTGAATTAAACTTAGTTGTCCAAGTAATAAAACAAATAGAAAAAAGTTGAAAAATATGTTGAATATACAGGGTGAGTTTTTTTGATGATCAGTATGGGAATCTCGGCAACTAACGGAGATAGAGCAATGGTTAAATTGGGAAAGTTTTGCAGTTTTACTGGCCCAATTTAATGACACTTTAGTATTTTTGTAAAAAGTCATTGCTTACTAGATATTTTGAAAAAACGAAATTCTAAATTCTGTCGATATAGTCAAATCTCTCTAGCTCCTTTGTTCTTGATTTTATAAAAAAAGTGCACATATTAAAATTGAAGGGAATTGTATCCCGAATATGAATGTCATGTCCTCGTTTGCGTGACAGCTCTCTTATTCGAGATATGACACAAAAGTGGCTATGGCCTTAAAAATTTTAGAACTATTCAACGATATAATACTCGATATAGTTATTTATAAAAATAACGAGTTGTGAATGCTTTTCTCTCTCATTTTCACTTTTAACGTAGTTAACGATTTTTTTATTAGGTATATCATATATAACGAAAAAACTAAATAAGTAGGTACTTACTAAAAACTAAAGAAATTAAAGTACATAATAATGGTTACAATTTATGTTCGAAAAGTCCACCATTGTTATTTAGACAAAAATTGCATCTTTTTAAGATTAACATTTTCCTCGCAGACCGCCTATCAATTTCTTCAATTGCTTGTAATACCGTCTCCCTTAGGTCACCAACTATCTCATACTTTCTTTTGTATACTTTGTTTTTTAGCGCACTCCATAAATAGAAGTCTATAACTGCCAAATCGAGAGACCGGGGTGGCCATTCGCGTTGGCCATTTCTTCTTATCCAAGAGTTTGGATAGATATCTAAGTGTTGTCTTACTAATAACGAGCTATGAGCAGGTGCTCCATCATGTGGGAACCAATCAATTTCTAAACGAATACTCAAATTCAAATTATGCAACATGTCTTGAAAAGTGTATTACAAGAAATGCAAGTAGCGCTCCCCAGTAAGTGATTCGTCATAGATAAAAGGCCCCAGAATAGTAGACCCTATGATACCACACCAAACATTAAAACCAAATTTTATCTGGGGTCGTGTTTGTTCTACACGGAAACGGTTTTCTTTAGCCCAGATATTCTCACTGTGTCTATTGAACATACCGCGGCTAGTAAATCTAGTTTAATCTGACTAATTGAAACAGTGGATTGTCAAAGCACATTTGTCTAAACCATTTACAAAACAAAATACGTCGATGTTCATCACCAGCATGCAAAGTTTGGGAAACTGAAAGTTTGTACAGGTGGAACTTGTGCGCTTTCAGTACCTTAACGACACTTCATTGCGTTGTGCCAGCTTCTGCCGCAATCTAACCAGTTGATGTAGGTGGATTTTGATTTACCATTGCCAAAACATTTATTTGTGCTGCTTCGTTAATTTGATTACGTTCCTTTGGTGATTTAGTAAAAGATCCATATCTGC
Source organism: Octodonta nipae (assembly GCA_034190945.1). NCBI lineage: Eukaryota > Metazoa > Arthropoda > Insecta > Coleoptera > Chrysomelidae > Octodonta > Octodonta nipae. The sequence goes on from CM067222.1 coordinate 1,966,240, forward strand.
GTAAACTATCGTAAAGGCTCTTAAATGTACATAGAGCAAGTTGTCGGCGATTAAAATATCTATGAAAGTATTCCTCATCTGCACGAACTGAATTTTTATGGCATATGATATAACATTCCACCATATTCAGTTTTTCTTCGTTAGAATATTCCATTTTATCACAAAAACTTGTGAATATCGACTGTCAGTTCAGCACTGCTAATAGAATTACCCTCAAATGAGGAAACGTCAAAGTGAAGACAATCTTTTTGGCTACCTACATTAAAAGTGAAAATAAGAGAGAAAAGCATCCATAACTCCGTTATTATAGTATTATATCGTTGAAAAGCTCTAAAAATGTCGGAGTTTTTGAGATCATAGCCAATTATGGTTTCCATTCCAAAAAAGATAAGTCTGTGTCATATCTCGAAAACGAGAGCTGTCACGCAAACGAGAACATGACAATCATATTCGGGATACAATTCCCTTCAATTATGATATTTACACTTTTTTATAAAATCAAACACAAAGGAGCAACAGAATTTCGTTTTTTCAAAAACTCTAGTAAGCCATGACTTTTTACAAAAAACCGAAAGTGTCATTAAATTGGGCAAGTAAAATTGCAATTATCTTTCCCAATTTAACCATTGCTCTATCTCCGCTAGTTTCCGTGATCCACATACTGATCATCAAAAAAAACTCACCCTGTATAGAAGAAGTATTACAAATTAGAGAGATAGAGAGAGCACGAGAGAGATAAGAATATACTAAAATCATTAATAGAACTGTGCCTATTAAATCATGTTTTTTAAACTGTTTTTATTTTAAGTCAGATTTTAATATAAATTTTCCTATTTTATCCTTTTTAGGGACTGAAGTACCTATAAGCCAAAATTCAAATCACAAACATTAGAACAAAAAGGCACCTAAATAAAAAGGCAGATATAATGAGGCAAAAGACAAACTGTGGATGGCTTTAGAGACTAATATTACTAACAATAAAAAATATCTTAAACTACCAATTAACTCACGTTGTGGTAAAAAAAATTCAAATGTAATGATTCGCATTCTCCTTTAACATAACTTCCGATTCGATTTGTTGAAAATTCCAACCAGTATTGTAGTTGTTAATTACAATTAGAAATGTAATTCCACTAAAACACTTACAATTTAATATTGTCATTTTAACATTTTTAATTAAAAATGTAATTACGTCAATCGCTTAGCGATTAATTGTCAATTTTAATTTAATGCTATCCTTTTTTACGTTTTCCAAAGTGTAGTTCGGCAAATACGTTAATTGAATATTCTGTTTACGGAAAGACAATACAGTCTGCCGTTTTAGTATTAGTTGCTTTTTGATGCAAACGTTGTTGTTCGTTTAAAGATGAACAGTTTAGAAGCAATTACCATTCCTACGCAGTCAGGAAAGTTTTAATTGAAGACAAATGACGAAAACTCTATTATTGTAATTTGAAACTTTAATATTAGAGAAACTGGAGAATTTCAATAAAACGACTGTGAAAATTCGTCATTGAATTGTTTCCTAAGTTGTTAATTAAATAAATTTAAAAAGGTGTAGCACTTCCTCACAAACAGTTTTCTAATTTTCAGTCTATTGGGTTTTCAATTTTGTGTTGTTCAATATTCAACTAGAAGACATCAGCAAAAATATTCATTTCTGGCTCAACAAATCTTTACTGTATCACAAAAGCGTTAGACATAACACGACTCCCGATTTGAGGTCTCCTTAAATAATGAATCAACATTTCGGTAAGTTGAGAGAAACGCAACTGATGAAGGTCCCCGACTAGAAACAATATATTGTCCTGCATTCGATGGATTCCAAAAATTCGAGAAGATAGTATCACATCATATAGACTTTGAAAATACAATAGTTTTGGCGAGATGACATTTAAAATTGAACAAAAATAATTTAAAGAGCAGTCTGGAATCCTTAAAAGAGTTGTAAATATAGACACATCAAATTATCTGTCTTTAATTTACCTTCAAATGAAATTAATAACTTCTTCAATAATTTGAAGACGCGAGATATAAGACCGACATCTAGGATTTTCGAGAGAAATCAGCACACAGAGGTTCCGAATCTGGAGCCGTTCCGTGTAATTGCTATTCTCCCTTAACTCCTAGGACAGAATGTCACGATAAAATTTTTCAAGTTACTTCACCTTGTTAGAGATACTGAATACTCTATTCGACGTGTCATTCCTTTGTACGCAGGACAATATATATAATATATATTGTTTCTGGTTAGGGAACCTTAATCAGAATTGCACTTCCCACAATTGAATGTCCTCTTGAACACTTCTTTATGTATTTGATACATTACGTTAAATTTGAAGACGCGACATGTAAGACCGACATCTGGTATTTTCCAGAGAAATAGCACACAGAGGTTCCGAATCTAGAGCCGTTCCGTGTTTCAATTTCTTTTTTCTGATGAAACATTTTATTGCGAATACAAAAATTTTCGGGTTTGATATTGTTTACTTCAATACCTACCGAGATATTAACAGAAAAATAACTAAGGAAAGGAAAAATCTAATATCCATTAAAGAAATACATAATCATAATTATTAACTAAATCAAAGTGATTTGCAAAACATTGAAACTTAATATATTAGATGTTCAAACTGAGTACCGTTTACTTCTTGACAATAAGCAAGTCGGTTTTTAAATTCTCTAGTAACATTAGCTATTACTTCTGGTGTAATTCTCTGGATGTCTTGAGTTATTCTTGCAGCTAATTCTTGCAAATTATTTGGTCTATCAACATAAATCTTAGACTTTAAGAACCCCACAGAAAACAGTCTAGTGGATTAAGGTCGGGACTTTGTGCAGGCTATTCATAAGTACCCCTTCTTCCAATCCATCTGTGATGAAATGTCCTATCTAAATGATCTCGAACAATGCGAGCGTAATGGGGTGGTGCACTATCCTGCAGAAACCAGATATTATTTGGTAATTGTCTAATTGTCCATTTACCTCCAATGCCGGAATAACTTGTGTCTCCAAGAGCTGTAAATACTTATCTCCGTTTAAAGTTTCTTGTAAGAAGAAGGGTCCAACGATTCTGTTGTTATAAATGTTAATATCTCGGTAGGTATTGAAGTAAACAATATCAAACCCGATATTTTGTATTCGCAATAAAATGTTTCATCAGAAACTAAAATACTATACAGGGTGTTTCATTGCAAATTTTAAAATCGACATTACTTCCGGTAGATTAGGAAGTTCAAAATTGTGAAAAAATTTGGAAACAAATAGGCAATCTACTGCAGTATGCACCTTCCAAATTTCATTTTGATATCTCTAATAATTCCAGAGATATTTACTTGGTTCCACACATTTGCTCATCACTGTATACAGTGTGTCTCCATAAGTAGGAAACGGGAAACGTTCGTGTGAATATTATTTAGAGAAACAGTTATTCTTTATAAAAATATTTGCATGGTCAGAAAAAGGTTTGTTAAAAATATCTAGAGATTCTGGAATAGGTGTCTGGATGTGTTTAACAGATGAGATACTAGAAAAATTGGTAGAAGATGTTGATATTTTTCACAGAAAATATGTAATTAATAGAATGATATTTCTTTAGTTATTTTCTTTCCGACTATTTTCGAATATACGCAAATGTCGAACATAATTCTCCGGCTGTCACAGTTTTCTCTCTATATAATACAACTGAAGTGACTTATGAACTTCTAAATTTGCATATTAAAAATCTTGTTGACACAAATTTTAGTAAAAAATTCATGAAACATATACTATATTAACTCTTTGTTACTAACAATTTACTGCAATCCTCTAGAAGTTGGTAACTGTTGAAAAACTTGTGTAAAGTATTTTAGTTTGATGCAGCACTTGACAAGACACTCAAACTACCATTGCAACTACTTCACTTTAATTGAATATTAATAATAAATCCAATTCAGTCGTGGAATAATTCCAAAATTCCTTGGAATAACTAAAACATTGCGAAGATGAGAAAATCATGGACACTTTTTCCTCTTCCATAGTAAACTTGTAATACCAACATAAGGATCCTTGATTCTCTAAAAATTTCAATTCCAACATCTCGAGCATCCACTAAAAACTCCATTCGAATCGCGTTGAAATAAGTTCTTTAAAACTTCTTAGATTGCATTTTAAAATAGAACTACTGTCAGCATATCTCGAGTCATTAATCAATATTCCATTTTATTTCAGTCTCATTTAGATTTAAGAGTGCCCTCTTTCTTCGTTCAGAAATCGAGTTGAAGAAGTTTACAGGCATTCGTATCTCTTCAAGTGTAATTTCTCTACTGTTTCTCTGTTAAATTATTTCGATTCTAAGAAAACGTTGCATTCGGGATAGGACCTCTTGATAAAAATCCACAAATCAGAAGCTTTTCTGGCAACTATAGTTTTATTTTATTAAGGAAAATTTTCTCTAAAGCAGCCATTCTCAAACTGTACGCTACGCTATTTTGTCTGAGAACGTCATTGATATATAGTGTGGAACAGCCAAATGAAATAAATTCCATAACAAATAAAGAAGCGTGTAATGGTAAAAACGCTTGGACAAGTTGACTTGTATTTTTAAATCAGCATTTTTTTCAAGAAAAAAAAATTATATAAGGTGTGTCATATGACGGTGGCCTATATCAACTTTCTTATTCTAAATGCAAGCCCCTGTATATTATTTATTTTTTGAATTTTTTGCGAATAATGAAGTCTAGGCTAGCCAATCAAGCTAGAAACAGAACTGGTATAAAAAAAATTACAGAGACAGCATAATATAATTTTGAACGAGAATATAATTTGAGAGCCCAGCACCCAAAGTAAATTAAAAAACATTTGGAGACCCCTTCTTGGGCCACTGCCCCTACGCATCACCGACAACCCACCCCCAAGTACGATGACGCTTATTGGACCAGATAAGACCTAATGACTACAACCAGCTACACAAGACCGGCGACGCATGGCCGGCGACGCATAACTGGTTAAGGGTGTAAATACATATACATAGGGACAATGGAATTTCCCATCATTAACCTGATGACCATAGCAGATTCAAAACTATTGAAACTTTGTTAGATCAACTATTTCAAGACGATGGAAGTCCAAGGATACTTGGAAGATCGCATAAAGTATTATAAACGGGAACTGATAATTAATATCGTAAATTCGTTCATATATTTTAGTTACCTTGAAAGAAGGTGCAGATTTTGGTAAATTCAGTAACTGAATTTTGACACTTGGGTCTAAAACCAAAATTTGGACATACATTTAAAAAAAATTGCTCATTTTTTATCTACACATACTAGTGTTTTTCTATCGGTTCACCACTATTTCAATTGTCCTACACATTTCTTAATATTTTATTGAAAATACTTATATGTAAAAATTTGGGTAACAAGCTGAACATACCAATGGCTACTAAATATACAGGGTGAGTTTTTTTATGAGTAGTATGGGGATCTCGGAAACTAGCAGAGATAGAGCAATGGTTAAATTGGGAAAGATTTGCAGTTTTACTGGAGCACTTTAATCACACTTTCGGATTTTTGTAAAAAGTCATCCCTTACTAGATATTTTGAAAAAACGAAATTCTGTCTATTTAGTCAAATCCCTCTAGCTCCTTTGTTTTTGATTTTATAAAAAAAGTGTAAATATCAAAATTGAAGGGAATTGTATCCCGAATATGATTGTCATGTCCTCGATGGCGTGACAGCTCTCGTTTTCGAGATACAAAACGAATTTATCTTTTTTTGAGTGGAAACCATAGTTGGCTATTCCCTCAAAATATCGGGCATTTTTAGAGCTTTTCAACGATATAATACTCGATATAGATATTCAAAAAAACAACGGAGTTATGGATGCCTTTCTCTCTTATTTTCACTTTTAACGTAGTTAGCCATGAAATAGATTGATTCATTACTAAATATTCTAAACAACATTGAACGATTTTTTTATTAGGTATTTCAGATATAATGAAAAAACTAAATAAGTAGGTACTCACTAAAAACTTAAGAAATTAAAGTACATAATAATGGTTACAATTTATGTTCGAAAAGTCCACCATTGTTATTGAAATAAAAATTGCATCTTTTTAAGATTGGCATTACCGCTTTCCTCACAGACCGCCTATCAGTTTCTTCATTTTTTTGTAATACCGCCTTCCTTAGGTCATACTTTCTTTTGTATACTTTGTTTTTTAGCGCACACCATAAATAGAAATCTATAACTGCCAAATCGGGAGACCGGAGTAGCCATTCGCGTTCCTATCCAAGAGTTAGGATAGATATTATCTAAATGTTGTCTTAGTAATAACGAATTATGAGTAGGTGCTCCATCATGTTGGAACCACTCAATTTCTAAACGAGTTCTCAAATTCAAATTATGCAACATGTCTTGAAAAGTGTATTGAAGGAAATGCAAGTAGCGCTCCCCAGTAAGTGATTCGTCATAGATAAAAGACCCCAGAATAGTAGACCCTATGATACCACAGCAAACATTAAAACCAAATTTTATCTGGGGTCGTCTTTGTTCTACATGGAAAGGGTTTTTTAGCCCAGATATGCTCATTGTGTCTATTGAACATACCGCAGTTAGTAAATCTAGTTTCATCTTAGCATAACACCTTTAATGCAAACTGTGGATTGTCAAGGCACATGTCTCTAAACCATGTACAAAACACAATACGTCGATGTTCCTCACCAGCATGCAAAGTTTGAGAAACTGAAAGTTTGTACGGGTGGAAATTGTGCGCTTTCTGTACCTTAACTACAATTCGTTGAGATGTCCCAATGCCGCAATCTCACGAGTTGATGTAGATCGATTTTGATTTACCATTGCAAAAACATTTATTTATGCTGATTCGTTAATTTGATTAAGTTCCTTTGGTGGTTTAGTAAAAGATCCATATCTGCGTAAACTATCGTAAAGCCTCTTAAATGTACTTCGAACAGGTTGACGACGATTAAAATATCTCTGAAAGTATTCCTTAGCTGCACGAACTGAATTTTTATGGCATATGATATAACATTCCACATATTCAGTTTTTCTTCGTTAGAATATTCAATTTTATCACGAAAACTTATCAATATCGACTGTCAGTTCAGCACTACTAATGGAATTACTCTCAAATGAGGAAACGTCCAAGTGAAAACAATCTTTTTCATGGCTATCTACGTTAAAAGTGAAAATAAGAGCATATAAAAGCATCCATAACTCCGTTATTTTTATGAATAACTATATCGAGTATTATATCGTCGAAAAGCTCTAAAAATGTCCGATTTTTTGAGGTCATAGCCAACTATGGTTTCCATTCAAAAAAAAAAGATAAATTTGTGTCATATCTCGAAAACGAGAGCTGTTACGCAAACGAGGATATGACAGTCATATTCGGGATAGAATTCCCTTCAATTTTGATATTTACACTTTTTTTATAAAATCAAAAACAAAGGAGCTAGAGGGATTTGACTAAATCGATAGAATTTCGTTTTTTCAAAATATCTAGTAAGCTATGTATTTTTGCAAAAATCCGAAAGTCTCATTAAATTGGGCCAGTAAAGCTGCAAATCTTTCCCAATTTAACCATTGCTCTATCTCCGCTAGTTTCCGAGATCCTCATACTGATCATCAAAAAAACTCACCCTGTATATAATAATCAGATTATCCTACGTTCCCAGCAACTTTATTATTATACGATCTTTTGATTTTTTTGTCCAGCCCTGTATAATATGAAAAGAAAATTTTCTTATAAATTTCTTAATATTGCCAAATGTTTTAATTTGCACATGTTGGATTTCGACAATGTTGTGATGATTTTGTCACATTGACATCCCAGGCCACAAGTTTGGTCTTATTCCCAAAAAATCTATAATCATAAATTAAATATGCCCCCTTCTCATTCAGAGAAAAATATGACAAATAAATATTACAAGTCAGTGAGTGTTAAATTAAAATCACATTTCACTTAATTACCAAAAATAGGATTATTTTGAAATTTTTTGGCGCGATTCACCTTGATAACTCAAAATATATTAACTATAATCAAAAATAGAATGAGGAACAACTACGAATTTCTACTTAATGAGTCACTGTTGTTCGTATCACCGGAAAGTCTCAATTACTTGCTACATTCTTTAACTATAATTAAATTTTTTTTGCCTGAAAAATAAATTTTTGCTTGCTATTCGTATTTGAGATTGAAATAAAATAACTGAAATGCAATATGTCTCTCTACATTTGAAAAACAAATTTGTGTTTGCTATTCGAATCTGAAATTGAAAGAAAATAACTAAAATGGCAATGTCTCTAAACATTTTGTATATGGTGTTACGAAGAAACACAAGTAATAGTAACTTATGATGAACCAAAAACTAACTAACAGGAGATTTGAAGAACTTAAAAAAGAAAAGAAACAGATTTCGCTCAGTACTCCTACATTGACTATTTGTTGTTAGAAACCAATACCAGCAATCCAGGAGGTCTTATCGATATATTTTTGAGGTAAAAAAAAAATAACTCCTAATATTCTAGAGGTCAGCTTATTCACATTCGTTTTGTTAAATTTTTAAATACCAAATGTTAGTCCAAAAGAAATATTAGTGTTGGGACATTGTAAAACCGTACTTACATCAAATTCTTTTGATTTTTTAGCAACATATTCTGAGTAGCAGTAGGCACCTCTCTGGTAATGAAAGTATGAAAACCACTTTTGTCAGAAGACAAATGAAAACAAGGGGTAAATCATATAGTTTGGCTACACTCCTTCAGCTACAGTATTACAATATTTAATAGTTCAATTTTCATTTAAAAACGTTTGTTTGCAGAATCATTTTGGTTTATAACAAAACAATTAGCACAGTCGGAAGGATATTGATACATCTTTTAAGAACTGCAGATTCCAATCCAGTGTCTAAAGAAATATTGGAAACTAGTACATCCGTGTTTTGTTACAGTATGACGTGGTCCTATGAGTTTAATACATGCTCAGCGACGGCTGATTTTTCAGGTTGTAAAACCCGACAATTCTGCTTATGTTCAGATATACTTTCCACTTCATCCCACTGCCATACTCGTCTCCAGCAAGAGGCTATTGAAATATATAAACATCCAAACTATTTCAACAGAAAGGAGGAGGATCTCAAAGTGAACAAACTTTGGTATCCTACACTAGAAAGCCACCCGCTAGATACACTCTCCCTGCCCATTTAAATTCCGCCGATCAATAGGAGCCAACTACACCTTGCCAGCCACCTATAAATGTCAGTGCTACACCGTTTGTGAGTCCTATTCACCTTCGCCCGCGCCCCTGTAAAAGTCTGCTGCAGTTGCAGATGTAATTTCAATCAACCACGATGGCGCAGTCAGAAGGATATTGGTACATCTTTTAAGAACTGCAAATTTCAGTACCTTACAAAATGTTGTTAGTATACGGGCTTGCCTTTGGGTAAGTCAAAAGCTCAAAGGAAACACGTCAAAGAAACAATTTTTAATATACTTTAAAGAAATCCATTTGTAAACAGTTTTATTGAAACAGCTTTATTTATTGATAGGTTATCGAACGGTTGTTAATTTAACTACATTGGCTTAGGTTTTTTGTTTCCTTGTAAGCACATTGATTTAATGGTTATCCATACTACTTTATTTCTTACCGCTGATAATTAGATAACTTGCTATTTTATCTAACGAGTTAGTCTTCTGTTCATAGTGACAGTCTTCATCAAACAAAGTTCAGAGAATAAAGGTACTATTAAGTGAATTCAATTTAAACATTGGTAAATAATTGCCTAGGGAGTTTAATTTTACCTCAAATGTAATTCTAGTAAGCCCATAAAATGATTATGCCCCAGTTATTACATATTTTACAGTACTTGATAACCAAACAATTAGGGTTAATATTAGTTGATTAATTGCACATTCTATCCCGACATACTAAACCATCAGGTGTAAACGACAGCTGCAGATGTATGTCAGCTTACTCAGTTAAATACAATTAATTAGCAATTTTGATCTGGCAATTATTTAAATAAGACAAGATCCCACAGTTATTGCATTTAAATACTTCTTCGAGGAAGTTATTGCGAGTGCTTTATCGAATAAAGAGAGGATTATTGAATTTGTCAGCGGAAATGGATTATAGCAATTTGTTTTCATTCATCGACTCTCTTGTTAGGCTTTCTGATAAATAGATTTTATCTTTCCAATTTTGACAATCCACTTGCGTGAATTTTGTGTCGCTAGGGTGTTACGGATGAAGGGAAAATTGAAAACAAACTTCCGCTCTGAAAAAAAAAAGCTTTAGCCGTCTGCGAAAGCTCTATAGATTGTATAAAACCGGTTTAATAAATTTTCTATTGGTTCGTCACTGGTAACTGGAAGATACAACGCTTTGCTGCAAAGTTTTAGATTATGGTTTCATTAAATTATTACACACTTAGTTTATATCTTTTATTCTCCTATTGTGAATTCGTTGTAAAGAGAATTCTGCTATGTTTTACTAGTATTTTATTGAGACTCGCAGAAGTAGGTGATTTCGAGCTATAGGCTGTTAAAAGTTCATTTATTCTTCCTCATTTGGACGATCGAGTTTTTAAGTTTTCCACGTAATTCTTTTCAAGCCATTGCTGGGTTTGAGCGACATTCTTCCCATTAAAAAATAGTGTTTAAACAAAATGACTTCTCTCTCTATCTTTCGTCCTCTGCTTTTCTCTGTTTTCTCTCTATCTTTTTCCCTGCATTTCCCTGTCTCTCCCCGTGTTTTCCCATCTCTTCTCGTCACACTCCATCTCTACCTGCTTCTCCTCATCTTTCCCCGTTTTCCCCATCTATTCCCGTTCCTCCACGTCGCCCCCATTTCGCCTGGTCTCCCCTCTCTCTCCGTCCCTTTCCGTCTTTCCCTGTCCCTCCCAATCTCACTCCATCTCTCTCCGTCCATCTCCATCTCTCCCCGTCTGTCCCAACCTCTTCTCGTATCTCTTCTTCTCTCACCATCTATCTCCTCTTTCCTAATCTCTATCTCCGCCATCATGTGTCCCTCTCGGCTCTCCCCGGCTTTCACCGTCTCTCCGCGTATTTTCCTGTCTCTCCGCTTCTCTCCCGTCTCTCGTGTCTCCGCGTTTTTACGGCTCTCTCACCGCATCTCTCTATGTCTTTCACGGTCTCTCTTCGTCTCTTTCGGTATCTCCCGTCTCTTTTCGGGTGTCTGCGTCCCTGCCAGCTCTCCCCGGCTCTCACCGCCTCTCATCTCCCCCGTCTCTTCCTGTCTTTCCCCATCTCTCCCGCTGTCTAACGACTAGCTAGTTCATGTGTGATCAGCATGCTTTGCCTAAGTTGGTCAGGTTAATTAGTTAGTTAAGCATAACTCCGTTGGATGGTTCTTCTGAAAAGCCTGAGCTCGTTCTCAAACAGTGCTCTGGTCGGATGTGCTGAATAGCTGTTTCAACCAGTAGCTTTTCGACAATGGTTGCACCCTGAGTGATTATGGCATACTACCGTATCAAATAGTGTTTATTCACGACTGAGTCAATTCTCTAATTAATTATTTTATTGACTTTACATATTCATAGACTAATTCGCCACAAACTGCCTTACATTTTTATTCCAAAAATTAACATAGCTTAACAGGGTGAAAGTAGCTTAGAATCCTTCAAAAATTTTTCTTATTTCCCTTCTATCTATAACTTATTCATTGAGACTACTTCAATGAGACCAAACTTAATACCTCTGCCATAAGTTTAGGTTTAGGTTAGGAGTTGGAAACTCTGCAGTTTTCATATGATGAAGCAGCATCATGTCGAGGTTAACATGTTCTTCTAAATATCATTGAAGCCACTGGATATTAAATTTGAATTTTTGCAGGCTTAACCTGTAAATAGCTATTGATGTTCAAGTGGGTAAACACCGACGATATCTCTTTTGATGCAAGAAAAACTACATCTAAATCGACTCATCCATTAGAGGTTATACTATAACTATTATACATTGGGTTTGTTTTGGGGTTAAAGACAAATATTCATATATAATGTAGTACTTTCGGTGCACAGTGCACATACAAGTTTCACGGAAAACTTGAAAAAACTCCAATATAATTTCCAGCTAAGTGCATATTTTCATATACTGTACCACTCTAAAAAACGGAAATAAACATAACATAAAAAATTACAGACCAATTAGTAAGCTTTCCAGTTTTGGTATATTATATGAGAAATATATACATATATTAGATTCTACTAAAAATATGATCATAAAATAGCAAGATATCTTTCCTTGAGAACGGAGGTTTTCGAGGCCAGAGTCATAGCTGATTCTGCTTTTTCCGGAGTTGGACCGCGTCATGTTGATGACACTTTTGTCATCTGGCCACATGGACAAGAGGCTCTCCAATTGTTTTTTAACCACATTAATACCCAACATTCAAACATCAAATTCACTATGGAAATTGAGTCCAATGGATCCCTGCCCTTCCTAGACGTGTTGGTTTCACGGTTGCCAAATGGTCGCCTGGGCCACTCTGTATACAGAAAACCAACCCATACCGACATTTATCTGCACGCCCGGTCTTATCATCCATTTCCGAACCCAAAAGTTTGAGGAGGGAAGAAGCTTGGGTTGGAGGTAGTTTACTAAACAATGGCTACAGCAAACGAGAGTTTCGCAATTTCATTTCGAGTCACCAACATCCCCTTCGTAAGAAAGAATTGTCACCTAATAAATCAGTTGCATATTTGCCATATATCAGCAAGGTCACGGATAGGATTGGGAAGCTTCTTCATAAGCACGAGGTGAAAACAGTCTACAAACCACTATCCAAAATCTCACAAATGTTACCCTCTCCAAAGGATAAACAAAATCCTCTTTCATCTAAACGTGTTTATTCCATTCCATGCTCGTGTGGGGTAGTATACATCGGTGAAACAGGTCGATCTATAAACACTCGTCTGGGTGAGCACAAACGTTGTTTGAATCCTGCTTTCAAACGTTTGCTGTAGCTGAACATCATCACGAAACGGGCCACCAAATCCTCTTCGACAGCTCCTCTGTCGTGGCCAAATCTCCGTATTATTTCACCAGAAAATTCCGTGAGGCCATTGAAATCGCCAAAAATCCCAAAAATTTCAACTGAGACAAAGCTTTTGAAGTTTCGTCCATCTGGCAATCTTGCATCAACATTTCCACAAAATAAATCACTTACATTATCCACTAATAAAATTCGAGGAACATATACGAAATTTCATCACAATAATAAAATAATCCCATTAAGTGTCTCCTACCCATCTTTTACCTGAAAATTTCGGGGGGCCAATTATTATTTCTTAGTACCTATAACTCATTTAGAATTTGTACATCATTGTGACAAGTTGAATAAAAAGTGAAGTTTTGAAGTGTTCGTGAGAAAAAGATGAAATGAATGGAGTAGCCGCAAGGTAAGTAACATTTGTTCTGTTTTTGTCTCATCTTTGAAAAAGCCCCTTATAAGTGTGGGCGAAACCTTGGAAAACTTTGTTTATATCCCGGTTTAGGTATATAAATAAACTAATTCGAAAAAAAATCTATATCTTTCCTTGTAGGTCCATAGAGAAAAATGTTGTGACTTTTAATAATTTTCTTCTAGAATCTATAGACAATCGGGAACATTTTAATACCATATATATATATATATATATATATATATATATATATATATATGAAGAAATATTTATCCGGGAATACATCCGTTCCTTCATTGCATCATATTTGAATCCTGCAGACATTTCGCCAAGGTCTCACTTGGCATTCTCAATGCGTAGTTACGGTGAACTGTTACAATGTTACAATTATAATCTGTCATTTAATTTGGATAAAGTGTCTCTAATTTGGCCCCCAAAAAGTAACATTAGAGTTTTATTTTACTAATAAACTTTCAGAAATGCCTTTTATAATCTACTATCTGAGTTTTGAGGCTTTGTAGATTAGAAGAAAAACGGCAAAATAGGTCAAAGTTTTAATTATAAATTATTAAATCTGTTATTCAAATTATTTAAAAATATAAATAAAATATATTTTTCAAATTTTAAATATCGTAGTTTCTAAAGTGGGAATTAAGTCGATGTTTAATATTTTTAATATCTTTTATACAAATGATTTAAAAATATGTTATATTTGTAATTCACATAATGAGCCTTTTATCTGATATATTACATGATGCCTTTGAAAATTGAATCTTTATTTTCCATTTAATTGTATAATTTGTCCCTAAAATTAAATTAAAATTATTAATTTATTTTCCGTTTAATTCTATTATTTGGAGGCCAAATAATAGAATTTGGGATTTTTTTTCATATTTTTCCCATAAATAAAAAAAAATGAGGTCTTAGCGTTTAGTGAATAACGGGGAGAATGGGTAATTCTTTTAAAATATTTTTTTAATATATTTTAAAATATTCATTTTAAAAAAATTAAAAAAAAATATTTGTACCTATTCGTCATAATGAGCCCTGGGATATGATATATTACGTGACCCGTTAGAAACAATTATTTTTTTTTATTTTCCTATTTAATTCTATAATTTGCCCTCCAAAATGAATATTAGGGGTTTCTTCTTATTTTTCCAGTAAAGTTCAGGTGAGGGGCTATACTTCCAGTTCTTCAAAATTTTTCAGCTTATGGTTTCGGAGATAAGGGGTGAATGTTAATATCTTTTAATTAATTTATTTTATAAATATGGAAAATATGGAAAAAATAAATATTAGGGGTTTCTTCTTAATTTTCCAGTAAAGTTCAGGTTTTTTTTCAAAATTTTCCATCTTATTGTTTCGGAGATAAGGGGGGGGGGAATTGGTAATTTTTTTAAATATTTTTGTTAATATCTTTTAATTTATTTTTTTAAAATTTAAAAAATATATATTTGTTTTCGTCGTAATGAGCCCTCTCATTTGATAAATAACATGATGGGTTAGAAACAATTTTAATTTTATATTTTCCGTTTAATTCTGTAATTGGCCCCCCAAAATTAAAAGTAGAAGTTTCTCCTTATTTTTCCAGTAAACTTCAGGTCAGAACCTATAAATCTATTGTTTTTCAAAACTTTACGTTTTATAGTTTCGGAGATAAGGGGTGGGGGGATTGGTAAAATTTGGTAGATTTTCGTTAATATCTTTTTAAATAATTTTTTTAAAATATGAAAAAAATATATTTGTGTTCCTCAGAATGAGACCTTTCATTTGATATATTACATGATGCGTTTGAAATTTTTTTTATTTTTAAATTTTGATGTAATTCTATAATTGCCCCCCAAAATTAGTATTAATGGTTTCTCCTTTATTAGTGTTAGGAATTGCTATGTCGATTAAAGTTATTTTCCGAGCGACTTTATCTACCAAAACTATATCAGGTCTATTGTGAGCAACAGTCCGATCAGTCAGTTTCGTGCGGTCCCAGTACAGCTTGTAGTTGTTATTTTCTAAAACAGATTATGGTTTGTATTTATAGTATGGTAATCTTACCGACTGTGATAGTTCAAGTTTCAGTGCTAGTTCCTGGTGCAGTATTTTAGCCACAGCATCGTGTCGTTCTTTGAATTCAGTTGCAGCGAACGCTTGACAACCTCCTGTGATATGCTGGATAGATTCAGATGTTTGGCAACCGTACCTGCATCTGTCGTTGTTAATAGAAGGGTCTTTAACACATATTATTATTAATTTGGATATTTTTTTTATTTTTAAATTTTGATGTAATTCTATAATTTGCCCCCCAAAATTAATATTAATGGTTTCTCCTTAATTTTCCTGTAAAGTTCGGGCAACACTGTCGATTTTTTTAGTTTTCTCCCCCAGAAGTACCCCTAAAATCAAAATTTTTTCTTTTACGATATGTACTCCTGATCGGGTCACCAAACTATACATTGATACCAAATTTCAACCTCTTCCGTCCAGTAGTTTAGGAGAAAGTTGCTGTAATGTGCCAGAGGTAGAAATCCTGAGTGATATTATAAGGGTATTCGCATATTGTATATACGGAACCCTAAAAATGGCACATGGTTTACATATTAAACAAATTGTTAATCACTGGGGTTTTAAAAAACTGCAGATAATTTAACAAACCATTACCTTTTCTAATATTGTTAAATGCATTTACAGATAGCCGCATCAATTTTGCTTCTGTAATTTGAAAATCCCCATATACTACTTATTAAACTAGACTTAAAAAAATATAAAAAAAAATGTTTAAAATGATGTCAATCATTTTAAACATTAAGGCAAGTGTAACTATTATCAACAGAAATTATGCTGGCATTTTAAGAAGATTTTGAAATAAGAAACATAAGAACTACAAATATTTATCTTCAGCCTTGTCGCAATATTAATTCAGGTATAAATGCGACTGTTTGTAGGATGAAAAAAACAGTCAATAGATATTGTGACGATTTTAACATCTGTGAAATTACTGTGAAGAGTTAAAACACATCTTAAAAAATCATTTGTGTGTGTATACTATTATATTGCATACTGTTCATTATTAATAACATTTGGTTTGCTACAAACATATAAACAACAAAGTCTAACACCAAACATTTATTGTTTCACTCAAGGCCCAGCAAAGCTGTCACTATCATCTTTGGGTAAACCAAAACTCAGTATATCGATGACACTACTTTCAGATATATGAGCTAGTAGTGCTTTTGTCTTTTATCAATAAATAAATAAATAAATTACTTAAAGAATATTGAAAGGGCCGATTTTGAATATCAACAGGACCCACTCCTCTCTTTTTAGGTACTAGTCCACTATAAGAGATCACGTATCGTTTTTATTTGAAAATATTGCTTGTAACTAGCCTAATTGATTAATGCTATGCGTTTATCTGAAATAAATGGACCTTTCTCAAGTGTCAGAACGCTCTATTTCCCAATTAATACGAACCACTTTACAATGACACATCATACGATTAATTTGATAGACGCGATGTGTTAAATAGTGAAATTATCACATCGCTGATTACCCGATATCAAAATCCCATTCGAATGAAACTCTATCGCTACCGGAACTGTGTTGTCAACTGGATTATGGGATTTCTAATGAAGATCTCGTTTCAGTTGATGGGTAATATTAACAAGCACGCTGAACGTGAATACAATAGCTTTTGTAACGAAAATACGTTTTGGAATCCAATTCATTTGCAAATTTTGTTGACACATTTTAGTGTTCAAAAACGTTTATGAGTGATAAAAGAGCCGGATTTAGTAAAATAAAATACTTATGCCTATCTGTATATATTATAATATTCTGTTATACTGTATTAAACACATTTCAAACGGGTCGGTCAGCTCGCGTTCAAGCGCATGCTGAGATATCTGAATCTTACGAAGTAATAAATGGTGTTCCTGAAGGTCCAGTACTCGGGCCTTTGCTGTTTACCTTATTTGTCGCTGAACGGCTGTATGGTTCTGTTAGGGTGCTGTGAACTGATGACACCACGTTGTTGGGGAATCTATTATCCTCAGATAACCTGCTAAGTAATGATATTAGTACAATAGCACTGTGGTGTAATGATTGGAGTCTTCATGTAAATTCCGCCAAATATTCGAAATTGTACATTGGTTTCAAAAACCCAAACAATCATGACTTTATTAATAACATTTGTTGTTGTTATCCAAAGAGACCTTGGATTAATTATATCTGAAGAAACAAAAAAAGCCAACTCCTGTCCAAGACTTGAATTCGCGGTTCACTTTGGAATCCTCAATTTTCCTAAAGATATTCATCTACTTGAACATACTTAACGTAGAATCACGAAACCTACAAGATTACATATGTTTATTTCTTGAGATGTTTATTTCTTGGTGATTAAGAGGTCATACGATTTAAAACAGTATCGGGAATAGATTTTATAAATTGGGTCGACAATTCGATTCGATTCGATTGTCATTCCTTTGTACGCAAGACAATATACATAATATATCATATATAATATAGATTGTTTCTGGTCAGGGAACCTTCATCAGTTGCGCTTCCCACAATTGAGTGTCAGGAGTCAATTGCTGTCCTAGGAGTTAAGGGAGAACAGCAATTACATGGAACGGCTCCAGATTCGGAACCTCTGTGTGCTGATTCTCTCGAAAATCCTAGATGTCGGTCTTACATCTCGCGTCTTCAAATTTAACGCAATGTTTCAAATACATAAAGAAGTGTTCGAAGGGACATTCAATTGTGGGAAGCGCAACTGATGAAGGTTTCCTGACCAGAAACAATGTATATTATATATGATATATAATGTATATTGTCTTGCGTACAAAGGAATGACACCTCAATCACACAAAATCTCTATATTTGGTTATTTTCTCAGCCCGCTTAATATTTATGTTATTGTTGTTAGGAATTGCTATGTCAATTAAAGTTATTTTCCGAGCGACTTTATCTACCAAAACTATATCTGGTTTACTGTGAGCAACAGTCCGCTCAGTCAGTATCGTACGGTCCCAGTACAGCTTGTAGTTGTTATTTTCTAAAACAGATTCTGGTTTGTATTTATATTATGGTAATCTTACGGACTGTGATAGTTCAAGTTTCAGTGCTAGTTCCTGGTGCAGTATTTTAGCCACAGCATCGTGTCGTTCTTTGTATTCAGTTGCAGCGAAAGCTTGACAACCTCCTCCTGTGATATGCTGGTTAGATTCAGATGTTTGGCAACCGTACCTGCATCTGTCGTTGTTAATAGAAGGGTCTTTAACACATATTATTATTAATTTGGATATAATTTCAAGCAACAATTATTTGTAAATTATTAAACGAAGAAGGGTATTTATTTTAAATTAAATTAATGTTGCTAGGGAATTAAGCTCAAATGTTTTTCCATTTTACTAAATTTATTGCATTAATCCATTATTATACTAGAAATAGATGAGACTGCATAAAATTACAATGAGTAGAGGGGTGTTTAGGTCCACTCTTCTAATTTCGAAATGTGGTTTATTAATAATGATACGGTCATGTGATGAGGTAATATGAACCTTTAAAACAAAAGCTCTTACTTAGATTTAAGTGCAATTTGGCAAAAATTACGGGAGCTTCAGTATTTATTTTTATGAAATACATTATGTCTAAGAAAATCTACACTGTTAGTTAATAAGAATATTTCAGCTACAAAAAAAACATATAAATAAATACTTTTTTCTTGTAATTTGGAGTTTAGGTATAATTATATAAGTAGTAAAATAACGAAGTCAGCGCATAATAGCTCATCTTGTAGGTTTTTCATTTCTCTACAATATTGCCCGTAGCAGGAAATAGGGTTTTGGGAGTAGATTTCATGTAAAAGGGAAACAACTAAGTTTGTAGCTATTTTTTGAATTTTATGCCAATTAGTCATGTTTTATCTACTATTAATTTTGTCACTTAAGGGTTTTTTCCTCTAAATGACCTGAACTAAGTAGGGAATTTCAGTAACTAATGGTCAAAAGCATTAATATTGCAATAAAAAGTTATAAAATAAAAATTTGCAAATGCCGGAAGAAAGTATACACCCAATAGTTTAGTCACTGGAGGTTTTCAAGTGATAAACATCTAACAACAATTAAATCTTGTATGTTGAAATGTCCTTAAATTTGTTCTTTTCACTGGTAGATTGAATCCTAATAATATTGAACGTTGGTGGTCGTCTTCGTGGACGAAGAACACGTACGGACGTGTGAGACACAAGCCTTAACAGTAATACAATTCGTAGAAGCAATTGCGTCGATATATATTGTTGTTTTGCCTCAGATATTACGCGGGTCATGATAAACTAAACCCTCTAAAATATTCATTCTTCTCCTTGGGGAGAAATGCGACCCAATCTCATAAATTCTCGGAAACTGTGAAATATCCTCGACAACAAAACAGAAATTTTCAGTTCATTAGGTAATTCATTCTGGCGCTATGGAAGTAGGGGACCTCGAAGCAAACACAGGAAATTTCCCAAAAGACCAGGACAACTTCTCGGATGTTGTGAATGCATCCAAACGGTATCGCAACAAATTGTAACAATATGAATGAACAAATACATTTGTGGATGGAAAATTTGCTGCGGCAGACAAACGGTGATCATTTGTGAACTATTTTGCAGTGTCGGTTGGAATTTCTGTTTGTTGGAAATTGAAATGTCCCACAAATATTTTGTGGTGCAAAAATTCAAAGTTATACAAACGCTAAACTCTAAAATTCTCGCTCATATTTGAAACTTGTAAACATGATATTGAAAAATTTTGGAACTAAAGGAATAGGCAAAAGTGCCCTTAATTCTTAATGCGCAGTTCTATAGATAAACAACTCTAATAGTGGCCTGACGCACTAAAAAAAGCTGAAGTTTGTCCGATTCCCAAATCTAACGATACACCATCAAATCCTAGACCAATATCGCTTATTTCTAATCTGGCAAAAATTTTCGAAAAAGCAATTCATAAAAGATTTTTGGACTTTATTACAAATAGTAAGATCCTACCAAAGTTAAATATGGTTTCAGTAAGGATCTAGGTACCAAAGATGCCTGAAACAATATTACGAATCTATTATATAGTAAGCTGGACGAAAGTTGCCCTGTCGTCATTACATATCTTGATTTAGCTAAAGCTTTCGACACTGCTGACCACGTAATTCTACTCGATAAACTGTATAAGTATGGAATAAGAGGAACTGCACATGACATGATGACTAGTTACTTAAATAATAGGTCTCAGTGGGTGAAAGTAAATGGATGTCTGAGGGAATGCATGCAGGTAAAAACTGGTGTACCTCAAAGAACAATTCTGGGTCCACTATTGTTAATGACCATAGATTTACCTGACGATTCTATTGTTTCATTTGCTGACGATATGGCTGTTATCTCTATTGGTGAATCCTGGTTTGAAGTTGAAAGCCAAATGAATATCAACCTTAATAATATATCTAAATTGCTCATACACCATAGAGTTACACTTAATATAGGAAAAACAGCATATATCACTGCTGGTAACTATACGAATAGCATCCCCAATAGTATTAATATTAAGATCAATGATCAAAGTGTAAAAAGAGTGCATAGTTGGAAATATTTAGGAATAATATTCGACTATAGGCTACGCTGGGATAAACATATTGAGAATCAGTACACAGAGGTTCCGAATCTGGAGCCGTTCCGTGTAATTGCTGTTTTCTCTCAACTCCTAGGACAGATGTCACGATAAAAAATTTTTCAAGTTACTTCACCTGTCAGAGATATTGAATACTCTCTTCGAGGTGTCATTCCTTTGTACGCAAGACAATATATACTATATATCAATATAATACATATTATTTCTGGTTAGGGAACCTTCATCAGTTGCGCTTCCCACAATTGAATGTCCTCTCGAACACTTCTTTATGCATTTGATGCATTTCGTTAAATTTGAAGACGCGAGATGTAAGACCGACATCAAATGCAAAAAGAAGTGTTCGAAAGGACATTCAATTGTGGGAAGCGCAACTGATGAAGGTTCCCTAACCAGAAACAAAATGTATTATATTGATATATAATATATATTGTCTTGCGTACAAAGGAATGACACCTCGAAGAGAGTATTCAATATCTCTGACAGGTGAAGTAACCTGAAAAAAATTTATCGTGACATCTGTCCTAGGAGTTGAGAGAGAACAGCAATTACACGGAACGGCTCCAGATTCGGAACCTCTGTATACTGATTTTCTCGAAAATCCTAGATGTCGGTCTTACATCTCGCGTCTTCAAATTTATTACAAAGAGTACAAAACAAAATACTGAAAATTGTAAACAAAAATAGTATTGTTGGACAAGGCAACCTAGGCAATTTAGTCCAACAATTTTCTTTAGACTCCTTGACTTATCATTATTAAATACTAAAAACTAAATATATAACATCAAGAAGTACAACCAGAAACAAAAGTATACAACTACCTAGAATGTATAAAACTGTCAGCCGTAAAAATACTGGAACTAGATCCATAATACTTTTCAATAGATTACCAAATACACTTAAAAAATTATGTAAGACAAAATCGACGAAAAATAATCTCAAAAAATGGATTACAGCAAATATATAAGTTGATAAATATAAGAATTTGTTATATAAGATTGATTGAATAAATAGTTAGGATTGACTGAAAATTTGCAAAAACTACCGGGGCTACAGTATGTATTTTTAGTACCTAAATTGGGTATGAGAAGATCTATCGTTTCAGTTAATAAGAACGTTATGGCTATAAAATAAAAAAATATATAAACGATTGTTTATTTTTTTGGAATTTTGGGTAAATTTTCTAAGAAACCAATTAACAAAGTTCAGCGTATATTAGATCTTTTTTTTAATTTTTTTTTTTTAATTTTTCATTTTGTAGGTTTTTCATTTTTCTTCAACATTGCCCATAGTAACACACGCGATTTTATCAGTGGATTTTGGGTAAAAGGTAAAAAACTAAATTGTTACAGATTTTTCGCTGTTTTTTGATAAAAAAACAGAAACGCATCGATAAAATATATTGAATTTTATGTCAATTAGTCAAGTTTTATCATTAGAACAGTATGATGTCGGTTTTGTTCTACTATTAATTTTATCACGTAATTTCGTAAATGACCTGAGCTATAGGTAAAAAAATGTAACTCTTTTTTTTATTGACTTTCAATATAATTTACTAGAAAGTTTTAAATTATTTAAAAGAAGAAAACTTTTATGGTGACTTGGGGCTTATAATCTACTTTTATCTCTTATATTCTGAAACATTTATGTTACAGATTTTTTGTAAATTGTCTCTTTATTAATTCTTACAAGCTTATAAAATAAATTACTCACACCCAGTATATTAATTTAATATATTTAAGCAAACAAGGCTTCAGTGACTTTTTTATCAAACCCATGCCATAACGTATTTGAATCTTTTCCTACATTGTAGAACCTTGACAGGCTCTGACCAATTAACTCTTTGTAAACAAATAAACTAAGCGTTAAAAACTGTTCTTGCAACACACAAGTCAATCAACAAAATGTAGCAAGCTGTTAACTCCATTCCAATAATGACATTATGACTATGTAGTAAGTTTTTATTGGCGAGTGTTAACTTGTTTACGGACCGATTCAATCTCTGTGCAAGCCAGCTACCTACTATTAAAGTTGATTTTTATTGTATTTTAACAAACATGTGCACTCAATAAAATCTGGACGGGCTTTGAAACCGATCCCGTCGAAAAACAACTACAGCCAGAACATTTATGTAATAGTAATCGGATCAGTGAACTATAACACGCTGCAAACGGTCTTTCTGGTGTAGTTCCTCTGTTGTTTATATTGGAGTGGATACGTTACCGGTTTTATGGTAATATCTGGAATGATGGCCGACGTGGCGACATCAGTATCCTCCAGGCTGTGGGGAGATTTTCTTAAATTGAATTTGAGATGAAGTTTTTTCAATATCTTCTTATGTAATTGTGATTGCATATTAGAATTGTGGAATTTTCTTGAGTAAGAAAATTTTCAATGAAGATATGTCCCAAATGCCTTTGAACTTTTGAAATACAGGGTGATAATTTTTTTTAAAACCTTGTCTCTGTTTCTTTTTCCTTGTGCCATTCTTAGTAATAGACACAAATTTCAGGACAATATAAATGACTTTCACTATGTGTGTGTATTTAATTCTTAATCTATACATAACTACTAAGGAATATATAATGTGTAAAGTAATTTTCAATTAAAATATAAAATTGGTTAACCTTACTGTTAGTTGAACATAATAACAACAAACAAAATCAACAAAATATAAGGAAACTAACCTCTGGTAATTCATGAATATTTATACTTTGTCTGGTTCATCCATTCATCTGACTAAGTTATTTCAATTGTTTTTGTCTTTACCGGTCAGTCTTCTGACTATATTCTAGATCTATATAGAAATATTCATTTTCCCGAACTTGTTATATACAGGGTGAGTTTTTTTTGGTGATCAGTATAGGGATCTAGGAAACTAGCGGAGATAGAGCAATGGTTAAATTGGGAAAGATTTGCAGTTCTACTGCCTCAATTTAATGACACTTTCGGATTTTTGAAAGAAGTCATGACTTACTAGATATTTTGAAAAAACGAAATTCTGTCGATTTAGTCAAATCCCTCTAGCTGCTTAGTTTTTGATTTTATAAAAAAGTGTAAATATCAAAATTGAAGGGAATTGTATCCCGAATATGACTGTCATGTCCTCGTTTGCGTGACAGCTCTCGTTTTCGAGATATGACATAAACTTATCTTTTTTGAATAGAAACCATAGTTGGATATAGTTATTCATAAAAATAACGGAGTTATGGATGCTTTTCTTGCTTATTTTCACTTTTAACGTAGGTAGCAATGAAAAAGATTGTTTTCACTTTGACGTTTCCTCATTTGAGAGTAATTCCATTAGTAGTGCTGAACTGACAGTCGATATTGACAAGTTTTCGTGATAAAATGAAATATTCTAACGAAGAAAAACTGTATATGGTGGAATGTTATATCATATGCCATAAAAATTTAGTTCGTGCAGCTGAGGAATACTTTCATAGATATTTTAATCGTCGTCAACCTGCTCTATGTACATTTAAGAGGCTTTATGATAGTTTACGCTGATATGGATCTTTTACTAAACCACCAAAGAAACGTAGCAAATTAACGAAGCAGCACAAATAAATATTTTGGCAATGGTAAATCAAAATCCATCTACAACAACGCGTGAGATTGCGGCAGAAGCTGGCACATCTCAACGAACTGTAGTTAAAGTACTGAAAGCGCACAAGTTCCACACGTACAAACTTTCAGTTTCTCAAACTTTGCATGCTGGTGACGAACATCGACGTGTTTTGTTTTGTACATGGTTTAGTTTTAAAAATCCACAGTTTCCATTAAAGGTGTTATGGTTAGATTAAACTAGATTTACTAACTGTGGTATGTTCAATAGACACAATGAGCATATCTGGGCTAAAGAAAACCCTTTCCATGTAGAACAAAGACGACCCCAGATAAAATTTCGTTTTAATGTTTGGTGTGTTATCATAGGGCTTACTATTCTGGGGCGTTTTATCTATGACGGATCACTTACCTACTGGGGAGCGCTACTTGCATTTCTAGCAATACACTTTTCAAGACATGTTGCATAATTATAACTTAAGAACTCGTTTAGAAATTGAGTGGTTCCAACATGATGGAGCACTTGCTCATAACTCGTTATTAGTAAGACAACACTTAGATAATATCTATCCAAACTCGTGGATAGGAAGAAATGGCCCACGCGAATGGTCTCCCCGGTCTCCCGATTTGGCAGTTATAGACTTCTATTTATAGGGTGCGCTAAAAAACAAAGTATACAAAAGACAGTTGGTGACCTAAGGAAGGCGGATTTACAAGCAATTGACGAAATTCATAGGCGGTCTGTGAGGAAAGCGGTAATGTCAATCTTAAAAAGATGCAATTTTTGTCTAAATAACAATGGTGGAGTTTTCGAACATAAATTCTAACCATTATTATGTACTTTAATTTCTTAAGTTTTCAGTAAGTACCTACTTATTTAATTTTTTCGTTATATCTGATATACCTAATAAAAAAAATCGATGAATGTTTTTTGGAATAGTTATTAATAAATCAATCTATTTCATGGCTAACTACATTAAAAGTGAAAATAAGAGAAAAAAGCATCCATAACTCCATTATTTTTATGAATAACTATATCGAGAATTATATCGTTGAATACAATGCAGTTTAAACTATCACTGAGATATGAGGTTGCCGACGATTGATAACCTGCTCCTTTTTGGATGTCATGTAATAATAAATCCAACAACCTTGCAAATTCTACAACAATGGTTTTCAATTCCTAATTTTCTGGATAAATTATAATTCTCATTTGATAATTCCATTTAACAATCCATCGCGCTCATTCTCACGACCACTATTAGAAGCCTTCTGTTAAAAAAACATTCAGAATGTTTTAGCTTGCCATATTATTATCATTTCATTAAAACTCAAGCATTATATTTCTTTCAAGTTTAAAAGCAATTCACTATCATTTTCTAGATTATGTACTATCATTACTTCTAAGGTATTGCTAACTCACAAGATTTGACTACAACACACTACACGTTTCAGGAGGGATATTCTTCAGAGAAACACGTTTCCCGTTAAAATAACGTAGTGATATATAAAGGTAATTTACCTAAACGTGTTACGGAAATTAAAACGCAGGACATTCCACCCTTAGCAGCACTAAATGTACCGAAAGTAGTTATTTTTTATATTAATGAGAGAATCTGCTGAACAAACGTAAACGGAGAAACACTCTGATGGCCCTTAATTAGGATAACAACGAAAGCGAAATATGTATGTGTTTTAGTTATACGCCTAATGATTTCATTAATGGACAAGGATTCATTAGTAACGTCCTTTGTGTGGTCCTGGAAAATCTTTTAATCAGAATAGATAATACACATATGATCTGTATATTACAGTAACTATCGTTACATATTTGATATTATTAAGTTTTAAACTAGTTTGTACACAAGGTTTAATTATGGGAAACCCACTAAGCCCACTTTTGGCCAGAAATATTTATGAACAATAACGTAGAATTACTCATTTTCAAACATAATCTGAACAGTAAAATCCTATATTGGTTATCGATATTTTTATGACATGTTTGCTTGTTTACTGGTAATTACAGACAATTACAGTTATTCCATAACTACATAAATCAAATCCACCCTAACATAAAATTCATCCGGGGAAACTGAGACTGACAACACATTAAATTTCCTTGACTTAACCATTAGTAGACATAACAATAAACACACCTTTTCTATTTATCATAAAGTCTTCAACACACGGACCTTACAATCAACAATAGTTCACACCAGCCTTACCAACACAAACTTGCAGCATACCATAGTATGTTGTTACAGATTGGTTAGCCCATTATCAAAAAGGCGCACTTTGAAATAGAACTGTTCAGAATAAATAGTATTGATGTCAATAACGGTTATAACCCTAAAATTATCGACAAAATTAAATAATAAAGGCTTTAAATGAAGTATATCCTCCTACCCCTAATATCGATCCCAAATTATATGAAAGTATCACATTTATCGGTTCTACATGTCCCAAAAAATATCCCAAATTTTATTAAATAGGAACATTCTTACAGCTTGTAAAGTGAATAACAACTTAGGAAAACATATAAGAAACAATAAAGATAAAATTAACAAAAATAATGGCACCGACTACAAAAATATACTAGATTGTTAGATAATTAAATTGTACAGAATGAGCACCTTTTAATGTTTACATTTTTTACTTCCTGGGTAGGTACCTGACAACATTGAATGTTATTTATTTGCTAGAGTTGTATTTTGTTATAATTATTTTTAGCTTTTTAGTTATAGATGGAAGTCGCTTATATTTTTTAACCGACTTCCAAAAAGGAGGAGATTATCAATTCGTCGCGTATTTTTTCGCTTTTTTTGTATGTATGTTACCTGATTTCTTCTCCTGTGGTGCACCGTTTTGAATGAATATGGTCTTGTTTAATAGAGTATATATTCGGATTGGTGAAACTGCAAATTTTGGAAAATAATTCTATTGGTAAAATTTGTGAATGAACACATGCATGCATGGAAATCGACCAATATTCCTAATATTTTAGTCGATTTTTCGATAATTCCTTATGGATGTGAATAGTTTTTTAACGTTTAATCTATCAAGGAAGATCTCTAGGTGATCTCATATACTTACTGTGACGTGCAACTTGCAGTTTTGCAGAAAATCGTCGAAAATTCCAAAATTCTTATCAAAAATTTTATCGAAATGACATAACGGACATTTCCTTATAAATATTTTAATTCCAACGTAATAGTGCGGTAGTTTTAGACACTGAAAGTTTTATTTGCGAATATGAAAATTTTCTATGTACATCTCAAGCATATAGGTAGTAAAGCATAGTATTTTCGGCTCCTTAAATCAATGAGTACCAAGCTCGTTTTGCTTGTATACCAGGCAAATACCTATTTAAATGCAAATTTTTCGATTTTGCGAAGACGGTGCTTTTGGTTTACACATTCTCCCGGCCTAATAGAAAATTCAGTGACAACACATGTCAAACTTTAAACTGCTATTTGGTACTATTTGTTATAGCCAACAAAATACAAAGTAAAGTGATAGAAGGAATTGTTTATGAAGACGAATATAGGACAGTGGTCCGTAGGCAGCCGTATTAGTTATAGCGTTTGGTGGTATAAAAATGTTGGAAAAAATGTGAAATTAAAATTATATATGGTGATTAAAAAACTGTTATATGATGTGGACATAAGCAAATCATATACAGGATGGTTGAAATATATGCTGGAGTTGAATTATATTTATACGGTGTGATTAAAAAATTATTTCTTTGTATAGTGATAGAAGGAATTACACAGGGCGATAACATAAAATGTTAAAAAGGAAATATATGAAGTTATATATTGGAATATAGATTTGACGTAAATATAGGAATTCTACTCCGTCCTATAGTTTACAGAAGGCAGCAAACAAATTTATGCTTGCCGTGAGTCGTGTGTAGTGGTACATAGGTTGGAGTGGAAATATCCGTCAAAAAAAGTTTAAAAAAGGTTACAGCCGTATTTTGGGCTTATAAAGGATGTACATTTTGTTCGTAAAAATTTACCTGGAATATAGTTGTGGACTGGTTCTACTATTGAGGTCATTACAGAATAAAAAATACTAAAAAGTGAAAATAAAAATATATAACCGACTTCTACCTAACTAAACTAAAATCCTAAAAATAATTATAACAAAATACAACTCTAGCAAATAAAAAAATGTTGTGTACCTACCCAGGAAGTAAAAAATGTAAACATTAAAAGGTGCTCAGTACAAATTAATTACCAAATCTAATTTTTGAAGTCGGTTCCAAGCAAATCTTTATTGCGTACTTATCTACTAATTCTTCAAACTTAATTGTTGCTTGGCACCGACTTCAAAAATATACTAGAATTGGTAGGTAATTAATTTGTACAGAATGAGCACCTTTTAATGTTTACATTTTTTACTTCCTGGGTAGGATACCTAACAACATTGAAAGTGTTTTATTTGCTAGAATTGTATTTGTGTTATAATTATTTTTAGCTTTTTAGTTATAGGTAGAAGTCGGTTATATATTTTTTTAAATGTTTTATTTTGTAAATATTTTATACGTAAGTTCATTTATTGCTGGAGAACGGCTTAAACGATTTGAACAGTTTGCTGTTTTCATATCGAAAAATATGTTACCAGCGCATTCACCAAATATCATCCAAATGAAATGGTACTCAATCTTATTTTTTTAATAACTACTTCAAATTAAAGACAAGTATGAATTTATGTTATGTGTGTTAACTAATTCTCAATTTATTTCTAAACAATAATCAAGTGCAATTGTTTGTCAAAATTTGTAGGCCTTTACGTCCTGTGTCAATAGATACACTATGGTTTTTCAGGCTATTTAGCCACGGTCTATTGGACTTCCTAGTGAACGTTTTAT
Organism: Octodonta nipae; assembly: GCA_034190945.1. NCBI lineage: Eukaryota > Metazoa > Arthropoda > Insecta > Coleoptera > Chrysomelidae > Octodonta > Octodonta nipae. The sequence goes on from CM067222.1 coordinate 1,995,756, forward strand.
CTAGGTATACTTTCTTGGCATTGTCCAGGACAAAGGTCGAAATTTTGGATTGCAGTTTCGATAAGTTCTTGTGGAATATCTCTACTAAACTGTTTTCAATTCGTCTGTTACTTTTGTCAGATCACGAGGTTTGTTACATTTTATTTATCCTCAAATGGAAAAATCTAGTGGTGTAAGATCAGGAGAATTTTCTGGCCTCATTTAATTGTTCCTCTTCCACCTATTTACCTTTCTTGGCTTGCACCTATCCAGTTAGTTCAATAACTCTGTCACGGGGCGATGGTCCAAGCGATTAAAAGTCTCTATGTGCGACTGGAACTATGTCAAAAACTCTATTTGAACACCTATGTAGTAAATCAAAACATCTAAACTTGCCTTCATTGCACGGGATCTCTGGCTTGCCTTCACTAATTATGGTCAATATCATTTATTTTATGTAGTTTTTTTTTAACTCATTTTAGCCAAGTGACCGTGACCGCAATTTTATTATATCTGACCTTGCCATGACCTTAGAGGTTATGGTCAGTCATTATCAAGATAAAATTTGCCACTCATAAAATAAATGTCTTAAAAATGGAAATTTGAACCTGATATTACCCCCAAATTCATTTCCAATGTCAAATCCAAAACCACCAATGAATAGCCAGATATTATCAAGGGTTTGCACAATTTTGGGACACCCCTTATAGTCGTATAGAAATAAATACAGATGGAGATATAAAAATAATGTTTGAGGTCGCTTAAAAGTTGTATCATATATATTGTTTTATAGAGATGATATTTAGCCCACAAATGAAAGTGCAATAAAGAACTACTTTTACCCACCTGCTGCCGTTGTTATTTCTTTTCGCATTTCGGTTCCACCCTATGTTCCTGTTACGACTCATACATCAACCGAAAACCATTTCACCTAATGACGAATCGGTGTATCAACACCGCTGTACTTCACTTCAGCGACAGTCCTCGTCACTCATAATAAACTTTTATCTCATTTGTACAAAATGTTTCCTAGAGTAACCTTATACGTCGTCTTTTCAAGGGGGAACAGAGAAAGGCAGAGACAGAGAGAGCTACAGACACTTCCTGCAGTAACTTTTTCCCAAAAACGAAACAGAGTTCAGCCCTGAGAAAGTATCTGACATTGATCGATGTTCAATTTGCATTAAGAATATTCCTTTTCTTGTTTGCATGGAGGTTTTGCTGAATAATGGCTAAAGTTTAGCATAGGTCTAGTGAGCATCTCAAATAAATTGAAGGCTGTACATTCGTCTTTTGATATTAAGATTGCCTAGATGACAAATTGTCCAAAAAAAGTCCCTACTTAGCCTTGTGCAACGCCCAGTCCGGATAACCCGGAGATTTTTTTCCGTGAGCCAAATTTTAGCACCGAAGTATGAGAAAAATTGTAATGTTTAAATATCCAATTAATAAAAAATATACAGGGTGGTTAAGGACCAATGATGATGACTGCATGAATGAATAAAACATTTAAAAAATTTATATATAACCGACTTCTACCTATAACTAAAAAGCTAAAAATAATTATAACAAAATACAACTCTAGTAAATAAATAACACATTCAATGTTGTTAGGTACCTACTCAGGAAGTAAAAAATGTAAACATTAAAAGGTGCTCATTTTGTACAAATTAATTACCTACCAATCTAGTATATTTTTGAAGCCGGTGCCAAGCAAATCTTAAATTTTTCAATGCGTACTTATCTACTAATTCATCAAACTTGATTCAAAAATATATTAGATTGGTAAGTAATTAATTTGTACAGAATGAGCACTTTTTAATGTTTACATTTGTTACTTCCTGGGTAGGTACCTAACAACATTGAATGTATTATTTATTTGCTAGAGTTATATTTTGATATAATTATTTTAGATTTTTAGTTATAGGTAGATGTCGGTTATATATTTTTTTAAAAATGTTTTATTTTCAACTTTTTAGTTTTTTGAACTCAGGTAGTTTTCATTCTTTATTTTTTATTTTGTATGTATGACCTTAATAGACAGAACCAGGTAACATCGAAAGCCTCAAAATTACACAATGATACTTTCTCATTTGAACTGACACGTAAATCTTTACGAACAAAATGTATTAGTACGCGTTGACTTAATAAGCCCAAAATATATTTATGCCTTATGGACTACGCCATGTAACCTTTTTTCAACTTTTTTTGACAACCCTGTATAACTATAGGTAATTCCACTCCAACCTATGTACCAACCATCCTGTACATACGACTGCCCACGGACAAACAAAAATTTGTTTGCTGCTTTCTGTAAACTATAGGACGGAGTAGAATCGATCCCATATTTACGCAGTCAAATACGTCCTATATTTCAACCATAGTATATAACTCCTTGTGGGCTGCCCCATAAATTATTTAATTTTTAACATTTTATATTGTCGCTCTGTGTAACAATAATTCCTCTCCACACATTATGTAACTTTTTATGGGCTATAAAAGAAATATATTTTTAATCACACTGTTTAAATATAACTCCAGCATATATTTCAACCATTTTGTATATGATTTTCTTATGTCCACATCATATAACAGTTTTTTAATCACCCTGTATAATTTTAATTTCATATTTTTTCCAACATTTTTATATCACCAAACGTCCAGTCCACCCTATATTCCCACCATCCTGTAAATACGACTGCCTACGGACCACTATCATTCTAGTCCGTCCTATATTTCAATTGTCATAGAAATGCAACTCTTTCTATCACTTTACTTTGTGATTTTGTTTGCTATAACTAAACACCCTGTCTATAAACGCACCAAATAGCAGTTTAAAGTTTGACATGTGTTGTTACTGAATTTTCCATTAGGCCGGGAGAATGTGACAACCAAAAGCACCCTCTTCGCAAAATGGAAAAATTTGCGTCTAAATAGGTATTTGCCTGGTATACAAACAAAAAGAGCTTGGTACTTATTGATTTAAGGAGCCGAAAATACTATGCTTTACTACCTATATGCTTGAGATTTACATACAACATTTTCAAATTGGCAATTAAAACTTCCAGTGCCTAAAATTCCCGCACTATTACGTTGGAATTAAAATATTTATGAGGAAATGTCCGTGCCGATGAAATTTTTGATAAGAGTTTTGAAATTTTCGGCGATTTTCTGCAAAGTATATCGCAGAAAAGAGATCACTTAAGGATCTTCCCTAATAGATTAAATGTTAAAAAACTATACACATTCATTAGGAGTTATCGAAAAATCGACTAAAATATTAGGTTAGGTTTTATTGGTGGATTTCCATGCACGCATGTGTTCATTCACAAATTTCATCGCTTTACCAATAGAATTCTTTTCCAGAATTTGAAGTTTCACCAATCCGGATATATACTCTATTAAACAAGACCATATTCATTCAAAAAAAAAACGCGACGAATCGATAACCTCCTCCTTTTTGGAGTCGGTTAAATATGGTTTACCATGCTGTTCTGCTGTGGTCTAGAAGAATTTCTTCCAAAAATTCATCTGCAACTGTGACAAATATCTTCAACGACCCGCGTGAAAAAGGACCTTCGAAAGGTGAGGCGGGGCTTGAGAGCCTAATCGAGCTGTGGTTTGGCGTATTGTAGAGCGAAATATGATATTGTATTGAGTTTTCAGACCTCTTTCTTTTATTTCTCCATTTTGAATTTATATCCTTACTAGAATTTTAACAGGTAATACGGATCTAGATTTGTTTCCAGAGATGCTTTAGACGAAATGTTTCCAGGTTGATGAATAGGGGTCTAGTTAAAATAATATTACAACATACAGACTTTCAAGTTTATGTGGTATTATTCCTAATATTCCACTTGACTCGTTTTTTTAGGACAACCTGTTTATATTATTAAAGAGCGGAAATTGGTTATTTTTGTCCGCAGTGCTAAGTCCTTTTAAGAATACACTAGTATTGAAATTATTGTGTTTAGTTTTATATATCTATTAAAATTAATTCAATTTATTTCAAAGATAAACGGAGTGAAATAAAATATATTTTTTAAGTTCCTTTTATTCCAACACTGCAAAAATTGTAAGAGTGTATTTGAGCTACAGCTACAGCAGGAAAAACTTCGCATTTCTCTAGGGTACATACCATAGAAAAGCAATGTGTCGAAATTTGCATAATAATGGTCTCGCAGTTTCTCTTGCAACTCACGTTTCTGATGAACTTCCTACACTCTGGCGGGCTCCATTTTCAATATCACTCGATTTAATTAACTCGTTACAAGGTACACATTCGAAGGAAGCGATGCAGATTTACTTTCAATTATCTGACTATTTTCTCAATTTAAAGCAGTTTATTCAATCAGCGTTGATTGTCAGGTGAGTGAGGTCATAATATCATATTACCCACATTCTTACTTTTCAGGTACTTCATTACAATAAATACTTTCTGAAACAACTATTGACCCAGAGAGTGCGTAGAATCCAAACTTAATATGGAGTATAATCCCTCATAAGTTTTAAAATGGAGATCATGTCAAAACGTTTTTGACTCTCGAAGCACTGCAAAAAAGCACCTAACCTAACCTAAATCAAGTAACCGAGGAGGTCATTTAATTGTACTTTTTTATCCTGTAAAGTGACCTGGAAATTTTTATTTACATTATCATATCAATTTTATTAGTAATATGAAGATGCTCTGGCATGTTGCAATACCAGTTCGTCTTCAATGTATGTACGGACGTTCTCTATGACATTAATTGAAGCTATATCAATGAAATGTATATTCTAGCGAATCTAAATTCAATTTGATTCTAAATCAATCGACTAACGTGTGTAACAAAGATACTCAGACGGTCAACAGTTATATATATATATATACTTGGAACATGCAATAAAAGCTGCCAGAGACGCAAACAACAAAATTGTCTGAGGGAAAGATATTAGGATTGACTTCGTTTGTTAAACTACGGTATATGCTTCAGGGAGAGGTGGCACTCGATCTAAAGAGAAAAACCGTCAGTCAGTTGCCTATGGTGCGGTGGTCTTGCCATTGAGTAAAAACACAATACTCAAACTGCAAATAATACAACTCCAAATGAAAAAACCTGAGGGATAAGATATGAAACGAAAAAGTGCATAGAAGATCTGCAATTAAGGAATTCCTAGACCACATATTGAGTTCATATCTCTTAAAGCTTTTGCCAGGATAAAGTCTATCAACAAATAACAAAGTGTTAAGGTTTTCTATGGACAAAAAGTCAAAAAATTATACAAATCCTGGAGCGTGGATAACCTTTAATTTTTTTTTCACTGAGATGGATAAGCCAAGCCAGTGATCACCGAGCAACTGCTCAGAAAAGGAATAAAATGGATATTTTTTGACGAGACCTACGTCCCGCACTTTAGTTTGAGTGATATAGTGATAATATTAAGCGTCAACAGCTTCATATCACCCCACAAAAAAATCAATTCCGGCGAGCCAACTCATTACTTCGCTAGAGTGCGCGGGTGATTTCATATGTTGATGGTATAATAAAGTTACTCTCTTTTGTGCGACTCAAACAACAATTCTGTTTCGAATTTAATGTTGCATTGTAGATTAACTCAAAAACTTTCGATTTAGTGAAAAAAATTTAAGATTATCGCGACTGCTTTTGCATTGATTTGCAATGATTTGTTGATTTGCATAATTTTTGGCCTTTTTTTGCATTTTATCTATTTTTCAAAAGTTAAGAAAACGTTAACACTTTTGAAATGTTGTTGATAGACAGTATTATTGTCCGTCGAATAAGCCTATTTTTATCTCAGTAAGACCAAAACTTTAAGAGATATGAACATTTTTGTTCACACGTAGAGAATAGGTCATCAAAGAAAAAAAAACAAAATGTCTGTCATATGGAGGTTTGGGGTATTGAGACCTAATATATGGTGTATATGTGTATTATAATAGTTGCTTTACATGTATTAGATTATCGCTAGTCCATAACCGGACACACTGTATATTATCTATATTCTATAGACTATTATAAAATTGTAGTTGTCTGTTTGATTGTTTGTTTGTTACCTCATAATGTAATAACTACTCAACTGTTTGTGCTGAATCTGTTTTTGTTGCAAAGCTTATCGTTTGACTTAAAATCTGGTATAAATTATATCTCCCTACATTGAGAGAAACGGTAAATATAAGGAAAAAACTTCTACCATGTTCGGTAAGACACAATAAGTCAGTTGATTCTACCGCATGCACCAAATACGAGGGCTGCCTTTAATATTTCGGGATTGGACAACCCTAGTGTTGCAATCTGACAACTGACAGCTCTATCGTAAAGTTTGACATTTTTGAGGTTATACGTACTCAGAACGTTTTGACATACAAGCGCTATGTGTTGTTTACAGTAACTTATAGGATTCATCTCGGCCAAAAAATGGAATTAAATCGTGAACATTTTCGTGCGATTATTTTTTACAACTTTCGACGTGATTAAGTCAGCAAGAGTGCATGGATGAACTTCATTTAATTTTTGGCGATGAAACTCCATCAAGGCCACTGTTTATCGATGGTATGGTGAATTCAATCGAGGTCGTAGTTCACTCCAAGACCAATTTCGTGAAGGTCGTCCAAAAACAGTAGTTGTTCCGGAAACCATTGATGCTGTGCGCGAACTGATATTGCAAGATCGTCATGTGACCTATCGTGAGATTGAGTCCTTACACATTAGTAGGACCAGCATACATTCAATATTGCATAAACATCTGAATGTCAAAAAAATTGTTCGCGTTGGATCCCACACAATTTATCACTCGTTTAAAAAATGGCTGGTGTCGATTGGTCAAAAGAAAAGCTCAAAAAATACATCGCGGTACTTCAAAACACGTTTATGACATAGTGACAGGTGATGAATCGTGGAGTTACGCGTATGAGCCCGAAAGTAAAGTCGACTGTATGATTGTTTCAAGATGAGCCGAATCCCACAAACGTTGTTTGCGCACGAAGCACTTCCAAGCAAATTATCGCCTGTTTTTTTCGGAAAAACTGGAGATGTCGCAACCGTACCACTAGAACAACGCAGAACAGTCAATTCTGAGTGGTACACAACTATTTGTTTGCCAGTTGTCTTCCAATAAATGAGGAAAACCAACCACCGAAGACGGATCACTCTTCACCACGACAATGCGAGCTCTCATTTTTGACCACTCAATACATCGATTTGATGAGTCATCCGCCGTATAGTCCTGACTTGTCACCAAATAACTTCTTTTTATTCCTGTACGTAAAAAACAAACTGAGAGATCAACGTTTTTCGACACCTGAAGAAGCGGTTGCTGCATTCAGAATGCATGTTTTGTTGATACCTCAATCAGAGTGGAAAAAGTGCTTCGACAATTGGTTCAAACGCTTGCAATAGTGTATAGATCTTCATGGGCAATATTTTAAAAAACAATAAAGCGATTTTCGATGATTAATATTTGTTTTTTGTTCTCTAATTTCGAAATATAAAAGGCAGCCCTCGTATTAGATACTTGCATCAGCTTAGCATTTATTAAACTTTCGATTAAAAAAAAATCAAATCATATATCAAGTGTAATTTTAAAGGATGTTCCATATACAGGATGGGAAAAACTTAGAGCGGGGTTGAGTTACATGGATTTAAAAAATCTTGAAAAAAGATATACTAGATGGCCTGTAAGTAGCTGCATGTATACAAAATGTAGTTGAAATAAGGAGGAAGTTATACAGGGTATTCGAAAAAGATATACTGAGTGGACCAAAAACAATTGAAAATACCAGGTGGTTGAAAAACGAGTAGAGTTGAAGTTTTTCATACAGGGTGGATAACAAAATGTTATAATGTTAGGGTCATAAGTAGTTGCATATACAATGTGGGTGAAATAAGAGTAAAATAGAATTACATTTATAGAGGATGGATAAAAAATATGTTATATAATCATTGAGCTATTATTATAGTTATGAAATGGTTTGAAAAAAAATGTTAGAAGCAGTTGTTTATACAGGCTGGATGAAATATCAGATGGAGTGGAATTATAGTTTATAGGGGTACACGAAACACGTGTAATGTAACACATTTTTTATGTGAACATTTCTGAACTCTTTAGTTTGTTATTTAGTGTAAGATGGACTTTCATCAAGTATCGGCCTCAACCATTCTATATATACTTGCACTGGCACAATACTAACTTTACCTTATACTTTATTTCGTAAAAATTGAGCTTAATATTCGCATATAACATTTTTAATAACTTTAAGTATTCGGCTACATTTTTTTTACATATAAATCAATTCGCTATACACTAACTAACCATTGCATTAAGTTTATTTTACAAAGCTTCCATTATTTCCAGAACAAAAAAGCAAAGGCACAATGTAACTGACCTCAGATAAACAACGCCGTCTCCAAAAAAAGTCCCTCCTACTCAATCCAACATTTGAAGTTCAACAATAACACTGCAGACCGAGAACGACTAAAAGCACTCCGAGACAGATTCTCGCACTGAGACAAAACTTACATCGAGTAATTGTACATAAACAAACGACAGCGCGACGGGTCGGCCTGAGAGCAAAAAGAAACACGCGACAGTAAATCTGGAAACAGCTGAAAATCACTCGACGCGGCACCACGCTCTGTTGATTTCAGCACGACCACGTGAGGCGAACTGAAAACGCGCCAGCCAGCTTCAGCAGCTCCGACGTTTCGAGTGAGAGCTCGGCCGTCTGCCCGAACTTCGGATACGAAGCACACAGGCTCCCGCGATCTGGCCAAGGAGGTTTTTGTCTCTGCCCTGGCGAAGAGACTGGCACAGTCAGTGGAAGAGGTGTCTTCGGCTGGCTCGCGTTCTAGTGGAGTTTCGACTCTGCGGCTGTGGCGAGGCTAATTAATTAGTTGGGAGTCGTTAAAAGCGCGGGAGAGAATCCCAGATAAGTGGCGAAAGATAAAATTTAATTTTACGAGTCGAAAAATTAATGTCCGAAAAGAAGATTGCCAAATCTCTACGGCTGAGCAAAGATTTTTCTGATCAAGTTTTGAAAAGTTTTTTCCCGAAAAAACTTTCGAAGTAATTACAGCCGGGGTTCTCATTCTGGAAAGTCGGATTTAACGTTTTTAACTGAGGAAAGTTATAATGATGACAAATGTTGATTTTTCTTCCATCTATTTCAATTGTTCAAGGGCACTGTTCCATTTCTCGAACCAATGCATAATTACTAAATAAATAGTTTCATAAATCCAAGTTTGTATAAGTATCTTCAAGAATCACTTACCTTCTATATCCAAAGATATTACATTTTCCCAAAGTAATTTCAGGAGCCACATAGCTGTTTTGATTGTTCATTTGGATTTTCATTCCCAATAGTACTTTATGAAAAAAATAATAAGGCATATATTCGGAGTTTTGTACTTATGAGTAATTTGTGGAAATTGTCCGAAGACACTATTTGCCTTCTTATAGAAAAACTATCTCTAAAGATTAACTAGAAAAATTAAGACTTTGGATTTGACATGTTTTCCTGTGTAATATGTTAGAATGCATATACTTATCTATGGTATTGCATTTAGGCAACCACCCTACGAAGGCTGCCTTTGATATTTGCGGATTAGAGAACAAAAACAGATATTAATCATCAAAAATCGCTTTATTGTTTTTCAAAATATTCCCCATGAAGATCTATACACTTTTGCATGCGTTTGAACCAATTGTCGAAACTCTTTCTCCTCTGATTGAGGTATCTCAAAACATGCATTCTGAACGCAGCAACCGCTTCTTCAAGTGTCGAAAAACGTTGCTCTCAGTTTGTTTTTTACATACGGGAATAAAAAGAAGTCATTTGGTGACAAATCAAGGCTATACGGCGGATGACACATCAAATCGCTGTTTTGAGTAGTCAAAAATGCACTTGTTTGAGCCGATTTGTGAGAGCTCGCATTGTCGTGGTGAAGAGTGATCTGTCTTCGGCGGTTGGTTTTCCTCATTTCTTGGAAGACAACTGGCAAACAAATGGTTGTGTATCACTCAGAATTGACTGTTCTGCGTTGTTCTAGTGGTACGGTTGCGACATGTCCAGTTTTTCCGAAAAAACAGGCGATCATTTGCTTGGAAGTGCTTCGTGCACGAACAACTTTTGTTGGATTCGGCTCATCTTGTAACACCCATATAGTCGACTGCTGTTAACTTTCGGGCTCATACGCGTAAATCACCTGTCACTATGTCATAAACGTGTTTTGAAGCACCTTCACGAAATTCGTCTTGGAGTGGACTACGACCTCGATTGAATTCACCATACCATCGATAAACAGTGGTCCTTGATGGAGTTTCATCGCCAAAAATTAAATTAAGTTCATCCATGCACTCTTGCTGACTTTAATACACGTCGAAAGTTGTAAAAAATAATCGCACGAAAATGTTCACGATTTAATTCCATTTTTTGGCCGAGATGAATCCTTTAAGTTACTGTAAACAACACATAGCGTTCGTATGTCAAAATGTTCTGAGTACGTATAACATCAAAAATGTCATATTTTACGATAGAGCTGTCAGTTATCAGATTGTAACACTAGGGTTGTCCAATCCCAAAATATAAAATGCAGCGCTCGACACCAACTGAACCAGAAATCACAACAGGGAAAGAGACCAGAATCTGCTAACAGGAATTTGAGGAAGCCCAAGGAAAATTGAACTATAGAAAAGCTACAGGCAAGAAGGGAATAGCAACTCAGCTACTAAAATACTGTGGGGCAGTAATAACAGAACGTTTAATACAGATAACACACTCTTTCAAGATTTCATTCGATTCTCTTTGTAGAGTCGGAAAAAATCAGTCATCATGTTTATGTCCCATCGGCCCTGACACCGCGTTTCTATGACTTTGCGATCTTGGTGTAATCGTTCTCCCTGTTCTTCACTGAAATCCCCGAAGTTCACAAGGAATTTGTCAAGATCGAGTAAATGAATTTTCATATTCATATTGCATCCAAGTTTTTCAAAATTTGCGATCATTTCTGCAACTAATTTTTCATAAGGAGGGCTCTTTTTGTTCCCAAAAAAAAATTGAGCAACTGCCTTACAACTCAGTCAACCAGTTCTCTCCTTCATGTTCATTATACTAACTGTAAAGGCAGTATCTCCACACAAAAATAGAGAAATTATTTATTGAGTATAGTGATAGCAGAAAAAACTGTTAAACCAGCGGCCCTTCTATAGTCAATATAATTATTCTTTCCACAGTTAATAAAACCTTACTTCGAACTACCAAATATTTATTTCACCGATTTGATTGTTTCTAATGTTTTTGAACGCTTAAATAAAATGTTTGGATTTCGTCAACACGTTTTAAGGTTGAAACGTTTGTTATGTGTGACCGGTAAAAAGAAAAACAGCAACTTCATAGAGAATTAAGATTGCAAATCCTTCAATAATATTGGATAGATTACAATCTGCAATGTGACATGGGTCTTAATTAAGTAGAGACAGATTTATCCCAGCTGGTTACCAAATTCTATTTCAATTTCTTTGTTGAGGGTAACTCAATACCAAAGCTCTTCTTCTTCATAATCACATATCAGAATTTTACCAGCGTCATGATTATCAAACACAGCAGCCGATGTTCTGTTTAACTCACTTTTTGCCTGGGATTTCAAACTTTAAATACAAAACCTCAGAACACAGCAGGTTGTACACCTTTTGTTTCACATCTATTATATGGAAATGCCTTGTGGTTGCTTCTTGCCTTAATTTCTCTAATTTTTAGCTTTTTTCAGCTCACTGTAAAATATTTCTGCTTTTTGTAATCGTATGTTTAAAATGGTAAAACCTAATATTCCGATTATGACATATTGAGGTCATAAGAATTTCTGAATATATGAACTTTGTGTTATAACAGTCTCAAGGTTAGGTCTTTCCAAAAAAAACGAACTAAATATTCATTTATTTGGTGGACTATTTCCCAACGGATTTTATTTGGTATTTTTCAATGACGCTCGAGATTATCTTATGGGGACTTCTTATCGCTTTTGCCCACCTTTTGCTATAATTGAAACTCACTGTGATATGATGTATTGTTTGTTACAATGGATGGATCGAAGTTGCAACATCTTTGGTCTTTAGCCCAAAGAGTCAATATTACCGATAATTTTTGCTTAGAGTTAGTGTTGCAATGGGGAAACATCCATAGAATTTACCCGAATTGATTCCAGTGACTCCATAGTGTTCAGAAAAGTGAAAAAATTTGTAGGAAAAATGGCAAAGATATTTTTGCTTTAAGCGTATTGGACTGGTTGGACTAGTGCACCACTAACGCAATCTTCTTTTTATTAAAAATGGGTCAGGACGATAAACTTCTTAGGCAACCGTAAATCACGAAAAATTCTACATAATCACATTAACAAGTTTTACACATTGGATAGTCGTAAACTCTCAAGTAGAAAGCACATTTTATATCACAGACGGTAATTTTTCATATAGACCGAGTTCAAAAAATAATACGCCCCAGAAAGCGTTCGCACTTTACCCGTTAACTTTGGGAAAACTTTTAGCGCTATTAACTTCATAAATAGCACAGTTTTATTATGAAAGTTTCTAGTGGGAATACGGGAAAAAATTTATTACTAAAAAAACTTAATATGAACACCAACAGTAATAATATATTTAAAGACGTTATTAAAAAATCGTAAGCTAAATTCTTCATTATGAAATAAATTGAATAGATTGCAATAGACAAATAAAAATAAGAAATATAATTTAATATTGAGTTATTTGTCAGACACCAGACTAGCTCAGTTAAAGTAAACTATACCACTTGAAAATTTGCTAGTCTGTTCCGACCATTATAAATTTCTTTAGATACATAATGTTGTATCGTGACTACAACTTCAGTATGTAAAAAAATAATTTATATGATATTATATACTGCTAGAAAAATATAATTACCTAGCTTAGCTGTAATTTGTTTGATGCCCTGCTGCCTAGAGCTATATGTTGTGTTCAAGAGGTAAACAGAAGATCTTCTAGGACAAAAGTTCCAAATAGAGCCAGGAGAGGAAACATTTGTTTTTTATTTTATTTTTGAATTCTGCATTGAATTCTAAGTATTTTTTATGTAGAATGTCCTATACCGAAATTAAGTTATTAAAAAAAATACATTTCTTTCTAAAGATTAGAAATCAATGGTAAAAATAAAGGGTTTGTTAAACCTATTTATTTACGCCTGGTTTTTATGGTTGTTGGCGGTATTTTAGACGCCTTTTTTTAATGCTGGAGTTTCTAAAACTTGTTTATTCCCATAGAAACTGTACTATAATTTTACTTCAAATCAGTAGCTGTCAAGTGCCGTTGCACAGTTCCAAAGTATGGCGCGTTTAACTGAAAAATGCTAATAGAAATTTTGACTATGGTAGGATATGGCGACAGAACTCGAACACAAGGTGAAGTTTGCGAATTGTTTAATAGGCAGTACCCGGAGCGGCCTATTACACGATCGGTAGTTAGTAAAATAGAAAAAAAGTGTATAAAATTTGGCCACGTAAGAGACTATTACAAAACCAAACATCTTCCAAAAGATACACATTTAAATGGTTTGCTCGATTTACACGAAAATTCTCACAAATCCACTAGACAAATAGCCGCAGAACAGTCAATAAGTAAATCTTCTGTTCTAAAATGCTTGCATAGAAATAAATGACACCCATACATAGTTCATTTAGTTCAGAAATTTGCTGGAGATGCTTTGGACCGAAGAGTAGAATTATGTGAAATAATGATGGATAGAGGCAATGCCAACCCGCACTTTTCAAGTAAGATAGTTTTTTCCGACCAGGCAACACTTTGTTTACATGGTTCAGTAAACTGGCAAAATTTTCGATATTGGGCATCAGAAAACCCACATTGCATTATAGAAAGTCATACACAGTTTTTTAAGAAAGTTAACGTATGGGCCGGAATTGTGGGTACTTCAATTGTGGGGTTAGGTTAGGTTAGGTTAGGTTTTTATTGAGGGAAAACTTAACTCGGAAAAGTATTTAGACCTATAACAAAATGATATAAGACCCTGTTTAACAGAACTTTACCCGATTGGTGAAAACCACCAATATACTGGCAGATTCCGCATGATTCCAACAGGATGGAGCGCCCCCGCACTATTCGCGAACAGTGCGAGATTATCTTGACAATATTTTCCCAGTTAGATGGATCGGAAGGAGATGTAATATAGCATGGCCAGATAGGTCTCCAGCTCTAAGCCCATTAGATTTGAATTGAATTGAATTGAACATGAAGGAGAGAACTGGTTGACTGAGTTGTAAGGCAGTTGCTCCATTTTTTTGGGGAACCAAAAAAGCCATCCTTATGAAAAATTAGTTGCAGAAATGATCGCAAATTTTGAAAAACTTGGATGCAATATGAATATGAAAATTCATTTAAACGATCTTGACAAATTCCTTGTGAACTTCGGGGATTTCAGTGAAGAACAGGGAGAACGATTACACCAAGATCGGAAGGAGATGTAATATAGCATGGCCAGGTAGGTCTCCAGCTCTAAGCCCATAAAATTTTTATCGTTGGGGTTACGTGAAATCGAAAATCTACTTCAATAAGCCGGAAAATATCGAAGAATTAAATAATAGAATTAGGTCCGAAATACAACGAATCCTCCCACAAACGCTAAATGAAGTGTTACGAGAATTTGAAAACCGTCTTAGCTATTGTCAAGGAGTTAATGGTCAACCATTTGAACATTTAATTTGATATGTTGATGTTTTTATTTCTTCAATTTTGAAATAAATATATATTTTTTTAATAACTGTTTAATAATGATGAAAAATACTTATAATTCAATGCAGAATTCGAAAATAAAATAAAAAACAAATGTTTCCATTAAAAAAATGAAGTTAATCATCAAAAAAACACAGTCCAAAAAAACATACGTTTTTTCTAAAAAAAAAACACCTGAATTTTAAATGGGATTGTGCCAACCCATGTGTCCTCACTGTATATAGAACTCCTGATTCCATTTGTGTAAAATTTAGCCATTTCACAAGTCCCAAAGTATCTGGAATGTAATCTAAAAGCCCTCTGTATTGTCAAAGTCCTAGACATATATTAAAAACAACACTGCCTCTCCTCCTTCACATGAAGCATTAGCTGCAAATATTATATTTTTAATTTAGAACCGAGATTCATCCGTTCTGAATGATTGATGTGAAATGCTTCGTTTTCGTTTTGGCTGTTTTTTCGACAAAGATGGACGTTTTTATTAGAAAGTGTTTATATAAAATGTTTTGTTTGGCATCACATAAATCTGTTTTGTAATGGAAAGTTTCCTTGAAATATCATTCAACTTCGCAACTGTGTTCATTTAAATTCGTTAGCAAGTTATTTCATTAAAAAGTTTGAGAAAATATTGTTCTTAATTTTCGCCAGACTCACTCCGGGTATGTGAATGGCTTCGTGAATTCATTAAAATAATCCACTCGACTCACAGTCTTAGTCGACGACTTGTTGAATAGGTTAGTATAAGTGAATTGTGATCATGGCATTTAAAATTCCATAATAGTTTTCTGCTTTAATGTAACCCAAGGGTGTAACTTTGTAACATTAAAAATAATAAGTTCTAACTATATGATTACTTACACTAAACTTTGTGAAATAAATAATTATTTGGAGAGTTGGACTCGCACCAATGGATCCGTACCAGTTTTAAAAGTTGTTCAAAACTCCTCGAAGTTTCCTTGGACTGCCATCGTGAAGTGGTTGATCTCACAACGTTTCAATAGCTGTGTATCTGCTATCGTCATCAGGTGAATGATAGGAAATTCAGATTATTCGTCGCATTTATATTATACCCTTAACCGGTCATGTGTAGGCGGTCATGGTCATTGGGTCTTATCTGGTCCAATCAGCGTCCTAGTACCTGGAGGTTAGTTGTCGGTGATGCGTAGCGGCAGAGGCCCAAGAAGAGCTCTCCAAATATTTTTAATTTGGACGCTGGGCTCGCTAATTATATTTTCGTTCGAGATTATATATGCTGTCTCTATGAATTTTCTTTTGTACCAGTGCTCTTCCTTGTGAATTGCTCTGGCCTGGTCCCAGTTGATATTATGGTGTTCGGTCCATGCGTGATTAGCTAGCCCAGACTTCGTTACCTCCGCCTTTTGAGTAGCTGTGCGGTGCTCCTAAATCCTGGTGTCCAGCGGTCGCTTTGTCTCTCCAATATAAAGATTGCCACATTCACACGGTATGCTGTATATACAGTTCTTTGGTAGTGATGGTGCGTCGGGCCTCGTTCTTGTTATCATGCTCCTCAAGGTGTTGTTGCTTTTGAAGATCATTCTGAATTCATAGTTGTGTGCAATTAGCCTTTAGTATACGGTAATATTAGAGTTGCCACCGTGATATCCTCTTCCTGCCTAGGTGGTTTGTCCAGCTCTTCAAACGCCTTGGTAATGATCGTTTCCGGATATCCATTCGCCAAAAGGTCTGCCCTAAGTTTCACTTGTCTTTCTTTAGGGCTTCTGGTGTGCTACAGATATTTTTGGCTCTATAGATTAGTGTTTTGATGATTTTAGTTGCTTTTGGGTGATAGAAATTGTAGTGAAGGTATAATCCTGTATGCGTAGCCTTCCTGTAGACTGTTTTTTGGATTCCGGTCCTAGTCCTTTGACACTTTACATCAAGGAATGGTAGGCACCCACTCTCTTCCATCTCCATGGTGAATCTAATGGATGGTTGGGATTGATTCAGGTGCCCCAGGAATGTCTGTAGTTCTGCCTCTACATGTTGCCAAATAATAAAGGTGTCATCGACATACCTCCACCATAGCTTAGGCTGCTTCTCGTAACTCCTCACTGCATGTTCTTCGAACCATTCCATGTAGATGTTGGCGATGGTTGGTGATAACTGGGAACCCATAGGCAATCCATCTTCTTGCATGAAGAACCTGTCCTTCTCCTGAAAGTAGCAGTTCTTGAGGCAACATTCAAGCAAGTCCATGATTGAGTCTATTGACAGCTCCGTCCTCTCCATCAGTGTTTCGTCTCCAGTAAGTTTCTTTCTCATTATGTTGAGAGATTCGTCTAGTGGTACGTTCATGAAAAGGTTTTCAACGTCGAAACTTACTAAGCGATGTTCTGGCTCAAGTTCCATGGATCGGATGATTTCGACAAAGTGGTTTGAGTCCTTGACGTGCGATGATGTTTTGCCCTCCAAATGTTGGAGGATTGATAAAAGGAATTTCGATAGTGCTGCCGTTGCTGAGTTGCGCGAACTTGTAATCGGTCTGAGAGGTACTCGAGTCTTGTGCATATTGGGTAGTCCATACAGATGTGGTGTTTGCTGTGATGTGGCGTCAATTTTTTCCTTGTCTCGGGTAGAATGTATTCAGCATGATCTCTTAGAGTGTTGTAAGTTTTCCGTTCTATTTTAGATGTTGGATCAGAGGCAGTGGCTTGTATTTTTCCTTCGATAGTACTTCGTCGATTTTCTTGTTGTATTCCGTTCTGTCCATCAGGATGGTGGCATTTCCTTTGTCAGCTAGTAGAATGATGATAGATTTGTCGTCCTTAAGTGTTTTTAAGATTCTCCTTTCGGATTCGTTGATGTTTTGTTTGACGTGTTGTGTTTTTTCAATCGCGGTCCTGACTTTCCATCGAAATTCTTCCAATTGCGGTGTCTCTTTACTGCCTATTGCTGACTCCACGGAACTGATGATATCTAGTACTGACATCTTTTTGGAGCTGCAGCGTAGTTTAGCCCCTTAGAAAGCAATGTTTCCTCGACTGCTGTGAAAGTTCCCCACTGTTTTCCTGTTGGTGGTATCCTTCGGTAACTGCTTCCTGGTAAGTTTGTTAAGTTTCTCAGTGTGCACCTTTTGGTGCCGATTCGTCTGATGTTGTCACAGTGTTGTTGAATCGAAGCAAAAATCGGCATGTGGTCCTCCTCGTGTGTGCATCTTCTGATGATAAGACCTAATGACCGGTTAAGGGTATGCAACTACTTATGTTTCACACTGTATAATACTTTTCAACCTCACTGTATAACTATAATGGCACTCCACCTTATATTTCATTCATCCGGTTTATGCAAATTCTTCTAACATTTTTTGGACCCTTCATCCTATAATTTAAATGCCCTTATTGCATTTGCTTATTTAACAATTTTTTAACGTATAACTACAGTTTTGCTCTGTATAACTATAATTTTACTTCACTCTTATTTCAACTAGATTGTATACGCAACTACTTATATGCCATCCAATACAACATTTTTTGAATCCCCTGTATAACTTTAATTCTATTCCACCTTACATTTGCAACCATCCTATACATGCTTATGTATCACTATTTAAAAACTTTCCAGCGTTGATTGTAAATAAAATCGAATGTAAGACTAAAAAAATTTATTTAAAAAAAAATTGGTATCAATTAATGACTACTACAACTACAACTCAAAAACTGTTGGTCGGAGACTTTTTTGTAGCAAATTTAATATTCTACAAAAGCTATATTTTTATTTTTTCAAAAAAACATTTTTAATACCGAAGAATAAAGTAGAAACCCAAAAAAAATCCTGTGTTATTTATATGGAAACTAGAATTTGTCAATGACTCAATTAACTAAGAAAATTTTTTTTCGGTGCAATATTATTCATTTTCTATAAATCATCAGATTCTTAGGTAGGACCGAAAAAATAAATATAAATGCCTAAAAATGAAACACCCTAATATATATATATATATATATATATATATATATATATATATAAAACTATTTTTGATTCTGGGATTTTAGGAAGACATTCAAAGCGCAATACGCAAAACCTATAGAAACTTAATTCTCAGTATTCTATCGTATGAATTTCAGTACATTCGAGGCAAGATGTATTCGTGGAGCTTTAGAATCCACTCTTATTGACATCCTGATGCAGTTCCATACAAAAGTTGGTCGGTTATTCAGGTTAATCCTTTGTGAAATGTAGGACAAGTCAGATAACAGTGTTTACTGGTCGTTATATATTAGAGGAATATCGGCGCTATGAACGAACATGAAATGGCATCTGAAAGTCAATAATTTTGCATTAAAAGTTTCTATTCGTTTACTGCGAATTTCAATTCTTGTCAAAGTTGTGTATTCATATAAATTTATTTTTGAAATGCATGCAATGTAACAGAAACGATGTACTGAATAAATAAATCGCATTGAGTTTTTTTTGACGATCAGTATGGGGATCTCGGAAACTAGCCTAGATAGAGCAATGGTTAATTGGGAAAGATTTGCAGTTTTACTGGCCCAATTTAATGACATTTTTGGATTTTTGTAAAAAGTCATGGCTTACTAGATATTTTGAAAAAACGAAATTCTGTTTCTTTGTTTTTGATTTTATAAGAAAAGTAGGGAATAGTATCTCGAATATGATTGTCATGTCCTCGTTTGCGTGACAGCTCTCGTTTTCGAGATATGACACCAACTTATCATTTTTTGAATGGAAACCATAGTTAACTATAACCTCAAAAAATCGGACATTTTTAGAGCTTTTCAACGATATAATACTCGATATAGTTATTCATAAAAATAACGGAGTTATGGATGCTTTTCTGTCTTATTTTGACTTTTAACGTAGGGAGCCATGAAATAGATTGTTTTCACTTTGACGTTTCCTGAACCGTCAGTCGATATTGACAAGTTTTCGTGATAAAATGGAATATTCTAACGAAGAAAAATTGAATATGGTGGAATGTTATTTCATATGCCATAAAAATTCAGTTCGTGCAGCTGAGGAATACTTCCATATATATTTTAATCGTCGTCAACCTGCTCTATGTGCATTTAAGAGGCTTTACGATAGTTTACGCAGATATGGATCTTTTACTAAACGACCAAAGGAAGGTAATCAAATTAACCAAGCAGCACAAATAAATGTTTTGGAAATGGTAAATCAAAATCCATCTACATCAACTCATGAGATTGCGGCAGAAGCTGGCACATCTCAAAGTACTGTAGTTAAGGTACTGAAAGCGCACAAGTTCCACCCGTACAAACTTTCAGTTTCTCAAACTTTGCATGCTGTTGACGAACATCGACGTATTTTGTTTTGTACATGGTTTAGTGACATGTGACTTGACAATCCACAGTTTCCATTATAGATGAAACTAGATTTACTAACTGCGGTATGTTCAATAGACACAATGAGCATATCTCGGCTAAAGAAAACCCTTTCCATATAGAACAAAGACGACCCCAGATAAAATTTGGTTTTAATGTTTGGTGTGGTATCATAGGATCTACTATTCTGGGGCCTTTTATCTATGACGAATCACTTACTGGGGAGCGCTACTTGCATTTCTTGCAATACACTTTTCAAGACATTATAATTTGAATTTGAGAACTCGTTTAGAAATTGAGTGGTTCCAACATGATGGAGCACCTGCTCATAACTCGTTATTAGTAAGACAACACTTAGATAATATCTATCCAAACTCTTGGATAGGAAGAAATGGCCTACGCGAATGGCCACCCCGGTCTCCCGATTTGGCAATTATAGACTTCTATTTATGGGGTGTTCTAAAAAACAAAGTATATAAAAGAAAGTATGAGACAGTTGGTGACCTAAGAGAGGCGGTATTACAAGCAATTGAAGGAATTGATAGGCGGTCTGTGAAGAAAGCGGTAATGTCAATCTTATAAAGATGCAATTTTTGTCTAAATAACAATGGTGGACTTTTCGAACATAAATTGTAACCATTATTATGTACTTTAATTTGTTAAGTTTTTAGTAAGTACCTACTTATTTAGTTGTTTCGTTATATCTGATATACCTATTTAATATTTTTTGGAATAGTTATTAATAAATCAATCTATTTCATGGCTACCTACGTTAAAAGTGAAAATAAGAGAGAAAAGCATCCATAACTCCTTTATTTTTATGAATAACTATATCGGGTATTATATCGTTGAAAAGCTCTAAAAATGTCCAATTTTTTTGAGGTCATAGCCAACTATGGTTTCCATTCAAAAAAGATAAGTTTGTGTCATATTTCGAAAACGAGAGCTGTCTCGCAATCGAGGACATGACAATCATATACGGGATACAATTCCCTTCAATTTTGATAATCACACTTTTTTGATAAAATCAAAAACAAAGGAGCTAGAAGTATTTGACTAAATCGACAGAATTTCGTTTTTTCAAAATATCTAGTAAGCCATGACTTTGTAAGTGTCATTAAATTGGGCCAGTAAATCTGCAAATCTTTCCCAATTTAACCATTGCTCTATCTCCGCTAGTTTCCAAGATCCCCATACTGATCATCAAAAAAACTCACCATGTATATATCTAAGAGTAAAAGTGAATATTTCTGATGTGAAACAACTATTGGCGCGCTTTGGCAGTAAAATTCACTGGTTTACCGTCACTACAAACGGCATGAGGCTCTGATGTCATCGCTTTCGACCTGTGTACTGTATAAGCTGCGCACTATTTCAATCGGACTATGGTATGCTTAACACCTTTACTATTTGTATGCGAACTTTCGATTTTTTACAATGGGGCGTTGCCGGATTAACATTACTTTACTTCACATGTACTTTGTAATAACTTGGTTATTAGAGCCTATAGACAATTATGTTATATAAAATGCACTTATTCTGTCTAAACCCTGTGTATACAAAATGGCAAAGTAACACTCTATGAACAAAACGACTTTTAGAAACAGAAAAAATGTGAAATACATGTCGTGTTTACTCAACCCAAAAATCTGGTAATCTGCTCTTCCTACGGACTTTACTCAAATCGAGAAAATTCTGTTTGAGTTTAGCACCCCGCAGACTGGAACAAATTGCGATTTGTTTCGCAAAGAACAAACGAGCTCAGGCGTTCGTTCCCTTAGCTCAAAGTGACGTTCGTCTTAAAGATTGAGGATAAATCTACGACACATGTCAGACACCATTTGAATCCCACTTTATCTTTTCATCTGAGATTTATTTGCCTCCCTTATAACGTTGTGGCAAAAAGACCTCAAGAATTATTGCCTTATTTCACTAGACGTTAGTTTTTTATCTCAAGTTTTGGGAGAATCGAAAGTGAAAGCGGGATTGATATGGGAGCTGGAACAATTATCCTTGGACTTATTATACTAAAGAAGACGAATGTTAGTATAAACATGAGAAATGTGGTTTTACTATATTTTTTTGTTCATTGAAAACATAACAGAATTATAAACTTTTAAAAAGCTAAAGTTATGTCCAAAAATTTTAAAATAGAGTTTTAAGTTATCTTTTGGTCAGTTAGCTCAATATGAGAAAACCACAAATCAGGGGTCACATTTAGTTTTTGAGTAAGATTTTCCGGGTCGGTCATTGAGTTTTTCCGTGATACGTTAACAAGGAAGGACGAATTTGAATTTGCCGTTTGAGTCTACCATTAGGCTAGCTATCCACGAAAAGAAACCAATTAATTCAAGACTTTTTCGACTGTTTAGGATATCTGCTGCATAAGGAGAAACTGTCGTTCTTCCTCAGCTATATCTTAATAGGTAAACTTGGGTTAATGTGGTTATGATGACTACCAGTGACATTACAGAAAGGTTATCCAAGGACAAAAAGTGAACCAAAAAATACTTTTTAAAGACTCGAGATGTAAGACCGACATATGATTTATGATATCCCCATCAAAAACGATGGAACACGTGTGTCACACCCAATACAACTATAGCTTAAAGCTTCAGATCTTGATAAAGACAAAAATTTAAAAATACAATGAACAAATTACATGGTACGCTAGATCATAAAAACTGATCAGAATTTCTTTAAAACAAGATTTACAAATTGTCTTCTAAACGTTGTTTGTGGCATATTCTTGATTACTTTTATGTTTTTTTGGGCAATAACACCACAATATTATTCCTGCAATATACGTCGTTTTATTTCTATTGTGGTGTTATTGCCCAAAAAAACATAAAAGTAAGATTTACAAAGTTGATAGATTTTTTCCATATAATCATCAGTTTTGGAGTGTTGAAAGTATCTAATAATTCAGATAATCGACATCAACACTCGTTAGTTAAAGATCCTACAAACAATGTTTTACAACGCGCTTTATGCCTTTGAAAGACTACGTATAAAAAAATATATAATAAATGCCAAGAACAAAACAGGAAACAGAAATCCTACTAATTTTGTGAATAATTCAACTAAGAAAGAATAGAGGTAGTTAAGGAACGACTGCAAAAAATGAATAAAACGCGTTTCGCCATTCCCCAAGACAAAAGTTTATGTAGCGAAACAAAAACTCATAAAATTGTTTTAATGTGAACACAAACGAAAATGTTAATGATCCTTATTAGCCATGTTTGTCGTACAATGCTTTTAAAATTTCTAACGTGCATTAATAATGAAGCAGATTTAAACAAACACAATAAAATATGCCAAAGTAAAAGGTGAGTGTTCCAGTAAATGTACAATACTTTATATTTATACATTAAAGTTGTAAGTCGTTAAATAGGTCTCAAATGAAATCCCAAATAATTAAAATAATGTAGAGTGATTAAATGTAAATAAATACAAGGATCACACTTGCGAGATGTAAGACCGACATCTAGGATTTTCAAGAGAATCAGTACACAGAGGTTTCGAATCTGGAGCCGTTCCGTGTAATTGCTGTTCTCCCTTAACTCCTAGGACAGAATGTCGGTCTTACATCTCGCGTTTTCAAATTTAAAAAAATGCATCAAATGCATAAAGAAGTGTTCGAGAGGAGATTCAATTGTGGGAAGGGCAACTGATAAAGGTTCCCGACCAGAAACAATATATATTATATTTATATATAATATATATTGTCTTGCGTACAAAGGAATGACACCTCGAAGAGAGTATTCAATATCTCTGACAGGTGAAGTAACCTGAAAAATTTTATCGTGACATTCTGTCCTAGGAGTTAAGGGAGAACAGCAATTACACGGAACGGCTCCAGATTCTTAACCTCTGTGTACTGATTCTCTTGAAAATCCTAGATGTCGGTCTTACATCTCGCGTTTTCAAATTATGACATTTTTGACATATTTGACACTTTTGACATTTTTGACATTTATGGCATTTTTTGGCATTTTTGACAATTTTTGACATTTTTGGCATTTTTGGCATTTTTTGACGTTTTTGACATTTTTTACATTTTTGAAATTTTTTACATTTTTGACATTTGTGACATTTTTGACTTTTTTGACATTTTTAACAATTTTGACATTCTTGCCATTTTTGACATTTTTGACATGTTTGACATTGTTGACGTTTTTTGATATCTTTGACTATAACATTTCTGACATTCTTGACATTTTTGACAGCTTTCACATTTTTGACAGTTTTCACATTTTAATGTTTCTGACACCTTTGACAAACTTAAGTTTTTACCATTTTTTAAAATATTTGACATAATTGAATATTTATGTGCTATTTCCGTTATTTTTGCAATGTAAGTGAATATTTTGAGTGTTTTAATTTTTTTCCATTCATGATATTTTTGTCATTTTTGACTTCAATTATTTCACTTTGATTTCTCAACTACAAAGTGTGCTTTGCATTTAAGAAGAATTGTTACCAGCATCTTTTTTTTTCTGAGAAATTATTATTTTTCGGTGAACGAATATAATTCTGATGTCTTTATTTTTTCCAGTTCCCGAAATGTTGTGAATTGGCAAACTGAAAATCTACAAAATGGTTAAATTGGTTTTTATTTAATTCAGGAGAAGAGCTTGCGTCACTTTTTATTTTTACAAGAAAATTGACGAATCACACACCTTACGGTGTTTGGAAAAAGTGATTTGTTCCAGAAATAATTCCTCATGATAGAACAAAATTTTTGCAAAATACTCGTAATTATACTTTTTTATATTCTTGAGCTGAAGAGTATATATATACCTTTTCCCACTTTATATCACTTATTATTTCAGTTTTCGGTTTGATTTGCCATTGACCAAATTGTCTTTTAATATCCATAGATTCCTACGAAGTAGACTCCTAAAAATCCTACGGGTCTATGACGCAAAAATAAAATATACCAACTGCAAAATCATATCAAATAAATTCGTACCATATCAAACAATTTTTATTTTTTCTGAGTTCTTTGGGAATAACACAAATTGTGATTACGATATTTGTCATTGCGAATTCATTTATTTTTTTATTTTGTGTAATATCATTCACAACGGGGTCTGATTTAGACCTTGAAACGTTTGGACTTTTGAAATATACACACTCTCAAGTTTATGCGGTGTTATTCCCAAAGAACTCAGAAAAAATATAAACCAGAGATGCCACAATTATCATTCAGTAAACAATATGAAACAATATTTTGTTAAAATACCCGATATAAAAAATTTCATATATGGCTCATTATAAACAATAAATAAAATAATGATAATATTTGTTTTCTATTTTCCCAGATAAAAAACGCTTCACAATACTCATTCTCCCTAGCGGTATGTAATATTAAAATTTGCACAAAACGTTTGACCTCTCAGAGAAATTCTGCCATTTTCTACCGCTTGATTAATGAACACTAATTAATATGGAATAGATGACACAGCCAACCTGGATCGGAGGTAACGACGGCTATTTTTCATATTCCATCATCATCTTCATCATCACAAAAAACATTGTTAAAGCCTAACGACTGGCTCGTTTATACAGTCAATCTTTGTTCAAAAACACTGATTAGCTGAGTCCTTTTTTTCAGTATTGGAAAGTCTGGTGAATCAATACCTCGATGACGTGGATTTATTATCCGCTAATATTGACGGTGAATATTTTCATCAGATGTATTTCCGCTTTCTAGAAGGGAAAATGGAAGTTATAAACATGTATGGGGCGAGAAGCTTGTAGTTTTTACGAATATGAACACGCTCGAATGAGTATGGAACAAATAATTCTACAAAAGAAGAACTAATATGCAGTTCATTTAAATAGGAGATCCAGCTTCAAGTCTACAACTGAATGATGAATTTAACTTCAGTTAAAAGTAAAAGGAAGAAACACTAATAGTTGGAGAGCTAGTGACCCATTTTTCATGAAGTGTTTGATTCACTTAAATCTTTAACATAAATCGCTGTAAGTGCGATCACAGTGTGCGATTATAAAGCCCGAACGTCTGTAAACTAAAGGGGGCTCTGAGCAGTTGTCAAATTGCTGAACCTGGGTATTTATTGGTTGGTTTTGCCGTAGCCAGGCCTGATGTTTGTAATGTACTTATAAATAATTTAAAATAAACTATTTTCAATTCACCACTTATTATTACCTTATAATTATCTTATTCATATTTCAAAAAACAGTATAGTTATAAGAAACTAATAGTTTAAAAATAAAATAATTTAATAACAGTTATTCTAAAAAGTGGAGACAATTATTTTCAGCATGACTAACCTACCTGCTTTATATACGGTATTGAATGCTGGTAGAATTAAAAAGATGTACAAAAATAACAAGAATTTGAATTTGGATGAGAATGACGTTATAAAATAACAGTATTATATTTAAAAAATAATATATATTTTAAACTCTCTTCGAGATGTCATTCCTTTGTACAAAGGAATTCATTCATTCATTCATTCCTTTGTACAAAGGAATGACACCTCGAAGACAGTGTTCAATATCTCTGACAGGTGAAGTAACCTGAAAATTTTATCGTGACATTCTGTCCTAGGAGTTAAGGGAGAACAGCAATTACACGGAACGGCTCCAGATTCGGAACCTCTGTGTGCTAATTCTCACGAAAATCTTAGATGTCGGTATTACATCTCGCGTCTTCTAATTTAACGAAAATGTATCAAATACATAAAGAAGTGTTCGAGAGGACATTCAATTGTAAGAAGCGCAACTGATGAAGGTTCCCTGACCAGAAACAATATATGTAATATATAATATATATTGTCTTGCGTACAAAGGAATGACACCTCGAAGAGAGTGTTCAATATCTCTGACAGGTGAAGTAACCTGAGAATTTTATCGTGACATTCTGTCCTAGGAGTTAAGGGAGAACAGCAATTACACGGAACGGCTCCAGATTCGGAACCTCTGTGTGCTAATTCTCGCGAAAATCCTAGATGTCGACCTTACATCTCGCGTCTTCAAATATATATTTCGTAATATAAAGGTCGATTAAGACAAAATATATTATGAAACATGATTTTGTTAGGTTTAAAATATCATTCTAAAAATTTGTTACAAAAATCTTAATTTATTCTCATTCTCAAAAAATGGTTTTAAAAAATATTACAAATATCATTAGCTTTAATATACCTATATACAATTTACTGCAACAATGAATCATGATTTAATTACCTATCGTTTTCTGAACATCTCTTATTTGAGGTTATTGGAGGCTATGCGTAAAACCCAACAACAAATGTGAATAATGTCATCGACACAATGATATAATATTTCTAAGATTTTGTTTATTGTTTCAATCCCAATTCTTGGTACACTAAGTTTGTTGGGTTTCTTGCCATGAAAATTTTTTAATCATCATTTCTAAGAAAGGTGGAATGAAACATTTACATTTTTTACCACTTGCATCAATGACCTTTGTCAGCCAAAACAATGTCCTCCGTTTCTAATAAATCCAGCAATCCTGATTCTGTTGTTAGGTCATTGAAAATCTAATTATCTTATGTTGTCTTCTGAGGATGTTAATATTTCCACAAAAAAAATCACAAAGTAAAACAAACTATATGTCACAAAATTTCCAAAATTTGTGAAATTTCTTTCATTATTGAAGCTGTGTTTTCAAAATTTATACAGTGAGAAGAGTTAGTTTTTGAATACGGATATTCAAAATATCGAAAAGCGTTTTACATAAAATTCTGAAAATTTCGGTTGACATTAATTTCTGTTAATTGATAATTTCTTCTACATATTATGATATACTTATTACAAAATTTGACTGAACTCAGTATTTTAACACTAAACACCACATACCTCATTTGAATAGCTTAAAACTTGCAGTTACTTTGTTGTTTTTTACAAAACGTCTGAAAACTTTTACGATACCCATTATTTCCATCGATTTCCCATAATTTATTTGAAAAGGGCACTTTCCCAAATCTGGGAAACCAATAGTTCACATCACATTGACTTTAATATGTTCGAAATTTATTGTAAATCTTTTTACAGATAAGCTGTCTCACCGAAGCCTTCCAAACTCCCGAATCTTTAGGCAGCTTAGAAAGACTGCTAGTTTATATATATATATATATATATATATATATATATATATATATATATATATATATATACTCAGTGGGGCTGCATATATTTTTGTAGAATTTCCAAGAGCTTTTTTGCCGATTATAAGGGTGGATAGGAAACCGTTCGAGAGTTAAGTTGGTATACTCTAAAACGAAATATGCGAAATTTTTACAACAGCAAGGGTTGGGTTGCTTGTTTCGAGAATACTCGGTCAAATCTAGTGACATATTACATCAAAATTTTTATCGAACGAGACGGAAAAAAGTACAACGTGTTTGTGTGTATATACATTGCTGAATTGCCTAAACAAAACTTTTTATCAGCATTTTACACTTTGTTGGGCAATTCAATTTATCACGCTCTCATAATATTTCATGATTAATGAAGATTTTGGTAATAAAAGGGCGATTGTTTTGAACATTTATGTGAAATTTCATTACATGGTGATTAAAACTGAAAAAAAAATTCATGCAACTGGAATAACAGTGTAGAAATTAATTACGTCTTTTTTAGTATAGACTAGGCAAATAAATTGTCTACTACTGTATTTATTTTATAAATAAAATTTATTGTATAATTCATCAAATTATGCTGCCATTATACCCCGATATTGATTGGTAGAAAGGAATAATGGATTTAACTAATGTTAAACTTTGTTTTATTCTATGACTATTAAAGGGTGTTCCTATTTTCAATTTGCCGCCATTTATATGATTTGTGCTAGAATATCATGTTATTTGACAGATGACAAGTAGGAATATTCCGGTTATTAAAAATGGAGAGACATACGATTGAGCAACGGGTGTTTATTATTAAAAATTATTTTAAATTTGGTGAAAGTTGTGCAGTAGTTGGAAGAAAACTTCGTACAGAATATGGAAGAGAAAATTGTCAGTCAACTGTTACCATTGGAGAAATTGTGAAAACTGGTTCATTAAAAGATGAAAAAAGGAAAAAATATCATCGTAGTGGGCGTTCAGAAGAAAATATTGCAGCTGTTACTGCTAGTGTTGTTGAACAACCAAAAACATCAATTCGTCATCGTGCACAGCAATTGAACATTCCAAAAACCACTTTATTCAGAATTTTGGACAAAAATCTTCATTTAAAGGCTTACAAGATTCAGATTACGCAAGAAATAAAGCCAACAGACTTTGGTTTACGTCGTCAGTTCGTTAATTGCGCCATACAACAAAACTTGAAAATGTGAATTTTTTCAACAAAATCATCTTCAGCAATGAAGCACATTTGGAATTTAAATTTACTTTATATTTAAAGTGTCATTTCAACTGTATTAAATTAAATAAATCTTTTTATGATAAATAGAGCAAAACATTGTTAAAAAGCGATTATAATGTAAGGAAAATAAATTGAATAGGAATGAAAAATTTTATTCACTTACATTCCTGTCGCAAAATCAAACATTCTTTGTTGCAAATAATCTGGCTACTTTGAATGACTTATTAAAATATAGACGGAGAGAATTTAGAATATCAGTCTAATTTTGTGAACTTTAATTATCTGTGTCTAAGTACTTCTTGGGAAATAACACCAAAGTTAAGAAAATTGCTGTATATTTCAAACGTTTCGGGTTCTAGGTCAGACCCCGTTGTCAATGGTTAAGAAAAGGCACAATTCTAAGATGTAAATTAAAGTATTTGACAATATGTATTATTTGATTTCTGACGTAACTAAGAGAATTTTATTTGTAATATACAGGGTACCACAGAAACTTCTAACGATCATATAATCATCAAGTTCCTTTCAAATTGGAAGAATTTGAAAGGGAGATCTTCAAAATTTTACGTGGCGCTTGTTATAAGATAGTGCATTTGCCAAAAATTCGACCAAAGAATTTTGTTGATTCAGTGATCCCATTAAAACCATAAGGGAAAATCTAGGAAAAACCTTATCAACTATCCCGATATTGGATTGTTCACAAGGGCATGATCATTAGCAATTTCTTCGGCAACCAGGAACGACTGAATTCTACGGAGGTAGTAGCGATACAATCGTTTTCATTTAACAAAATTAGTTTTCTTTTGGTGTTGTGTTCTTCTTTGTGTAATATAACTGAATTTTGAAACTGTATTTAGAGGTTTCTCCAATATAGAATTTATTACATTCACAAGGGATTTTATAAACGCATTTTTTTTTATTTTGAGATGTGTTATTTGGTTTGGTTTTTGATATAATTGATTTTAATGTATTTTTTGTTTTAATTGATGTTTTGATATTATATCTGTTTCCCACTGTTTTTAGTCTTTCTGATAGACCCTGTATGTATGGTATACTTATTGTATTAATGTGATTATCTTGGGAGTCAGTGTTGCTTGGTGAAGTTTGATGTTGGTTGTTAGGGATTGTTTTTTATTCGATTTTGTTTAACTCGTTATTAATAAATTTAATTGGGTAATGATTGGCAGAAAGTACATTTTTTATAAACGTTTTTTCTTCATTGAATTTGTTGATGTTAGAACAGTTTTTTACTTTTTACTGAATTTGGATCATTAGAGTTAAAGTTGAGATACCTGGTATTATGAGTTGGTTTTCTGTAAACTTCTGTTTCAAATGTCGATTGTGTTTTGGTTTTTAAAATGTCTAAGAATGGTAATTTGTTATTCTGTTCAAGCTCTAGTGTAAACTGAATAGTTTGTTGTGTTTTGTTTATGTCGTCAATTAATGCATGTAATTCTTCAAGATTATGTTCCCAAATAACGAATATGTCATCAACATAACGCCACCAAACCAAAGGTTTAATCTGTTTTGAGGAAATTGTTTGTTCTTCAAATTTTTTCATAAAAATGTTGCTTAAAGCAGGAGACAGACAGGAGTCCATTGCCATGCCAAGATCTTGTTGGTAGAAGTCATCATTAAGTTGAAAATATGTTGTCTTTGTCCAAAATGTTAGTAGTTCCATTATTGTATTAATGGACAATTAAGTACGTTGATTTAGTAAAGAATCTTGTTCTAATCGTTTTTTACTATGAAGTGTTTTGGTGACAGGAATGTTATTGTATAGATTCACAATGTTAAAACTTGCTATTGTGAAAGTATTTTTGTATTGTATATGTAATAATTTTTCTAAAAAATATGCGCTGTTTTTAAGATGACAGTTAGACTTACCATATTGTCAAATATTTTAATTTACATCTTAGAATTGTGTCTTTTTTATCCAGTTTTCTTAACCATTGACAACGGGGTCTGATCTAGACTCCGAAACGTTTGGAATATACAGCAATTTTTTTAACTGTGGTGTTATTTCCCAAGAAGTACTTAGACATTGAAAAATATGCCACAAATATCATTCAGGAAACAACTATAATTATCTGTAAAAATAAAAACCTAAAAAGAAAAGAATTTCTTAAACTTTAGATATTTCAATTTTTGCAGCCTATTAACCACTGTGCACCGTACCTTGGATTACCTTCGAATAATAATTTCTCATTGGCTCTACGAGAATAGAAAACACGCCGCTAAAGCCGCCGTAAAAGTATCAGATCAAATTTATCTACTATATGAGCAATTTTTATCTGGAAATTGAATTCCTTACGACTTACGGTATTATGTAGTGACGTCACGACCGGCTTCTGATAGAAGAGTCTGTGATATCGCAGCTTCGGAAAATAGAGTCGGCCATAAAATATAAACAACGCGATAGTGGAATCCCTCGGGGCGGTCTGATCTGAATTTTGCTTATAAAATTTTTCTGCATATCTTATTAAAATCTCGGCATTTTTTATTAGCACTCGAAGATTGATGCTTTTTTGAAAAGAAAAAATGAGAATAAATTTACATTCCGAATGGAGAACCAAGAACAAGGCTGGTTAGGGAAAAATTGTTTGATATATTGCAAGGCGGTGTATACTTGGGGCATCAACGACATTTTTCATGTTTCGGGACATTTTCAAGAAATTTCTCAGTAACGGTAGTTTTTCTGATAAATCTTACGAAACACGTTAAAAATAAACGAAAGTAAAGCTTTATTTTTACCTGTTACCTGGAATTCCTTTTTTTTTGTTTTTAAATTATTGTGACAGATGGAATAACTACAACCAGTGGAAAGCTTTGCTGAATTTTCATGTATAAGCGCTGCGTCCTCCCAGCTGGGCATGAGTAATTCTCGAAAAATCCACAACGCATTTTAAATATTTACAATTGTTGAAGTACATTTTGAGAGATGCTCACGGAAATATACACTTTCTTAATATACACAGTTACAAAGAAATCGCAACATCCAGCTGTGTTCCCAGCGATCGATGTTAAGCCTCTTGACCACCTCGTATGGACCATCCCAGGCGGGTGTAAGCTTTGGGGATTTACCCTTGCTCCGTTGGGGGTTTTACAGCCAGACTTTGTCCCTCTCTTAGAACCCGACTGAATTGGCCTTGAGGTCGTATCGCGTCTTCATCCGGTCACTGGTGGCCAACATCTGCGTTCGGTTCATGTATTGCCAGCATAATCGTTGATGTCTTGGGACGGTTCTTCGAGGGAACCAAAAGCCAAATCGCAGGGTAATCGCAGCTCTTTTTCGAATAGGACCCTGGCTGGAGTCAGGCCTGGACCACTATGTACAGCTGAGCGATATGCCAACAGGAATAGAGGAATATGCTCATCCCAATCACGCTGGTTATTGCTGACGATCTTGAATAGGTGTTGTTCCAAGGTATTATTATATACTCCGTGGGTTCAACTAATGTTTACTCTCACTTTCTAGAAACTTTTATTTACGTGAAATATACACAAGAGCTGACTAGAATATCAGAAATATAATACAACATAAGCTCTTCGCCGCACTAACTAACTTCCGCGATGATGGGCCGCTCCTTTTAAAACTGCATCGAATACTCTTGTACAATCTGTCATCAATTCTACACTTGCCGAGCTATTTCCAGATTACGTTTTTTTGTCCTCCTAGCGCTCGATGTCGTACTGGTGTGAAACCAGGGCCAGCTTAGTAAATTCTGTTAGAGTATGGTAATCTCACCGACTGTAATAGTTTAAGTTTCAGTGCTAGTTCCTGGTGCAGTAATTTGCCACAGCATCGTATCGTTCTTTGTATTCATTTGCATCGAACGCTTGACAACCTCCTGTGATATGCTGGATAGATTCAGATGTTTAGCAACCGTACCTGCATCTGTCGTTATTAGTACATTTGTCTTTAAAGAAGTAGTTCAGATAGTTCTTAG
Source organism: Octodonta nipae (assembly GCA_034190945.1). Taxonomy (NCBI): domain Eukaryota; kingdom Metazoa; phylum Arthropoda; class Insecta; order Coleoptera; family Chrysomelidae; genus Octodonta; species Octodonta nipae. The sequence continues at coordinate 2,029,144 of CM067222.1, forward strand.
TTAGAATTACTTGATCTTGGATTCCCAATATAATCCTGGTTGATGTCATTTATATGTCTTCTATGAACGGACTTCTCTTTCCATTTCAGCAGTTTCTGGCCACTGGTCTGGTGGTGCAATTGGACTTGTTCTGTCAATCGCAGTGGTGTTGAGTCATCAACCTGGCATCTGACTCTGTGTAGATCAGAAAATAATGCGAGTTTCTGGAAATAACTACGCATAATAGAAATTTGTTGATTTAAAAGTTTGCCTATATCTGCCAATCCTCTTCCTCCTTCATACCGTGACAAAGTTGTATGTTCGACAAAGCTCTTTGGATGGTGATTTTGAGCTGAATGATTAACTGAGCTTCCAAAAAGATATTTTTTCTACAATTACAAGAATACAAGTTAACATTTTTGCCGGGTACTGATTTAAAATACGGGTGTTTTATGTTACCACGGCCTTTTGAAACTTAATTAATTTAAATTAAATAGTTACTGTTTGTCAAAATTGACAAATAGTTTCAGTAAAAATATTTTATTAGATTTTCAATTATGATATAACTAATAGAAACTGGAAAAGCAACATTGGAAATGATGGTTTTGCAGAAGATTTACTTAATGAGTAATGTTAAAAATTACTTACACCAAAGATGGCTACAAATGAAGATAAGGTACTAAATCTTCTTAGTAATTTATAACAACAAACCCAAAAAAGTCAAGTCAAGTGGCAAAACTGACCGTAAATTATATTTTTAGCAAGAGATGAGTTTTTACGAACCAAGTAAATACTGCATTAATTTCAGATGAATTTTTTTTTATTAATAGGATGGTAGCGTACGACAATAGCTAAATCAAAAATTTCCCCAGCGAAAGAAGGCAAATTGAATGGTCACGACGGTCGCCCGAATTAAGTCATTTAGAGTTTTTCCATTGGGAATATTCAAAACGTGTTATGGGAACCTCATGTCAAACTATAGAAGATCTTAAATATGGAATTAGGATAGCGATGCAAGAAACTTGGCAAGAAAACATTCAAACCACATTATGGACCTTCAGTGGTCGATTAAAATATTGTCGGGATGCTAAAAAACTTTAGTATAAGTGTTTACTATGAATAATTTCGGTTTCTTTATTAAGTATTAGAATATTTTGTGTTCCATCTTGTAATCACGAGGGTCACAGCGCTTTTTTCTTCAACAATACTCCCTGGAATTTTTAGCTCACAATTTCAATTGTTGGTCATGGTAGAGCCTAGTCATAGTCTATTATTTCGTATTCTACTAACACATGTTAAATGATAAAAATTGTAAAAATTTTCGAGAATAGTGTTGTTCTAGTTAAAACCTACTAAGAAGTAGCATATTTAGTTTTCTCTATTAATAAAATTATGTAGTAAAAGTAATCAAATAGATTGGAGCTCTTTGGAGAAACAGAAGAGATTTAGTTAATTCATTTAGTATAATTAAACAATTTTTTTTCTATCTAACAATCACTGCAAATTTTCACCAACCAACAATCCAAAAATATATCCGAAATAAGCTGATTATAAAGTGAAAACCCACACAATAATATTTACATTTCCCTGTGAAATACATAACACACAAGTCTCAGAACATAAAATAAAATCGCAATCTAGATCAGAACTTTCGCCCCTTTTAAGCTGCGAAAGGGTCGACATAAAATTTTCTGGGCTGAAGGAAATATTCACGGCAAAATCCAGATAACTTTATAAAGTAGCCACTCTTCATTTTTATGACGTCTTTATGAAAATCGCCGCGACAGAGTATTATTGAAATAGACCATTTTATCGTCGATCTATTATGGCCAATCTATTTTGACAGAGAAAATTCCATATCACTCACTGCGATTTCCAGAACCTTTCAAAATAAATAACGATATACACTTCGAGTATGGATATATTTTATAACCAGAAATGTCTCTGAAGAGGTTCTCTCTGGTCTCTACATCCACTTTCGACTGTATTCTCAAACGGATTCGTCATTTTGCATTGAGAAGGAATAACAAAAAAAATTGCTTTTCAAATATCAACAACTTCATCCGAATTTCGATGGATAAATTTATCATCGGACACGCAGAATTTTATCCTAAATATTCATGATTCTCGTTTCGTCACTTCAGCCTCTTTTGAAATGATTTGTTAAATAAATTTAAAATTATCAGAATCATGTTTACATAAAAAAAATAAATTATGCTAACCATTCTATGGGTTTATTAAATTTTGTAATAAAGTCACAAAAAGTATAAAATTTTCGTTTAGAAGGCATCCATTATCTCACCAGGTGATATGAGCAATGGTGGATCTAGACAAGAGCTTCCTGAAGATGGTGCTGTGCATATGCTATTTTCTGGGCTACGTCCTATATGTTTTCTTGTCGACCTTGTGGTTGCGTGGCAGGCATTGTGGTTGCGTTGGCCTTGTGGTTTGGTGGTTGTGGTTGCGTGGGTGGTGTGGCGAGATTAGTGGTGTGATTAGTGGTCGGGGGTGTTTGGGAATCTCCCTTCGGCTTGAAGGTGGGGGGCTGTCGGGTGGAGAGCTGATGGGCGACGTCATTCGTTGGTAATATTGCTTGGCGCCATCTTGTGACGTTTGAGGTAATAATGATGGGTGACGTCATCGGTATTGTGTGTTGCCGTTGGTATTGTTGTTTGGCTCCATCTTGTCACGTATCCGGTACTAAGAAAAAAAGTTGTTGATTCAAAGGCAAGGATTTAGCCTTGTGGGCTAATGAGACATATTGAATAAATTGTCTAGAGGTTGTTGGGTATTTGATTTTTAGTGAAAATCGTGTCTTAACTGTAAATGTCATGTGTTGTGTGCTGCAAATTTCTTGTTGAGTGTAACTAGTGTGATTTGAGAGGTTATTGGGATAGAGTGTATATGTAATATACAGTGGTTCGTGGTGTCCGTTCTGGTTGTCAGTTTCGCATTCATGGTGGCGTTATAGGCGTTATATGATTTTGCGGTGACAGGTTTTAACGTCCTCTGTCGTGTGTTTTGTGAGTTTCATGTCCCATGGATGACGTTGTACGGTTCGTCAGTTTCCAAGTTGTAATGTCGTTTGTCGTGGGTTTTGTGAGTTTCATGTTCCATGGATGACATTGTATTTTGTGGGTGACAGGATGTAACGTCATTTGTCGTATGTTTTGTCAGTCTCAAGTTCCATGGATGATGTTGTATTTTGTGGAGGTGACAAGTTATAATGTCGTTTGTCGTGTGTTTTGTGAGTTTCGTGCTCCACGGATGACATTGGGTATTGTGGAGGAGACAGGCTGTAATGTCGTTTGTCGTGTGTTTTGTCACTTTCATGTTTCATGCGTGCTGTTGTGTGTTGTGATTTTCATATTGTGTGTTTTGTCAGTTTCATGTTCCGTGGTTGACGTAGTGTTTTCTGTGGTTGTAATTTCGTTGTCTAATTTTGAGTTTCGTGTTCCATGGATGGCGTGTGTTTTGTCAGTTTGCCATTCTGTGGATGGTATTGTGTTGACGGTTCTGTGTTCGGCAGTCCTTGCTGCGTGAGATAGTGTCTCCTCCTCAAAACCCAATGTCATCCGTGGAGCACGAAACTCACAAAACACACGACAAACGACATTACAACTTGTCACCTCCACAAAATACAACATCATCCATGGAACATGAGAATGACAAAACACACGACAATTGACGTTACACCCTGTCACCCCAAAATCATATAACGCCAACCATGAATGCGAAACTGACAACCAGAACGGACACCACGAACCACCTGCCAACATACACCACTCTATATTACATATACACTCTATCCCCATAACCTCTCAAATCACACTAGTTTTACACAAGAAGAAATTTGCAGCACACAACACATGACATTTACAGTTAAGACACGATTATCACTAAAAATCAAATACCCAACAACCTCTAGACAATTTTTTCAATATGTCTCATTAGCCCACAAGGGTAAATCCTTGCCTTTGAATCAACAATTCCGGGCTCTAAACCCGGCAGTGACTTTTTTTCTTAGTACCGCATACGTCACAAGATGGAGCCAAACAACAATACCAATGGCAACACACAATACCGATGACGTCACCCATTATTACCTCAAACGTCACAAGATGGCGCCAAGCAATAATACCAACGAATGATCTACAACACACAATACCGATGACGTCACCCATCAGCTCTCCACTCGACAGCTCCCCACCTTCAAGCCGAAGGGAGATTCCCAAACACCCACGACCACTAATCACACCACTAATCTCGCCACACCACCCAGGCAACCACAACCACCATACCACAAGGCCAACGCAACCACAAGGCCACCTACGCAACCACAAGGTCGACACTTATCAACCGCAGGCGCCAAGGTGACGCTTGCGGTTGATAAGGGACGACCTTGAAAATTTTCCCACGACCAAGTGGGGCCACCCCTGCTTAGCTATTCAAACATCATGTACCTTATTCGTGATTTTTTATATAGCCAGCTCTCTGTCTATAACTTAGTAAACGTAAGTAAGCAAACATAATCAGCGTATATCTTAGGGTGTCTATGCATTTGAGGCATAAAACTATTTCAAATTACACTTGTTTTATAATTTATATAAAGTAGGACACATAAATTTGTTACATCATACTACACGATTACCAATTTCATGGGAAACACTAACATAAAATGTCGGTATACGTAAAAGGAATATATAAAGCGTTTCCGTGTATAAAAATTCCCGCTCGTCCTTTGAAAGTCCTACACTTCATAAAATATGCACAGATCGATAAGTTTTATGTAGATTAGCTTCTGGTATGAGACAGATATCACGATAGTGCGCCTCGCTTCAAGAATTACATCAGCTCCATGTAATTCTGCTTCATTTCATTCAAGAAAAATAGCAGCAGATTATAGCATATGCGGGTCACAAGTTGCACTTCTTTACGACGTTCTGTTTGAGGAACGTTTATTAGTACTGACGTTCTCCACAGATGTCGCACGGTCGGAACGTGGAAGGCGAATAAATAGACGACGGTGCAGTCTGTAATTTTAATTTAAAAACACAAGGTATTTTATTAAAAATTGATAATGTTTTTGACTCCCTTTCTACTAAATATATGGAGATTATATGAAACAACAAAAATCATTATATTTCTAAAAAACGGAAAATCACAAACCAACACCAAACTGGTAGAAGTCAAAGAGGGGCAGATCTGCTTTATATGGGGGTGGCAATTCTAATGGCGTTTCGTTCAATTTCACTATTATTTTTTTTAAATTTATTTAACTTGCCTTTATTTAATAAGAGTCTACAGATCGGTTCAACATTATGTGTACAGAAGATACTAACGATACATTCCTAACATTAACGCCTACGCCATAACGTAAAGTATTTATATCTATATGTACATACAACACACATACATATACAACTAATCTGTGAATGTTAAAGCAGTGCCAGAAGACGAATAAGAGGGATAACTGGAATTATATCATATTGACGCGAGCAGCAGCATTTTAACATTTTTTGAAAAAGTTTTTGGCTGAAAATCTTTGAGTTTATTGGGCAGTGAATTATAAATGACCACCGCATTATATGAAAATGACCGTTGAAACATGGCAGTACTATGATGAAGAATGGACAAAAAATTGCTATCCCTGACATTTCTTTCATGTACTTCTCTACGAAAGATAAGCTTTTCTCTTAAGTAAAGGGGTTTAAATGTTATTAGTAGCTTTTGAATAAAACTGGCAAGGTGATAATAGAAAAGATTAGGCATCTTAAGCCACCCGATTTGATTATATTTACTTGATATGTGGTCAAATTTCCTCAAGTTGAAAATAAAGCGAACACAGTTGTTTTGAATGAGCTGAAACCGATGCTTAGTAATCTCATCTAGACATGGATAATAAACCGTATCCCCGTAAGAAACAATGGACAAAATTAACGACTCACAAAGTTTTTTCTTGAGTTTAAAATTTAAGATGTGTTTGTTGGCAGCTTCAGATATGCCTTTTTCATTAAGTTATTAACGTGACCAGTGAATCTCAGTCTTTCATCCAAAGTAACCCCCAAAATCTTTATGCACTCCGAGACTGGTAAAAATTGATTGCCTACATTTATTTTGAACTCTGTTGTAAGACGATACCTGTAGTACTCTGGGCAAAATATTATGATTCTCGAATTGGTTGGATTAAGATCAAGTTTGTGGTGGCTGGAAAATTTACATACGGTTTCCAAGTCAGCGTTTAGATCTGACATTGCTTGTTTACTATTGTTTAAATCAAAATAGTGCAAAATCTGTGTATCATCAGCGAATGACTGAATACACGAGTTGTGAACTTGGAGTGAAAGATCACCTGTATACAAGAGGAAGAGCAGCGGTCCAAGAACAGATCCTTGTGGAACTCCTGAGGAGATAGTTTAAGCACGCGACTTTAGTTCTTTAATGCAGATCAGTTGGGATATATTACAAAGATAATTATTGAAATTAATTATTAAATAACTAACGAAATAAATAAATTATAGTTTTATAATATACAATTTAACGAATACCTAAAGTTATTGAATAGTGATTGAAATACTAAGGTAATTGCAGAAAGTAAATAAAGAAAACAAAGATTAATAGGATAAAATGAAAAAATAAAAATTGTAGAATAAAAACGGTAAAAATTTAAAAGAAAAAGTAAGAATAAAAACTTGAAACTTATATACAATTATATGTAAAACTCATACAAATTGTCCACTGAAGCCTTCCAAAGTTGACTGAGACTTGTTCTAGCTCTGCTACATTTGAAGGTACTCACAGCTCTAGTACAGCGACTAGGTACATTAAAATTGAGCATACTTAAGATAGCAGAACACTCGATCTGTCCATGAATAACTTTAAACAATAACGTCAGCGGAGCTAATCTTCTTCTATGTTCCAGCTTAGTCATACTGGTCCTCATACATAAACCATTAGTACTAATTCTCCTTATTGGATAAGAGCCATGCACTTTAAAAATAAGAAAATTTTTAAATTTTTTTGGACTCTTTCCATAGATAGCCTGTAGTTTTCGTAGAATGGACTCCATACCACATTGGCTAGTATGCGGTGGTATTTCGATCGAGCGTACCTATAATACAGTATTTTTTAAGCATTGATGTTTGTGAATTGTCTGCAGTTGCAAGTTAAGAAACCGTATTTCTTAACCATTAGTTCATGGTCTATTCTGTCAAAGGCTTTAGAGAAATCGGTCTAGATGACGACAACTTGACCATTGAAGTCAAACTCTTCCACTAAATACTGGGCAATAACCACTAAATTCGTAACAGTTGACTTTTTGTTAACAAACCCATGCTGCACTTGTTGAATTTTAACTTTTTGATAATTTCTATTATGAATCGGTACACTCTCCTAATGAAACAGACTGTTTTCTTAGCAATCAATTAATTTAATCGATCCAATAACACAACATAGGTGGTGTTGTTGATCCTTTGGAAGAAAATCGTAGAGCAAAGTTCCGGGCATGACTCAAAATTCAGAAGCCGTCCCTAAGCCAGTTAACTGTTGTTTCTTCGTACACCTTGGCCGACTTCATTCATTGTTATGTTCTCAAGACTCTCTGACTTCTCTCATAGCATACATGCTTATGAAATGGGACTCAAAACAATTATCAAGTTATTAAGATAACCTCTCAAAGCTTTAAACCAATAAACTGCATAGTATCATATATTTCTTGGATAAAGTAGACTGTTTCCAGAAATTATAAAAGACAATAAAGTCACACTATGACTAAGAGTAACTACTACATATGAAGCTTGCAGCCTTCGTCGTATAAATACTCTGCCAAGCCTAGAAACAATGTGGAAGTGGCAGTGTATAGACAAGTGGTTGGGTATTTCAATGATATTAAATTTTTTTATTATTTACTATTGAATGAAGATAACTTGATGAACAAAAATTTAAGAAAAAGCTTAAACAATTTTTATAAAATAATTCATACGCCTTTTACGACGGTGAATCAAATATGAACCGGGCTTTTGTCTTAAAAACTTTATTGGTACGATCAATACAAATTTTAATACATATTATTTTTCTACATAGTCTCCTCTCTTATGTATACATTTTTCCCACCGAATCGGAAGTTTTTTAATACCTTTCTCAAAGAATGAAACTGGTCGTGTCGATAACCAATTGCGCACAAACGTTTCTACACCTTCGTTGTCCTCAAAGTGGTGGCCTCCCAGTTCTTCTTTAAGTAGCCCAAACATGTGGTAGTCACATGGCGACAAATCAGGACTGTAAGGCGGGTGTTTAAGGGTTTCCCAATGCATTTTGTTCAATTTTGCTTGAGTTAATGCAGCTGTATGTGGCCGAGCGTTGTCATGCAACAGAATCATACTTCGGATAGACATATCCCGCCTCTTTTGCCGATAGGCAAGTTTCACTTGTTGGAGTAGTTCGCAGTAATACTCAGCATTAATTATACGGTGTTCGTGCAGAAAATCGATCAGCAGTAGGCCTTTCGAATCCCAAAAAACTGTTGCAAGAATTTTCCCTGCAGAAAGACGGGTCTTTGGCTTTCCGCGGTGCTGCCTCTCCAGGTTTTCGCCACTCCATGCTTGCACGTTTGGACTCCGGGGTATAATGATGCACCTAAGTCTCATCACAGGTGACAATATGTCTCAAAAACTCATCCCCCTCTGCTCGATATCTTGCTAACAGCCTTTTACATACGGCAAAACGGTTTGCTTTGTCATCTTCCCTTAGAAGGCGAGGAACCCATCTTGCACACACTTTTCGGTAACCCAACTTATCTGAAATGGTTGATTGAGCACTCCCGTATGATATTCCAACGTGTTCAGCAATTGCCAATACTGTAAGATGGCGGTCACCTTCAATCACCTCACGAATTGCGTAGATATTCGCCTCATTGATGCTTGTTGTGGGACGGCGTGCATGAGGCGCATTTTCCACTGTCTCTCGGCCATCTGAAAACTTTTTGTGCCAGTCGTACACTTGGGTCCTTGAAAGTGTTTCATTGCCGAACTGTGCAGATAGTCGACGCAAAATTTCAGACGGTCTAACGCCCTCCCGCGCCAAAAATTTGATAACAACACGTTGCGCAACAGACGTATACACCTCTTGCTCTGACATGATGCTACTAACAGCGCATCAACTACACCTGGCCAAACCGACGAACTCCCCTCTTCTTAACATCCCTAACATATATCGAGACGTCACGCCACTCGAATTACTTACAGGGCGAGAAACAGAAAAGTCCGGTTCATATTTGATTCACCCTCGTACTTATCTCATGTTATTTGTTAATGTATAAATACTGTTAATAGTTTTATATACTGTTTAAATATTATTTTAGTTAAGTCAACCAAGTAAGTGATGTTCAGTAAAGTAGCTACTTAAGCTAGACTGCGCCTTGGTTTCCAGAATCATTTTATGTATAAAAATATAATTGTGTTGTTTAATAGTTTATCGTTATATTACATTTATCCGACTTGACATTACAATGAAAGGCAAATACACACCTTCAAAGGCACGCATAGCGTGCTTTTAGGGAACATTCACTAAACCCCGATATACTAAATATCAACATGGTTGACACAACAATTGGTACAGTTTGTGTGTTGTTCTTCTCACAGTGCCTCTTTATTTGAAATTAAAAATTCCTGTATTTGGTTATTTTATTTCAACCTTCTTAAAATTTGTATTATTATTGTTAGGGATTGCTATGTCAATTAAGGTTGTTATTCTAGATACTTTATCTACAAAAACTATATTGACTCTATTGGGATAAGCAGTACATCTGTCAGCATCGTGCAGTCGAAGTATAGCTTCTAGTTGTTATTTTAGAAAACAGATTGTTGTTTGTATATATAGTAGGGTGTTCTTTCCGACTGTGATAGCTCGAGTTGCAGCGCTAGTTCCTGGTGCAGTATTTTGCCACAGGATCGTGTCGTTCTTTGTATTCAGTTGCAGCGAACGCTTGGCAACCTCCTGTGATGTGCTGGATAGATCCAGATGTTTGGCAACCGTATTTGCATCTGTCGTTGTTGATAGAAGGGTCTTTAACGATGACTTTAGATAGTTGGAATCTAAAGCCTTGCATTTCAGGAAACATAAGACTTGAGATCAACCAGTAGTTCGACACTGAACTGTCGACATACTCTTGGTTGGCGCCATTTATATGTCTTCCATGAAAGGGCTTCTCTTTCTATTTCAGCAGTTTCTCATCAGTTAACTGGTAGTGTAATTGGACTTGTTATGTCAGTCGCGCTGGGGTTGAGTCATCAACCAGGCATATGACTCTGTGTTGATCAGAATATTCTGTGACTTTCTGAAAATAAATAAGCAAATTAGAACTTAGACATTAATTATTAAAGGTATCTATCCTTATTATGAACAACTGCGTATATTTATACAATGATAATGGTGAGGCGCAGAAGAAGAAGAAGAAGAAGAAGAATGTTGGGTTTATTTAACACCGCAGTGATAACAATCGATACAATGAAAACAAAATACGAATCAATTTGTCTGATATTTTAAATATCATAATAAATGTTAATCTAAGATTCTCAAGATCACAGTTAAAAAAAACAATTGCAATAACAACTAATATAATCGATATATCCTAGTTTATCTACCATGTATAATCTACAATTCTAATTTCTAACTAACTATCATACATGATTTCGGTAAAAACCACAACTTATTTCTCAGACAGGCTTATGAGTTGCTCCTAACGAACTCACACACACACACATGTCATAAATTAGCGAGAAATGCGACCGACAGACCATGTCATTAAAAGAGCGTCATTCTTCATTCCAATTTATCAAATATACGATTTGAAATAGCGCTACCAGACTGAAAGAAGCCGACTAAAATATATCATTGCACTACATTTATTAAAGTCTCGGATAAAAAAAGGAAATATCTGGTAGACCAATGGAAGAAATGAAGGTGCCAAAATAACCAATATGGTTTTTGGGATAGGTTAAATAAATTGTGCGTGTTGGATTCTTTAGAGACAAGTTACAAATGGGTTTACTTTGTTCGAACTAACGAGGATATAGCATCGTATTTTTCTCTGTTCTAACATTTGGAAAATGAATTTATTTTTTCCACTTGTGTCCTTAAAATGATTAATTATAATTAGCTTCTCATTAGAAATGGAATAAAACATTTTTAAAAAATACATAAACGACTTCCACCTATAAGTAAGAAGCTAAAAATAATTATAACAAAATACAATTGTAGCTAATAAATAACACATTCAATGTTGTTAGGTACCTACCCAGGAAGTAAAAAATGTAAACATTAAAAGGCGCTCATTCTGTACAAATTATTACCTACCAATCTAGTATATTTTTGAAGTCAGTGCCAAGCAAATCTAAAATCCTTCAATGCGTACTTATCAACCACTTCATCAAACTTGATTGTTGCTTGGAAAAATATACATTTTTTATTTTCTGGGTAGGTATCTAACAACATTGAATGTGTTATTTATATGCTATAATAATATTTTGTTATAATTATTTTTAGCTTTTTAGTTATAGGTGGAAGTCGGTTATATTTTTTCTAAAAATGTTTTATTTTCAACTTTTTAGTTTTTTGAACTCAGATAGTTTTCATTCTTTATTTTTTATTTTGGTATGTATAACCTTAATAGACAGAACCAGGTAACATCGAAAGCCTCAACATTACACAATGATACTTTCTCATTTAAATTGACAGATAAATGTTTAAAAACAAAATGTACAAGTACGTGTTGACTTAATAAGCCCAAAATATATGTATGCCTTATGGACCACTCCATGTAAACTTTTTTCAACTTTTTTGACAACTCTGTATAATTATAGATAATTCCACTCCACCCTATATACCAACCATCCTGTACATACGACTGCCCACGGACTAGCATAAATGTGTTAGCTGCCTTCTGTAAACTATAGGACGGAGTAAAATCCATCCTATATTTACGGAGTCCGTCCTATATTTTAACCTTAGTATATAACTCATTGTGAGCTACCACATAAATTATTTCATTTTTAACATTTTATATTATCGCCCTGTGTAACATTAGTTCCTTTCCACACTTTATGCAACTTCTTATGGGCTATAAAATAAATATTTTTTTAATCACACTGTATAAATATAATTCAATTCCAGCACATATTTCAACCATCATGTATATGATTTGTTTACGTCCACATTATATAACAGTTTTTTAATCACCCTATATAATTTTAATTTCACATTTTATCCAACATTTTCATACCACCAAACGTCCACCCCACCCTATATTCCAACCATCCTGTATATACGGCTAAACGGCCTAACCTATATTTCAATCATCATATAAATGCAACTCCTTCTATCAATTTACTTTGTGATTTTGTTTGCTATAACTAAACACCCTTTATATAAACGCACCAAATAGCAGTTTAGAATTTCACATGTGTTGTCACTGAATTTTCTCTTAGACCGGGAGAATGTGACAACCAAAAGCACCGTCTAGGCATAATGGTATACAAACAAAACGAGCTTGGTACTTATTGATTTAAAGAGCCGAAAATACTATGCTACCTACTACTACCTATATGCTTGAGATGTACATAGTAAATTTTCAAATTCGCAATTAAAACTTCCAGTGCCTAAAATTCTCGCACTATTACGTTGGAATATATATAATGGAATGTCCGTTATGTCATTTCGATAAAATTTTTGATAAGAATTTTGGAATTCTCGGCGATTTTCTGCAAAACTACAAGTTGCACGTCGCAGAGAAGTCTATGAGATCACCTAGAGATCTTCCTTAATAGATTAAAAGTTAAAAAACTATACACATCCATAAGGAGTTTTCGAAAAATCGACCAATATGTTAGGGATATTGGTCCAATATGTTAGGGATATTGGTTTCTTTGCACGCAAATTCATCACTTTACCAATAGAATTATTTTGCAAAATTTGAAGTTTTACCAAACCGGATATATACTCTATTAAACAAGACCATATTCATTCAAAACAGTTCACCACAGGAGAAGAAATCAGGTAATATACATACAAAAACAATACAGGAAGAATTGATAACCTCCTCCTTTTTGGAAGTCGGTTAAAAATATAAACATAGCCATCAAACAATTTCACCGAATTTTTATTTAATTTAGTACAAAATGCTTTATTATTATTATTTATCAGTTCTTATGTTTTAACACAAATTAAATATAAAATTTAATCTGTAGAATGTCAAGCTCTAGCACACTGGTCAAAGAAATGATAAATAACTTTAACTTTTTCAACCTACACCTATCAACCTGTCAACGGTAAAAATCTCAAATTTCTGAGATTATACAAATTAAAAGAGATGAAACTTACCGTGAATACAACAGACCTTCCCTTCCAACTGTCTAAATTATTCATTATAGTTATTATTACAAACAGCAACATTAAAAAACTGGATGAATATCAGTCAATGGGGCAAGCAAGTAAGATTTAATGAAAGATAAGAGGCAGTAGCATGATGCACTTTATCGAACGCCTTGGAGAATTCAGTTTACACAACATCCATTTGACAATGATTATCGCATACTAAGGGTTTCGTACCACCTTCAAGATTCTAATATTCCAGTTTCAGACAAGCAGGGAATGAGTGCATTTTCTTAGATATAAATTAGGGTTCCGTATATACAATATACAAATATCCTTACAATATCACTCCGGATTTCTACCTCTGTCAGATCACAGCAATTTTCTCATAAACTGCTAGACAGAAGAGGTTGAAATTTGGTAATAATGTATGCTTTGGTGACCCGATTAGGAGTGCATATCGTAAAAGAAGAAATTTTGATTTTAGAGGTACTTCTTGGGGGGAAAACTAAAAAAATCGACTGTCCCCCCCCTGATCTTCGAAACTACTGAGCCTAAAATTTTGAAAAAAATAGGAAACATAGAACGTTGCCCGAACTTTACAGGAAAAATAAGTAGAAACCATTAATATTAAGTTTGGGGGGCAAATTATAGAATTAAATAAAAATTTAAAAATAAAAAATTTTTCAAACGCATCATCATCCCATTTTGAGGAACACAAATATATTTTATTTATATTTAAAAAAAATGTGAAAAAGATTTTAACAAAAAAATACCAAAATTTACACATTCACCGAAACCATAAACGTAAAGTTTTGATTTTGAAAAAAAAATAGAGGTATAGGGTCTGACCTGAAGTTTACTGGAAAATTAAGGAGAAACCTCTACTTTTAGTTTTGGGGGGGCAAATTACAGAATTAAGTGGAAAATATAAAATTAAAATTGTTTCTAACGCACCATATTATATATCAAATAAATTAAATGGAGTCATTATGACGAAAACAAGTATATTTTTTTCATATTTTTAAAATAAATTAATTAAAAGATATTAACAAAAATATAAAACATTTTACACATTCTCCCTCCTTATCTCCAAAACCATAAGCTGCAAAATTTTGAAAAAAAAATAGAGGTATAGCGCCACACTTGAACTTTACTGGAAAAATAAAGAGAAACCCCTAATATTCATTTTGGGGGGCAAATTATAGAATTAAATGGGAAATAAAAAATTATAATTGTTTTTAACAGATCAAGTAATATATGAAATCAAAGGGCTCATTATGATGAATTCAAATTAATTCTTTTAGTATTTTTAAAATAAATAATTAAACAGATATTAACAAAAATTTTAAAATATTTACCTATTCCACCCCCCCCCCCTTTTATCACCGAAACTGTAAGACGCAAATTTGAAAAAAGAATAGAGCGTGTAGACCCTAAAATGAAAAGTAAGGAGAAACCCCCTAATATTGATTTTGAAGTAGGGCCAAATGACAGAACTTAATTGTTGCTTGGAAAAATATACTTGATTGGTAGATAATTGAATTTGTTTCTAAAACGGATCATGTAATATATCAAATCACAGGGCTCATTATGAGGAATACAAATGTTTTTTTCAATTTTTTTAAAATTAATATTTTGAAATATATTAAAAAAATATTTTAAAAAATTACCCATTTCCCCATTATTCCCCAAACTGTAAGACTTATTTTTTTTTTGTTTACAGGAGAAATACGAAGAAATCCCTAATATAAATATTAGGGACCATATTATAGAATATTTTTTAACGCATCATGCAATATATCAAATGAATGACGTCATTATGAGGAATAGAAATATATATTTTTATTATTTTCATAATTAATTGTTTACAATGTTTTAACATAAAGAAATAAAAAATTCCAATAGCTCGCTTTATTTCTGCAACCATATTACCTAAAATTTTGAAATTATTAGGGGTACTGGGGCTCACTTGAAATTTATAAGAAAAATTATTAGAAAATCCGCATAGTAATTTTAGAGACAAATTATAGAATTAAATGGATAATAAAAATTCATTTTCAAACTCATCACGTAATATATCAGATAAAAGGCTCATTATGTGAATTACAAATATATCATATTTTTAAATCATTTGTTTAAAAGATATTAACAAAAATATTAAACATGGACTTAATTCCCACTTTAGAAACTACACTATTTAAATTCTGAAAAATATATTTATAATTTAAAACTTGACCTATTTTGCTCTTTATCTTCCAATCTACAGAGCCTCAAAATTTAGACAGTAGATTATAAAAGGCTTCCCTGAAAGTTTATTAGTAAAATAAAACTCTAATCTTAATTTTTGGGGGCCAGATTAGAAAATTAAATACATATTTATACTTATAAATATCAATCAGATAAAATAACAAGTCTTTGTGGAAAATGAAAGTGTATATTTTTTATAAATTTAAAACGCTTCCTTTAAAAGACATAAGGGTAAATATAAGGAAATGCACTCATTCCCTGCTTGTCTGAAACTCGAATATTAGAATCTTGAAGGTGGTACGAAACCCTTAGTATGAGTCCAACTTGCACTTGACCAAATTATTGTATATAAGAAACCCTAAAAATAATTCATTGGTTACAATAACTTCCAACAGCTTTCCAAACATGTATAATGGAGAAATGGGACGATAATTTTTAACTAATTTTTTGTCGCCACTTTTAAAAGTTGGGCTTACTAATGCCCTTTTTCCAGTAAACAGGATAAGTGCCAGTTAGTAAGGATTTGTTCAAAATTAAAAAAGGGGTAAGACCAAAAGACCAAGGAATTCTTGCAATTTTGTATGATGATACTGGGATTAAAATTTAAATGTAACTTTCTCCATAGCTGCAAACAAATATGGCATTTGATTTGCTATAAAGCGCAACTGATTATACTGGTTTCACACACAGCTAACTACATTAGAAAGTCCAAAGATGAACGCAAGATGTTTTCTTAGCACTGATATTTCGAAATTGATAAACAAGAAAATTTTTCATTGTCCAAGAAGACACAATTTATAACATACAAAGTTTCTCAAAATCTAATATCTCTAATGGGCTGCCTCTTCTATTTTGTGCAGGTGATGCATTATATTTTAACGAAAAGTGATAGATGTCATATTGTTGATGAAAGTGAGTAGGCTTAGAACCATTAAAATAATTAACAAATTGAAATTAATCTAAATTAAGAGCTTATTAAGGACACCGCAAAATCCACATCTGCAACTGTTTGACTAATGTTGAAAGAAAGACAATGTAGCGTTTCATTTGGAACGATATTAAAATTGTGCAAGAGTTTGAACTTTATGCGAGAACTTTAAGTTGAGTCGGTAAATTTCCCCGAGAAAGCACTTACACAGATTTTTCAATAATGTTGGTTTAATTTTGATATTGCGAGAAGGACAGATGTTAAAGTATTATTTGATTTTTGAAGATCCTAAAAAATTTGTTAGTATGAAATTGCTATTTAAAGATAATAGTAGAAAACTAAAGCACTTTTTATTCGTTGTTTTTAAAAATTTATAGGGTCTCTTTTGTTATACTCTCTTTGTTTTTTGATGATTAGTTGTATCTTAAATACTCGGGAAATTGTTTTTGTTCCTTTACTAAATCGTTTTGATTTTCATTTATTAGATGTTTTGTTGTGATCTTAAGTCTATTATTGAGAATATCAGCAAATATTTTGAAGGCCATGTTTAATAACTTATTGTTCTGTGGTTGATACAATTTTTGCTCTTTTCAATACTGAAACCGCATTATGGCAAGCAGGAAACTGCTTCTTTGGTATACAGGGTGAGTTTTTTTTGATTATCAGTGTGGGGATTTCAGAAACTAACGTAGATAGAGCAATGGTTAAATTGGGAAAGATTTGCAGTTTTACTGGCCCAATTTAATGACACTTTCGGATTTTTGTAAAAAGTTGTGGCTTACTAAATATTTTGAAAAAACGAAATTCTGTCGATTTAGTCAAATCCCTCTAGCTCTTTGTTTTTGGTTATATTAAAAAGTGTCTATATCAAAATTAAAGGGAATTGTATCCCGAATATAACTATCATGTCCTCGTTTGCGTGACAGCTCTCGTTTTCGAGATATGACACAAACTTATCTTTTTTTTGAATGGGAACCATAGTTGGCTATGGCCTCAAGAAATCGGACATTTTTAGAGCTTTTCAACCATATAATATTCGAAATAGTTATTCGTAAAAATAACGGAGTTATGGATGTTTACTATTATGTACTTTAATTTCTTAAGTTTTTAGTAAGTACATACTTATTTAGTTTTTTCGTTATATCTGATATAACTAATAAAAAAATCGTTCAATGTTTATTGTAATAGGTATTAATAAATCAATCTATTTCATGGCTACCTACGTGTAAAGTGAAAATAAGAGAGAAAAGCATCCATAACTCCGTTATTTTTATGAATAACTATATCGAGTATTATATCGTTGAAAAGCTCTAAAAATGTCATGACAATCATATTCGGAATACAATTCGCTTCAATTATGTTATTTACACTTTTTTATAAAATCAACAACAAAGAAGCTAGAGAGATTTGATTAAAGCGACAGAATTTTGTTTTTTCAAAACATCTAGTAAGCCATTACTTTTTACAAAAATCCGAAAGTGTCATTAAATGGGGCCAGTAAAATGCAAATCTTTTTCCAATTTAACCATTGCTCTATCTCCGCTAGTTTCCGAGATCCCCATACCCCATACCCAAAAAAAACTCACCCTGTATATGTTACAAAGGCGTAAGACTTGTAAGTCTGATAGACTCCAAGCACATCCTGAAATGTTTGAGGCCCCATGGCCTAATAATCAGTGTGTTAAACACAACCGAGTACAAACCAATGATTGAGAATTAATACCCAACTGCTTCAAATAATATCTAAGCAATAACATCTAAAAAGACTGAAGAACGTAGGCAGATTTTATGCCAAAACCGCATTAAACAATTTTTTATTGGAGAAACTTCGACCCCTCTAAGTGTAAGAATAAACGAACATAAGAACTAAATAAAGATTTTTAAACTATGCAAACATGTTTGATAACTAAATCATTAAATACAAACTTACTTTATCACTTTTTTGTATATAAATGTAATTGCAAGTTAAAATTTGTTTTTATTTTGTATACAAATATTGAGAGAAATATACTCCATTTCTGAAATTTCGCTTTGGTGGACACAGGAGAAAAAAAAGTAATTCTTCTGTTAACAATGTGCGTCTGAATATCCAAAATAATGCTTATGTATTTACTAAAACATCAGTAGTTCGTTTCAAACAATTTGAGAATGAAAGTTTTACTCTAACAATTTATTCTGCTTAATTAATGCTTGTTTTAATACGTTTATATTGCACCCGGAGATAATTACGTGCTTAAATAAATGATGCAAACGTATAGTTAGTTTCTTTGAAGTTTCACGCTTTCTCAATGAAACGTGGCCGCAAAATCGGAAAATTATGGATTAACATGCAGAACGTGACAACATCAAATGAGTCGAGCTTGAAGTGCAAAGAACACTGGCTTTAAAAATGAAAGATGCGCAGTTTTGAAAAGCTATAATCTTCATCGGTGTATTAAAGTGTGAAGAGTCTATTGGCGAGAAATAGTATTAGTTAGTGACAATGTTTATTGACAAAGAAGTCTATATAAAGTGATGAATTCTTTACTTTTACGGATTTTTATATACAGGGCTTTCAATTCGAAAACTAGCCACCTAAAATAACTTTTAAAATAAATATCTTTAAATGAAAAAGACAAAAAAACACGATAATTTTACTGCCAATCTTTTGACACATCATCTTTTAATATCAGATTATTTTTTTTTTAAAGACTAATGTCATTGTAAACTTTCAAATTAAAATAAAGGATGTTCCAATTTGAGGTTAATTTTTAAATTTTTAATAAAATATACAAATTATTTAAGAATGATCAAATCTTTTATTTCAAGGATTGTACAATTTTTTTGGGTTTAATAATAGAAAACAATATCTTGTAAGTGACCACGTGCTGCTGTACGACAAGCTTCTAATCTTTTGCCAAAATTTTCGATAACTTTCTGGCATAACTGCGGTTCAATTGCTTGAAAACAGTCAATAATGTTCTCCTTTAGGTCATCAATTGTTTGTAGATCGTTGGCATAGACCTTTTCTTTCAAATAGCTCCATGGGAAAGAAACTAGAGGTGTTAGATTGTAAGATCTAGGAGGCCAATTAATGTTTCCTCTTCGAGCAATTATTCGATTACCAAATTTCTGTTTCAAAAGATTGATTGTTTCTGCTGCTGAATGACATGTTGCACCGTCTTGTTGGAACCACATTTTCTGCACATCAATATGCTTCAATTCATCCCTCAAAAAGTTAAGCAAGCCTCTAAATGAAGATATTTGTGCAAAATTCTGAATAAAGTGGTTTTTGGAATGTTCAATTGTTGTGCACGATGACGAATTGATGTTTTTGGTTGTTCAACAACACTAGTAGTAACAGCTGCAATATTTTCTTCTGAATGTCCACTATGACGATATGTTTTGCTTTTCTTATCTTTTACTGAACCAGTTTCCACAACTTTTTGAGCAGTTTTTCCAGTGGTAACATTGGACAGACAATTTTCTGTTCCATATTCTGTAAGAAATTTTTTTCTGATTGGACTGGGGTCAGTTTGTATTGAACAGTTGGCTTCATTCAGTAAGATTTTGGTTTGCCAGGTGGACATGGCATATTCTAAACATTACATTATTAATATTGTATTAGCGTTCGAATTACCTTGTGGGTAAGACAATGGTAAAGTGGCAGGTCGAATTCCTCGCGCACTTTTTAAGCGTCTCTGCCGTAATCCGCTCACACTCCTCCACTATTCTACGTCTAAGTTCAGGAATATCGCGAGGTTGATTTTTGTATACCACAGTTTTTAGATGTCCCTATAAAAAAAGTCAAGGGCGTTAGATCGAGTGATCTTGCTGGCCATTCGGTATACACCCTTGTCACACCCCATTCCGTATATTAAATGTTTGTGATGTATGATTGTCTATCGTTACCATGGCTTTATTTGCCTGATTTAGGTTCTTTATTAGAAAAAATAAAAACTAGAAATGTCACAAACATCTTGCACAAAATAACTTATTAGGTGATTAGCTACTTTCATTTCTTTAATACATGCTACAAGTCTTCTCATTTAACACTATCAAATGCCTTTTTAACACGCTTTTATTAGGTTGACCTGTATGTATGTAACGGAAAATTTCAACGTAATTTTCACCAACTTTAAGAAGTCTGATTAACTCGAAAATTTGCATACTTGTCAAGAGTCGATGACCATACAATTATTACATAACTTTGTTATAATGTCCGGACGGGGTCATGAGAATAATATAGTATCCTGACTAGGATCATCAGGATAAAAAAATATATCTAACTTAGTTTGCATTACTATTTTGTTAATAATGTAATGTTTATTTTAATCTGTTTCTCAAATTAATTAAATATAATTTATTGATAGACTTACTGTAGCACAAACCCTTCACAATTAAAAATTATTTACAACTTTTTAGTTAGTGTTTTTATATTAATTTTTTTAAACTATTGTTTGTTAGAATAGATAAAGAACAGTAACATACGCGAATTGAATTCTCTTGATTTGAAATTAGAGTTTTAACCAAATTTCAAACATATTGATATTCATTTATGAAACACTCTATATATATTTCCCTATGGTTCTTTTAATTATTTGCTAATTGTTTTATTCATGATTGTTTTTCAGCTGCAATGGAACATTTCCTGTTTTACATTTAAAACAAAACTGGGATTTGTAAAATCAATTTTCCTTTGTGGATACATTTTATTATTGAAAACATTAAAATTTAATTTAGTATATCCAAAACCTTTTACGTAAAATCTAAATATTGTTAAAAAAACTCCTCTACGTATTTTTATTAAACCCATTTAAAAGGAATTCACTGTGATCTAATTTTTTGCGTCTATTTTGTTATTCATTCTCGGGCATTATTGTTGTTGTTTACACAAACTTTTGTTTCGTAAACTCTTTCATTTACTCTTCGAAAGCTCTCGAAGCTCTCATCGATGAGGCCGCCCATCAAAAATTTTCCAAAATGAAACGTCAACAATAACGCTGTCGCTGTTTTCGGTTAATTTCCTGGGAAAATTCATAATTTTTTTGTGTTCGGCTTGTTTATCGAATCCCTTAAAACACTAAGCAGTAAATTTTGGTGTTAACGTTATACAAACACGTTCATAGAATAGTTTATATCCACCGTAAAAATTTCACTGGGGCTTTTAGTTTTTCTTTCTCACGGCCATTCTTTTTATGGCCCGAGTTTCGAGGAACACTTATTTTTTATGGGTACATTTTCTTCGGCAGTATTTCTGAGACGTTCGCATACGTAGCCCGAAACGTCATAAGTGTCACACGTATCTACAAACATCGTATGAATTATTCCGGCGAGAATTCGGGGGTCGACCAAAGAGAAGCAAATCCCTTAGATTTATTTCTTACGCGAAATTTGTAAGGCAACTTTCAAAATATCGACGAATCATAGTATGTATCTATTTTTTTTTTGTTTTTTCATTAAAATAGCTTATACCGTTTCTTAGACAATAGGGAAAAACTATTTTACCGATTTTATTATACGATGAGTTTTGGTGGAGTCGCCGGTATTAACAATATGGAAAATTTTCTAATCAGAACATGGGATAAATTGAAAAGAAATTGGATTAGTTCCGTGATATTACGAAGTGATCACGTCATATATATGAACCGTTTTTTAGATAACATCGGGAAAAACTTTTTTACGACATTCTTATACAGTAACTTTTGGTGAAGTAGCTGGTATTGACTGTTCGGACCTTGAGGTAAATTGTAAATAAATTCTACCTGTAAGTGATAATTTGGATACTTCTGTCTGTATTTGGACAATCTAGTGTGATTCAGTAGCTTCGTTTTAACATATTATGACCCCTTGGTTCTACCTTTTTAGTAATTACATGCCCTAACTCGAGACTGTTTGAAAGTCGCCTGTTTGAAGCTGGCCTGTTTGAACCGACCAATGAGAAAAAAGGGGCGTGCCTTATGACGTTACAAAAAAGTGTAGGGGCTGCTTTTTACAACCGCTCTTCCTACTCTTGCTGTGCCAGTTTTAAGTGATTATTTTGGTAGTTTTAATATTTAAAGTTGGACAGGTCAGGTTTTTTCGCCAGCATTTTCGTTAAATTGGAAACTACGTTTGGATTTCACCAATTTTGTGATTTCCTGTCACTTTTGATCGAATATGTAAATTACTTTAGAATAATAAATTCATCATTTTGTGAAACTTAAATGCATTGTATGCCAAAACTCGTGTTGTTCTATCAAAACAGAGTGTAAATCTCGAAGCGTATTTTTCGTTTTTATGTTTTCTCATAATGGATTTACATCAAGTATCAGCCACAACAATTCAGTAGATTAATTTATACCTATATATACTTTACTTTGATCTCCGATGAGTTCTTTGAACAAAAGCGTGACATGATAAATTTGAAGAAATTTAACAAAATATATCTCATTCGATAATTATGAAGGCGGGATAAATTGTATCTTTAGTCCCTTACAGTTGAATCCATCTGGTTAAACCTGGAAATCCTAAGAGCCCATTGTAAGTACTATGTGCTTTTCCACATTCTACATTTTGCCTAAATTTGAACCCGATTTTTAGAAACCCCAATCATTTTGTAGAAGATAGCCAGAATAAAATTAGTAATCGGCAACCCTAAATAAAGGCAGTTTTTATAAATTTTCCTAGGTTTTCTCTTAAGACTATAACTCAATACCTGAGAGATCAAAGTCCAAAGCCGCACCTAGAAGCGCCCCATAAAATTCTGAAAATAGCTCTATAAAATTCTTCCAGTTTGAAACGACCTCTGTTTTGATATAATTGTTACAGAGAACGGGGTCTGATTTAGGGATATAGAGACTTTTCTACAGCATGCATATCTTACATTTGACAGGAACAATGTAAGAGTGTAACTAGTTAAATAAAAATATTTAAACAAACATATACCTTTAATAAATCATATCACTCTGTCTGTGGAATCTCTGAAAATTCAAACAAGCATGTAATTGTTGATGAGTCAATCTTCTATAGTACATTTAATCCCAGCAGAATTTAATTTCTTATAATATCCTCAGTTCAGTAATAACATATTTAATTGCGAGTTACAAGAAAATTTGTTTGAGTACTTTTTTATGAGCAACCATTAAAACCCCATGTTTTACTGCTGAATTTCCTCATCAGAATAAAGAAATTGTACGATTGCATTAAGAAATTTTACTCGAAAATTTTTACACCACAAAACTGTTAAAACATTCTCATAAAATTAACATTTGTCATGAATAAGACAAACGTTTCTCTTGTAATAATTAAATTACTTTTATTTCATTAAGAAGCAGAAACTGTGCAGAATAATTTCTCAGGTTTAATAAATAAATGTTTATTATTCAGCACATTTTTGTTTAAAGAATGTTTCTAAAAATGTGTAACTTATACAAATTACTTCTTCTTATTTTTTTTTTTGAATAAGTCGGTATCATGTTCCCGTACACCCAAATCAAACCCTTAAGAAATCTCAAACAAATTCGCACCGTTTAAACAACGATGTAATCATACGAGTATCAATTAAGTCCCGGGACCTCTGAATATTTACTAAAGTACTTCATTTCTGGAAAGGCTCATGGTCATTCCTTTAGTAACTTTGGCCAAGGAATCCGAAGGTTGACCTTGGATATAACCTTGAACCTCATTTTGAGGTCAACCTCATTTTTTTTAAAGGAGAACACCTATTTTTTATTGCGGAATCGGAAAGAACGGGAAATTTTACGTCCTGACATGTATTGAGGTATGAAGTTGAGGTAACCTCTAGAGCAGGGCTTCTTAAACTATGGGTCGCGACCCCAAATGGGGTCGCGTTAGCAAAATTCTGCGGTCGCGAGAGATTTTGTATGTTTCAAAACGAATTCTAAAACTATATGTTTTCATATGTGTATGTATATTGTTACCTAATAAATAAATCATCAAAAAATAATAATTTATTTTTCTTTTATATTTGTATGGGGTCGTCAAGAAACTAGCAATTCATAAATGGGGTCGTCAGAATGATAAAAGTTTAAGAAGCCCTGCTCTAGAGGTTAAATAGAGCTAAAAAAAGTGCTCGCGAGTACAGTGGTAAAACAAAACAAAGGTCATACCCTAGGTAAGTCTTAACGAGAAACTCAACGGTGACCTTGGATTTGACCTTACATCTCATTTTCAAGGTCAATTGAAGGTCAACCTCATTTTTTCATGTAGAAACCCTTCATTTTTGATACCGGATTCGACAGGAAGCGGAAAATTTTACGTATGGATTAGAACTCAGCAACCTCCAAAACCCCCGAATAAGAAATTATCCAGCCAAAAATGTGCTATTTATATGATTTTCATCTGCCATCTTGTATTGGAAAATATTAAAATTTCGTTGGTTGATTCAAACTCAGCGGCCTCCAAAACCCTCTAGGAAGCAATGCCAAACCAGAAGAAGTCATTATTTAACCTCTGTATTTGACCTCTTGTTGTTGCCCAACCTCATACCTCAATACATTTCCGCTGTTTCCGATTCCGCAATAAAAAATAGGGGTTTTCATTAAAAAACTGAGGTTGACGTCAAAATAAGCTCAAAAATGAGGTTCAAGGTCAAATGTCCAAGGGTCACCATCGGATTCCTTGGTCAAAGTTACTAAAGGAATGACCATTGACCTTTTCCAGAAATGAAATACTTTAGCAAATATTCAGCAGTCCCAGGACTTAATTGACACCCGTTATAAGGAGACACAACAAGAAGAACTACCATTGTAGTTTAAACATCACTGTTCACCATTATTTTCAACAGTTTGTCAAGTTAGATATTTCCCGGAGAAAGTTAAATCACTATATTATCTATCTGGAACATACAACTAGTTCGACTGCATTACAACTATGAATCGATAGTAATGCTGCAACCTTACAGAACTTTGACCAGGGTGCCAAAGTTGCAAGATCAATGTTTATTCTTGCCTCTCCGACAATTTTAATGTAAAAGCAGTTGTTAGAATTTTATATCAACTGGATTCGGCCGAACACGTATATCAAATATTCTTGTAAAGTTAGGTTACCAATTCTGTCATAGACCAACCAGATGACCTTGTCGTATAAACTGCTGACATGGTAGAGAAATTGAACAGCGGTTAGTGGGATAGATAAAATAATAGAACGTTGACATTAGATTACAAGGAAATACTGCAAATATTTCCAGACCATTCCATGAAGACAAATTACTAAGCAATGCTGACTATGGGTACACATATCTTCTTAGGCATACATGAATCGGTAAGGATGCACGTGCTTGCTGCTAGTCCAGCAAGAAGATAAAAATTGTTTATATAATTCTTAAAGAAGTAAGGACATCACCCCGCAGTCGTAACATACATTCAATTTCTACTTCTAAGTAATTACGAGGATTTTCTTAGGATGTCTAACCATGAAAAATGTTGATCATCCTAGCAATCCGGACTTGCATCAGCCCGCAAGATTTCCGAGGTTGTTTTGTTCAATCACGATCTAAGTCTAAGTCACAATATCCTGCGTTTTTCTGGTCTTCTTCTTCCAAAGATTTTTTCTTGTAGGATTGATTGTAACAGACCGTACTGTCCTTTCTTCCCCTTGGTGTTATCGCAGTTCAACGATTTGTTTCCATTATCCTCAGGAATTCGACGTTTGTTACTTTTGCGATTCAAGGGTTTTGGCAGTGTTTCATTGAATATCAAGGATTAAACAATAAAGGGGAACAGAAATGTCGGAACATAACATCGGAGAAATCTTAATTTAATGTCAAAAGTATGGTTATGGCTTTTGAAGAAGCTTATAGAACAAGCCCTGCTACTTGAGCAATTCATGTACCAAGAATAAGTTAGGCAAAAAAGACAGGAAGCTCTGAAACCTCCATGACATTTGAGGAAATAGTCCTGTCGGCAACAAGCATACATAAAAAGAAAGATGAACAACTCGCAAAGACTACCTCAGTGAACGTCAATTATCCGAGGATGAAAAATTGATATTAGCAAAAGGCAAAAATTTTGCGGTCGTTCCGGAATCGATACTAATTGAACAGATAATTGTCAACAGTGAGCCAGATATTTGATAGATCTGAAACAGCAAGAATACTAAGCAAAGCAAAGACACCTAAAAGTAACCTAACGACAATTAAATAGAGCCTTAAGAAAATTTAACCCGAACATTGAGCCAACAGTTTAATAAAATCATCATCATTGAATCCACTTGTGAAAGGCCAAAACTCGACAATTGTATAATCTCGAATATTGTGAGTATTAATCAGCAATTGTATGTGTGTAGAGAAGACTAATGGCAAAGAAAATAATAAATATTTCCGAAAGATCTATCTAAATATAAAGAGTTTTCTTTATACTTACTTATAACGCCCTCACATTTGGTTTGTTTCTCGCTATTTATTACAGTTAGAGAGGATCTGGATAATCGATTTCCTGATATATGGATTAAAAGACGATGTGCCATCGAGTGGGCAGCAAGATCGCCAGATATAACCCCCATGGATTTTTTTCTTTGTGGGCTTTTGAAGACCAGCGTCTATGTAAGTCAGTGGGTGATCTAAGACATCATGTCCAAGAAGAATGTGGCTCAGTTACTCCAGATGTTTTTCCCAATGTGCGCAATAATTTTGAGTGGATGGTGGCCATTTCGAATATCTATTATAATAAAATGATTTAAAATACATTGTCAGTTTCATTTTCCTTGTCTTAATAACAAAAAGTGTTTAAACTTATATTAAAATATCCAGGAATTACGTTTTAACTCACAAATTTGTTTAATTTCTTTTTTCATGTTTACAAATACGTCTCAAAAATTAGCCCCTGTAAGACAAACTGTGCCCCATCTAATATTGACGTTAAACTGCTGCCGAGAAAAATTCAAAGGGCGTTGGAACATGGCCAATAACAAATCTTTAAAAGGAGATCATTGAATCTAGCCAGTCGATATACGATGTACTCAAATGGCAGAACGATAGAGAGAAGGGAATATCGAATTTCAATTTGGTACGTTGAAAATTGCGGCAGAAGTGCAACTAAAAAGAAACGTTACGTTACAATCTTTGCAATGTTCCGCTGAGTCAATCGCAGGTGTTGTGATAAAATAAAATGTACGGAAGTTTTCCTGACAAGAGTGTTATTACTTCGACAAACACGGATTCAAGATGTGTGAGTGTGACTCAAGGAATGTGAACTGGAGGTATGATGCAGAAGCAAATAGTCAAACAGATGCACGTGAAGGGGTTATCAAGATGAAATATTTGTCAGTTGTTGGAATAAATGTTTGAACATGGAAGCTATTTATCTGTAGTGTTTTGAAAAACTATCTCTCTATAAAGTTAAACGATAAAGAGCTGTTATGTGGTGCAAAAAGTCCATCATACTTCTTTACATTGAGCTGATAGCCCTTAATGCTAGACGACTAACATGATTGGTAGATAAAATAAAATCGTAGTAACAACAGATTAGAATAATTACATGGGCCATTAAATCCCGGGACTAGAAATAGGACAGATTCAGAAATGAAGACCAACGTAAGTAACCGGCCAATACAACAGTATTAAAACAAGAAAATATTAACAACAGCCACCTAAAATATTAAGTGCCTCAACAAAAAAGAATAGGTACTCACTAAAGCACTCATCTATACAAAGAAACACTTATGAAATATTCATGAGAAAGGTAAAGTTAACCCAAATCGGGAATCATTCAGAGGGTAATAACAGAGTGAGACCAAAATAAGCGAAATTGAAAACAGAAAGACTACAGACAAAGGATAGAATATTAAACGAGCTACTAAATTTTTGTGGAACAGCAAATGACAACTAATACAGTTCATTAACAAAATTCAAGACACAACAAGTACTTACAGAATGCAGGACCAGCGTGCTAATTCTGCTATCAAAAAAATGACTGAAAAGAACAGGGAAACTATAAAGAAATCACAAATGACAACAAAAATCCTAATCAGACTCATGAACTTCAAACTGGAAGTTCCTCCACAACTGCAATAATAGTTTAATTGATCTAGAAGAAGTGGTGCATCTTCCATACAATGGACAAATACCGCTAGACAATTATGATAAACCCAGAACTCAAAAAACTGCATATACAAGATTCCTTGCGAATGCAATAAATTTTAACACAAGAATTACATAAAGAAAAGACAATTTGAAAATGGAAATTTTGACGTAACTGTTACGTCAAAAATCAAATAATACACATTGTCAGATATTTTAATTTACATCTTAGAATTGTGCCCTTTTTAATCCGTAGTTTCTTAACCATTGACAACGGGGTCTGATCTAGACCCCTAAACGTTTGGAATATACAGCAATTTTCTTTAAACTGTGGTGTTATTTCCCAAGAAGCACTTAGACATTGAAAAATATGCCACAAGTATCATTCAGAAAACAATCTCTGATCTTCCTGTGATCGAGTTAACAATTGACAACATCGAAATTACCGAAGAAAAAGTTCTTGCTGTTATTAGAGAAATTCATTTGGATTGTAGCACAGGACCAGATAATATTAATCCTGTGCTTTTTCGAAGATGTGAAGAATCATTGCTTACCCCTTTAACTAACTTATTGAAGCATTCTTTCGAAGAGTCTTGTGTTCCGCCTGATTGGAAAAACTTAATAGTTGACCCAGTCTTTAAAAAGGGTGACAAGTTAGTCACCAGTAACTATCGGCAGGTTAGTTTAACTTACCTTCCATGCAAATGTTTGGAGAAACTAATTGTTCGGGATTTAACTAATTATTTCGTTACTAATGGGATTTTAAGTGAGAGAAAACACGGTTTTTTACCAAAACGTTCAATAATAACTAACATGATATACTGTGTTAAGGCGTGGACTAAAGCTGTTGACAATTCTGAGCCAGTTGATGTTATTTATCTAGACTTTGGAAGAGCTTTTTATCAAGTCCCTCATAGCCGGTTATTGTATATACTTGAACAATATGGTGTTCGGGGAAAATTGTTAGATTGGATTAAAGACTTTTTAATGCGTGGATCGGCTCGCGTTCGGGTGCGCGGTGAATTGTCCGAATCATACGAAGTAATAAGTGGTGTTCCTCAAGGTTCAGTTCTTGGGCCTCTGCTGTTTAATGTGTTTGTCGCTGGCCTGGCTTTGCTGTTTGGTTCAGATGCAGTGCTGTATGCGGACGACACCAATTTTTTCAGGAATCCATTAGCCACTGATAGCCAGCTAAGTAGTGATATTGCTAAGTTAGCACAGTGGTGCTGTGATTGGTGTCTTCACTTGAACTCCGACAAGTGTTCGGTATTGCACATTGGTTAAAACAACCCAAATAATCATTACTTTATTAATAACACTCGAATAGTCCCTGTTATTACCTTAAGAGGGCTTGGATTAATTGTTTCTAACGATTTGAAATGGTTTGCTCCTATTTCCAAAGTAACAAAAAGCCAACTCTATGGCATACATAATTTCTTTGGTTTTTAAAAATATGTCTCCTACTTTGCTATGTGAAATATATAAATCCTATATACGTCCATCACTTGAATTTGCAGTTCCCGTATGGAATCCATATTTTGCTATAGATATTCATCTACTTGAACAGACTCAACCTAGAATCACAAAACTCTGCTCTGCCCTTCGTAATTGTCCATACGAGAAACACCTAGAGAAGTTGGGCATCTCTTCACTTACAAACAAGCGATTACGTGGTGATCTTATTGAAACTTATAAGATTCTTCATGGTTTTTATTCGGTGAACTTAAGTGTATTCACAATTAACCCGAACAGCCGTCTTAGAGGTCATAATTTAAAATTGTGCCCGGAAAGATTTTATAAGTTGTGTCGACAGTTCTTCATATCCAACCAAATCGTACGTTCATGGAATTCGCTGCCCTCCGAAATAGTGAATGCTACATCCATAAATTCTTTTAAGAATTTATATGATCGATATGTCACTGCCCATATAATTCAGCTAATTTTTCTTACTCAAATTGTATTCTATTTTGCAGTTCCATCGGCAATTTTGCCACCTACACTGTTTTTTCATCTAATAATAATAATATACGTCGTTTTATTTCGATTGTGGTGTTATTGCCAAAAAAAAAAACATAAAACTAATCAAGAATATGCCACAAAGCACGTTTAGAAGACAATCAAATAAGTTTATATAATTTTTTAAAATAGTTTAGAATTTTATGTCCTAAACAGAAAGTGTTCCCAGTTTTCTGGACAATACATAAAGAATGATATCCTCAAATAATACATACATCTCCTTTGAATAAATCCAAACCAGCAAAAAATATCAATTACGTATGTCTGGATTTATCTGGATTATTTTTTCGTTCAATATTAAAATTCGGTAGTGTACAGTGCCAAACCATTTATTTTAAAATACGCTACAGAATATATTACACTAACGCAACCAAAAATACACTGAAATATCAAATGAGAATAATGCAAGTGGAACTAGACACACAGAGCCCCCTGCAGTTTATTGGCATAAGGAACGACTTTTTCGTCATAGCCGTAGTATTGCAATGTGATTGGCGTTGAACCACCTCTTTGCTACACCGTGGCCCAAACCAGGAATGGATATACACAGGAAACAACATAAAAAAACACTATCAAACATTTTAAATCCTACTGCTGTTATACCCTAGCATCTTCTCTCCTTTACTTAGTAATCCTGTACTTAATAAGGGTTTTTATGATGACCTTATCCACACTTGTAGATTACATTAACCAAGGTCAAATTTCAAAAGTCATCACAACTTTTATCAGAATATCTACTAGAACCACTCCGTTGGCGGGAATTTCCTTATATGTCTCCATCATAAAAAAAGTTGTTCCAAAACTCGCTCATGACATATTTTCTCTCGTATTTCTCGTCGCTAATTTGATTCCGTTACAACTACATCGTTCAGGGAAAAAATTGTCACCAATCAGAAAATTCTCGAACAAAACAAAAGACAAAGTAATAAAACTTTTCTATCTCGAACACTCGTTACTTTTACTCAAGTGATCCTAATAAACTGTTATTTCCCTGAGTACAAATCCAGATACTTCCTGATGTTGACCTTCGAACTTTCATACGGTGCCCATTTCGCTCGAAACGTCGAAACCCCGGCTAAGCTGAGAAAAGTTTTTATCAAATCAACGATTTGTAACAATATAAAAATATATATCGTCCTTCTGTGTCTCTCCCTCCCCGCAATTTATGGCTCTCAACATGTTTCTTTTTCTTTGTTAATAGATTTTCCCGTACAAAAAGGAGTTCTGTGATTTAATGGATTCCCAGTGTCGCTTATCTCTGCCGAGCGCTCTTCCAGAGTATTTGCGCTTTTTACAAGGTCGTCTAGTTCCGCTTATCAAGAAGTTGCTGCTTGTGGTGAAGTTACTTCATATATTTTTAGATGAAAATTGACAATATACTTCCTTAAAGAGACTCAGAAGTCTTATCAGTTGACTGATGATGTAAAATTGACTAGAGAATCATACGATATTTTAAAAAATGACAACAAAATTATATCTCTACAGATAATAAAGTGACATTTATAAATTTATAATAGTGGTTTTCGTAATCTATATAAATAGTTAAAATAAAATTAAGTTTAATTTTTTTTTCTAATTAGACAAAATGTAGTATTTTGAAATATTGGATACTACACTAACGAAGAAATAATTTTTATTATTTTTTTATTGTTATCATGAAATTCAATTTTAAAACATTGATGTTTTCTTTCACGTTCAAGAAGTTTATTTAAAAATAAAAAGCCAATATTTACAACAGCTGATTTCGAAAAAACAATTTGCATCGGAATGATAACACAACTCATCTAAGCTATACTAACTGTGCAAAGTCCAGCCGTTCCTGTTATAATTCACATCGAACTCTCTAGCAAATTTCGACGGTCATCTAGGCGTTCGTGGAGTATTTTCGAAATTTCTAGTACAGTCGACCTTGCCCGGATTCCTTTTTTTATCAGTCAGTCAGTCGACTTAAATGTTTCACGTTGTTTTAATCAGGGGCGGCGTAGATACATTTTATAATAATAGGGTGAAATCAAGAACCCTAATAATATGTTATTTCGTAGTTTATTATGACACTGAATTATTTTAAGTAATGATTTTATTGAGAACAAATGTTTAATATTTTCTCTGATTTTTTTTTGTTTTTATCTATAAAACTATAATAATATTAGTAATAAGCTCAAAATATCCATCCAAAGAGCTCTATCCAACGTACAACTTCGCCACGGTATGAAGGAGGAAGAGGATTGGCAGATATATACAAACTACTAGACCAACAAATTTCTAATTTATCTAGTCATTTCCAGAAACTCTCCGAATTTTCTGATGTACACAGAGTCATATGACAGTTTCTAAGTACTTCTTGGGAAATAACACCACATTTCAAAGAAAATTGCTGTATATTCCAAATGTTTCGGGGTCTAGATCAGACCTTGTTGTCAATGGTTAAGAAACTTCGGATAAAAAAGGGGGCACAATTCTGAGATGTTAATTAAAATATTTGACAACGGGGTCTGATCTAGGCCCCGGAACGTTTGGAATATACAGCAATTTTCTTTGAACTGTGGTGTTATTTCCCAAGAAGTACTTAGAAATTGAAAAATATGCCACAAGTATCATTCAGAAAACGTCATATGTCAGGTTGATGACTCTACACCACTGCGAGTGACAGAACAACAAGTCCAATTACACCACCAAAAAACTGATCAGAAACTGATCAAATGGGAAAAAATGCCTCGTCATGGAAGACCTATAAATAAGGTCAGCCAAGAATATGTCCACAGTGGTCGATTTCTGATCATATGTTTCCTGAAACGGAAGGCTTTATATGGGCAATCCAAGATCAAGTAATTCCAAATAAGAACTATCTAAAGTGCATCGTTAAAGACCCTTCTATCGACAACGGCCAATGCAGATATGGTTGATAAATATCTGAATCTATCCAGCATATCACAGGAAATAGTCCAGCTTTCGCAACAACTCAATATAAAGCGCAAAAATACTGCACCATAAACTAGCACTGTGATTGGAACTATCACAGTCGGAAAGAATACTATACGTACAAATGACAATCTGTTTTGGAAAATAACTGCCACAAGCTGTACGGGACCGCAGGGTACCAACCATAGACCAGATACAGTATTAGTAGCAGGTTAAAAAAATAACCAAATACAGGGATTTGTAATTTCAAATAAAGAGACAGTGGGGCATGAACAGCGCACGAACTGTACCAATTGTTGTGTCAACAACAGTAGTAATCCCAAGACATCTATTAAACAATTTAAAATACCTTAGTCTGGACTACCATTGTTACCAACGAATGCAAAGAGCCTTCCTGTTAGGAACAGACCGAACGGTCAGAAAAGTCATGGAAAACTGCAACCACGGGCCTGCTAAACTGAGGAGAGCTCCAACAGAGCTAAACATCTTCGAACAAATGAAGATCAATAAAATTCAAAACACAAAACCCTCTGGAAAATCTCTTGGCATGTATTTCAAACTAAATTTCACGATTTTTTTAAAATTGCAGACTGCAATGCATTCTTCATTACCTAAACTTTTCTACACGTAGTCAAAAAAATCACATTAGGCACTTTCAGTATTTATATACGGTTGTGCATAATTCGTTCAGTAACTTCAGATATGCTAATTGAAACTGCAATAGATCTGCAATTTTTTATGTTACAAGGATTACGTCTTTTATGGAGCAACTTTCAAATGATTTCAGATTCATAGAACATTCATTGAACAGAAATTACAGAAAACACTCCTTAGGTAAAACATATCAAAGCAATTATTATTATTTTATTTGTTCCTCATTGAGAACTTCCCTCCCTTTCTGTAAGTTTTTGCAATTTTCTGGAAAGTTCTACGAAAAATCAAATCCTAGAATATTTGTTGAAGTTACTGACAAAATTATCCCAGATGCTTTTAGCAGAAGATTACATGACAGATTGAAAATAAGGAATAAAAAGAAAAAATATATAACTAGAATAAACACCATCTGAGAGTAAACCATTGAGGAAATAAAAATCCTGAAACAATATTTAATAAATAACGATACAGAGGATCATATGCTGAGTGCTTACTTGGCTAAAAAAACTCACAAATAAAGTTTATTCCCATTAACGTGAAATTCGTAGATTCAAATAAATGTACTGAATTAAATCACAACAAATTCAACTACAAAATATCTAGATTGTAAAAGGTCAATAAACTCTCACTCTTCGAAATCAGCTGTTGAACACGTCGTTATCTACTGAACTTTTCACTTCTGCACGTGGGCCTTTTTATACCATCCTAATCATGTTCCTGTTGGTGACTCTGGCCTGATAACATAAATAATTGATAGAAATGGAGATTTTCAGTATTTTCTATTCTGACTTGCGCGTTCAGTGAACAGTTTTTTATCACCCGTTTGTTTACTCACAGAAGTAGTTTTTATTGAGGATGATAAATTTGTTGAAAGGCTCCTAGTTTGACAGTGTAAATAAAAATATTACAACTATATGTATTATGATTACAGAAAATTTGCCTTCTTGAATCTTTAGTTCAAAGTCTCATTATCTAAATGGTTAGATCAAAAATCAAATGCACAAGCCAAAACGCAAAACCAGTTAATTACTTTTTCAGATTTGACTTGTTTCGACTTCAACTCGTCTCTTAGGTCAAGGAAACAACTTTGAAAAAAGTTAGAACATCTGCCGAGAAGTAAAATCTTCGAAACCAGTTTCCGGAATAAGAAACCATGAAAATCTGATGGTAGTAACCAAAACTGTCACATTTTAGTACAACCTTAGTGTTTTAGCAACTAAATACATTTTGTTTAAAAACTTTCTACTTCTGAAAACGAAATTCCAATTTCAAAATCAAATATGGACTACTTTTGGGCCATTTATGCACATTACAAGTTTTTTTAACCATATTTATATTGACTGCCTCAACAGAAGAAAGGTCCTGCATATTTTCTAATGCACCCATTGAAGTGGTTCCATCAAATATGGTATAAGTAAGTCTTACGATTATTAATAAATGCGGAACTACGCAATTTTATTACAACAAAATATTCCGATTTATTACGTTTCCTAAAAGATTTTCTTTCTTGAACTTTACAAGTCATACTATTTCACCCAGACTATAACCGCTCATGCATATTCAAACGAGAAAGTGGGTTTCCAAAGTGAACTTCAGATCTGTTTAAATGAGAAATTCGTTTTCCTTTTTCTTCGAGGAGAATTTCCAAATCTTTGAAGCGTATTTCACTGCAGTTATTGTTTTGACATCAACTCCATCTAGTGTTGTTGATATTTACAGAACAATAAGAGCGTTTGAATTTCAGAATGCGAGACTGGGGTATTATTAACCAACTTTAATAATGTATTGAGTCATGAATTAGATAAAGCTAATTATAAGTACTCTGTAGAGGAATTTGTAACCAGAGCGTCGGAGCTAGGGTATGCTCTAATAGAATCGAGCGTAACCCTATATACAGATGATGAGAAAACGAAGATTTTTATAGCATATTGAAATGACTTGCTTATAGCTTTTATTTA
Organism: Octodonta nipae; assembly: GCA_034190945.1. Classification (NCBI taxonomy): domain Eukaryota; kingdom Metazoa; phylum Arthropoda; class Insecta; order Coleoptera; family Chrysomelidae; genus Octodonta; species Octodonta nipae. The sequence continues at coordinate 2,065,211 of CM067222.1, forward strand.
ATTTTAGTTGTGACTTTTGTCTTTCTAAGAAAATTGTGACATGACGAATAATGTATAGCTATTTTAATACTTTTGAATTGATATGAACTATAATTGAAAAACCTAATGAAATAAAGTTTGCCTGATGTGGCTTGTGGCTAAAAAAGTTATCAGCACCGTTTCTGGGGAAATATAAAGAGATCTGGACAGAGGAGCTGTCGAAGCAGGAAATTTGGTGGCCCGTTTCTTGATGATTTAAGTATCATATGAGAACGTAGGTTTTCGCTGCTAGACTCATAGCTGATTCTGTTTTTTTCGAATTTGGGCTTCGTCATTTTTTAGAATTAATTTATTTATATACTTAAACTGGTATATAAACAAAGTTTTCCGACGTTTTGTCAACCCTTATAAGGGCCTTTGTTTCCTTCAAGGATGAGAAAAAATACAAATGTTACTTACTGTTGCGGCGACACCATTCAGTGTTTAGTCTTGAATTTCGTTATCTGTACGTCAAACACACTTTGAAACTTCACTTTTATTAAACTTCTCACACTGACGCACAAATTGTACATGACTAATAGGTACAAAGTAATAATAATTGACCCCTCGAAATTTTCAAGTAAATAACGGTAGGAGGCACTTAATGTGATTATTTTGGATTTTTTTATGATTGTGATGTTGCAAATTTTTGTATAGAAAATTCCTCGAATTTTATAAGACAGATAAAAAAAAGTGGCCAAAGCTCTAATGTAAGTGATTTATTTTGTTGAGTTTCGAGAAAACCCACATTTCTGTTGAAATGTTGCCATGCGCTTCACGCAGTTTTCTGGTTTTAAAGGAAATAATACGGAGATTGCATGGCCTATAATACGACTCAGGGGAGCTCATCGAATAGGATTTCGATAGTGGCCCGAAAACATATTTCATGATGAACAAATGTTCAGCTACAGGCTCGTTAGATCAAACAACGTTTGTGCTCACCCAATTAGAAGAGTTTTGTTTCAAAATTGATCGCCCTATTGGTTTAATGAGAATTCTTATGGTGCCCCACACGAGCATAGGCAATAATCGAATAAACACCCTTCGATGAATGTTTGGGCAGAAGATTTTGAAGTCATATTCTTTGTTATCCTCTGATGGCATATGATGGAAACAAAATCCTGTTGTCTGCCTGCGTGTCTAAAGTGTATGTCGTGCAATTTGAATTAAACTGTTAACTGTCCAATAAACCCACAAGTTCCTGCCAATACAATATGGTGTCAAAAGTTGAAGCACCGCCCCGTTACGAAATACAAATGTCCAAGCGTTTTTCCCAACCCGAACCAATTCTTTTCAAATCGGTGGTTGGGAGGCTGAATCGATAGAATGGCCAGCACGATTCCTGATTGACACCATTGCTACTGTTCCAAAGTACTGTATATAAACCCCTCAACATGATTACCTAAAAATGACGAATAAAGCTTGCTATTAGATCATACGCCTGAGATGTTGAGTAAAGTAATATGAATTTCTAACCTTAGCATGTTGCCAAGAATCGTGGCGAGCATTTTGAACATTTCCTACATTGACATTAATGGTTTTTGGTTTTATATATATATTCAGTATTTCTTATCAACCAAATTTAAAGAAAAACTTACACAACAGCTTGGAAAATCTTGGATAACCCGATTTATTTAAATGAAGTGGCATTTTATCTCTTCTATTTTTATCATAAAACTTACTGTTATGGATTACCATATAATCTCTCAGTGATATAATTGTTCAAAACAGTTAGACAGTTAGTTGTCCAACAAATTTCCACAAATTTAAATCATACCGATGAGAAGGAACACGGAATAACAACGAAAATAATTTACCCAGTCATGCAGATTTTTTTTTTTTTTCTATAAAGGTGAAACATCAAAATTTTTGTTAAATTCAGTATGCGTAAAACGATATTTGAAGTGCTTTGGCTTACAGATACATGTAGAATCACAAGAGTTACGTGATGCCATAAACATTACTTCAAATTCCATCACTTATAACGGGTTTATTGCGTCAAGATATAGTGTGAATTGAATTATTTCCACTTTTAAAGTAAAGTAAAGAAGGATAGAATACGATCTTCAACTACAAACAAGAAATTAGGGAAATTAAAATTATTTACTTTGTTTACTTTTATAAAATATCTGCAGCAACCAAGACCCACCTGATTTAAAAACATTATCAATATATTAGTAAATCTGTCCTAAGAGCAGGTATCAGAGCATAACCGTCTCCAGAAGTTCTAGATCAACTGAGAATTTGTTTGATCTTATCGTAAGTCTGTCATTTTTATGATGTCTGTGAGGATTTCATTCTAACTTTTAATAAAAGACCTTGAATTCCATTTTGCTGGTGAGTACAATCTCTCCTTAACATTGCGGTTACCAATGTCAACTTAACTTTCCTTATTGAATTATAGTTTTCATTGAATGGTTTATCGATCTTCCTTTACTCTTCTCAAGACCTTTCATTTTCAATTTCAGGGAGTAACTATGCTCTTTTTACTTCCTTACGAAACCACAGTAATAAGTTGAAATTTCTTCTGTGTTTATATCTTTCGTCTACGTCTTCATCAGTTGCGTCGGATGTCGGCTTATAAATTATAGAGTGTCGACTGGTTCATTAGAATAAAATGGTAATTCCTAGTGTTAAGCTAGGAAATGGAAAGAGCTAGTGAATTTATGGCAAAACAAAGCATGTGGTTATCTAAATGTAGGGCAGCAAATTCCTCCTTCACACTTTGCTACATGTTGTCAGCTCGCTATATCAGTAAAATTCCATTCTAGTCGTCTAGTACTATCCCAAGAGCAGTTAATCATAGTAATGTAGCGAATTCTCGTGAAATAATTTTCTTTTTACGATTTCCGTATATGACAACATACGGATACCGTTATAATGATCTATCCGGAGTTCTGCCTCTCTCACATCATTCAGCAATTATTGCTCCTATGTCAACTACTCGACGAAAAGAAATGGTAACCTCAAGTATAGTTTGGTGACCCGATCAGGAGTACATATCGTATCGATTTTAGGGGTATTTTGGGGGGGGACTAAAAACAAACGACGGTCCCCCCCTGATCTCCGAAACTACTGAGCCTAAAATTAGTTCTATATTTCCTATCTTTTTCAGTAAGATAGGAAATTATAGAACGTTGCGCGAACATATTACAGGTGTGGTAAAATATTAATATTAATTTTGGGGGGCAAATTATAAAAGTTTAAATGGTAAAATTGTTTCTAAGCCATCATGATGAAAGGGCTCATTATGACTAAAAAGCAGAATAAATAAATTAAAAGATATTACAAAAAGTCTCCGAAATCAGGAAGCAAGCTGAAAAATTTTGAAGTAAAATTTAAATATAGCCCCTCACCTGAACATTTACTGAAAAAATATGGAGAAACCCCTAATATTCATTTTGGGCGGCAAATTATTGAATTAAATGGAAAATAAAAAATTATAATTGTTTCTAACGGGTCATGTAATATAAATATATTTTTTTGCATTTTTTTTTAAATGAATATTTTAAAATATATTTAAAAAAGTACCCATTCCCCCCGTTATTCCCCAAACTATAAGACCTACATTTTTTTGTTTATTGGAAAATTATGAAAAAATCCCTAATTCTATTAGGTAGTGTCCAAATAATAGAATTAAAGGCTGGAAAATAAATTAATTAGAAAACGCCTATAGTAATTTTAGTACACGTAATTACAATAAATGAAAAATAAAGATTCAATTTTCAAAAGCATCATGTAATATATCAGATAAGAGGCTTAATTTCCACCTTAGAAACTACACTATTTAAATTTTGAAAAATATATTTTATTTGTATTACTTAATAATTTGAAGTAAATGATTTAATAATTTATAATTTAAAACTTGACCTATTTTGTACATAGCCTCAAAACCCAGAAAGTCGATGTATAAAAGACTTCTTGAAAATTTATTGTGGTTAAAGTAAAATAAACTCTTATGTAAATTTTTGGGGACCAAATTAGAAGGTTTTGGAATTAAATGATATGTAACAAAAGTAGTCAGCGAAATAAAAGTCACAGCTAAAGAAAGTTAAAGTGAAGATAAATTTTCAATATTAAATGTAAGTGGTGCAGGAGAAGGATTGAAGTACATATAAGACGAAAGAGATAAGTACAAATTTAATTTATTTTTATAAATTTGACAACGTGAACCCAAGCAAAAAGGACCCTGAGATATTTATTTATTTATTTTTATAAAGGTCATAAACAAATCAATTCAAATAATTTTACTTAACTTAAATTCATTCTATTATAAATTGAATTAGCCAACAAATAGACAACAATAATCACATTATTAAAAAAACATTCCAATATAATATACTCTGTAATTAATAATTATTATTATTCTGGTCAGTATACTGAAACTGAAACCTTAACTTTGTATTTTTTTGAAATTTTTTCTCTCACTGCTATGCAACACGCCTTTGATTTCAAAATTATCCTCACCAATACTTCGGTATTTTATGCAATTTCAACGGACATTTCAATTTGAAATCAGTGTAGTTCATTTAAATTTCTGCAGAGGTTGATTCGTTTCCGAAAAATATTCAATTCCCTACTTCCATTGCCACCGGAACGTATGTAATTTTCAGCTGACAACTCTGAAAATTTTGTAGTGGTTAAATTTTAATCCCGCGTTAGCGGCCCCGCTAAATAATTCCGGTTCGGAACTGACCAACGTTGTAGATTAAATTTAAAAAACGATCTCTCATATAAATGGAAAATTCCAATGGGACCAGGAAAAAAAAACGGGGTTGGGCGATGTTTTTTCCGGTGAATGCTTGATGTGGGATCAGAACACAATGATCAATTAACAGGCAAATTAAGGACGGAATTTCGTACCGTGTTGATAGCCTTAATTTTGGCCCTTTATTATAGAGACGATTCATTTAGTCGAAGGGTGGACGGGTGCTGATTAATTGGCGTAATTTTGAAGGGAAAAATTATATTTGTAACCACAAAATTTTAATTAAAAATACAATTAAGCACGTCAAATAAGGCCATTTCTGACTTTAAATAAATGGTAATTAAATAATTTCTTGTGTATGTTGTTTTGTCTTAAAAAAGACACCGTTTTTATGTTTGTCACTCTGTAAAGTGCTTACATGTTCGTGACTTCGTAACATAAAGTGGTAATATGAAATGAAATGTTCTTTATGTATGTTATGTTTTGGTCTTTAAAATACAGGATGTGTCACTCCGTGTATTTATGCGTTGTGTTCTTATTCGGCCAATTACAGCGTGCATGTATGTCTTGGTGGTGGCTGTCGTGTCTCGTTACGTTTATGTCGGGTCGTCGAAATTCTGTGTTCAGTGTTAAATGTGTGTTGGGGCAGTGCAGATATTGTGTTTTTTTTCACTGCTGTGCGTGGCGATTTGTTTGGCCCACGTACGATTGCAATCCTTCCATAGATTCGTCCGTTAGATATCGGTAAGATTTGCTAGATCTTCTTATGTATAGTGAACACTCTTTGTTCTTTGCAGGTCTACTGTCCCTAGTATAACAGAGAGCTGCGTGTTCACTGTATCTGAATTTTCGGGCACCGTGTATCCCATTGTTCTGTCAGGTTTGTTCGTAATAAGTTTGTCCATTTTGTTTCCCTAGCTGTGAGCCTCGCTGCAAGCAGAGGAGTATGCTGTTGTTCTCGAAAGGTTTGTACTGGTGACAAAGATCTCCTGCTCATTCATTTGTAATTTTGCCCAGCAATGTCTACTCTGGCGGTAGTGGAGAGCTGACAGATGGACTTATATATCGTCCTTATCTATATTGAAGATTATACTCGTTCCATCTACATGGGGTTGAAGTTCTTTGGCTAGGAGTTTCGGTTGTACCGGTAGCACTTTGGATTGTTAATTTTCGGGACTCCATACAGCTAGAAACATTTTAAAGGATTCTTCATATTTTTGTCTCATAGTTACAGTACCTTATTTTTCAGTTTATCTTATTCTTGTAGTGAGTATTTTGTTCGAAAACCAGACTATTATTGACTTTTGAAGTAGAATGTTTCCTGTATGATGCGTTGATCTGGTATAATCAATATCGTTGTTGCCTGACCTATATACGAGTAGTATTTCCCAAGTTTAGTCCCTATTCGAAGAATGCGAAGTTGAGGTGTGATCCACAGATACTTCTTATTGGTTGGTTCGTCTCAGCCAATTAGAGCTCTTATTCTTAAGTAAGGGATTGGGGCATTGTTTGTTGTCGTGGGTATGTTCTTTGTGTTGCTTTATGCTGCTGGACTTTTGTCTGAAATTTAGCGTCTCGTCAGTGCAACTCTCCAGGTGGGTGGAAGACATTATGCGCCGTCGAATAAGGTTCATTTTTTGGTTTGGCCAATATGTTACTGTTACTGACACAGAGGGCTGGGTTCTACGGGTATTTCAAATCCAAGTCGTGGTGTCCATAGGTCAAGACAATCAAATGCATTTCACTATCATCCTCATATATTTTCGTATTTTTCGTATGTACAACTGTGAGCCTCAGATAAAAATATTTTGCTTCAATAACAGTACAATTGAGGAAAGCAAGGCTCAGTATTCAAAAAATCTAAAAGTTTCAAAGTTTTATTCTCACTTATTTTCTTAAGTGTGATGTTATTTCCCAATAAAAGAGGAGAGCTTGTATATTTTATATACAAAATTTATAAGTAACACTAATTTGTGATCTAAATAACCGCCACCGTTTACCATTTCCCACAAAACGTATGATCGATTTATTCGAAACTGCTAGAACGTTTTATAGTATAACCATCTGTGAAAACGTATCAGTAATTCACGTCATGAGTGAAGAAAGACCCGACAGGTACCTTTCGAGGTTCGTTTCAAGTTCCAAACTATAAATTAATTGCACAAACTCACACACACACACAAGTGTCGGCAAGCTCATCCAGAGCAATTCGGCGCATTTGCTCTCAGGAACAAGCATATCCCATCCCGACAACTACATTATCAAATTAATTCCGCTAATAGGAATTTCAACGGGATATATACTGCACCCATTCAAATTCTACCCAACTAACTTTGGCTCTGTCTCCTAACCTACGACTCAGTTTGTACAATTGGTTTGTCGCGAATATTAAGGAAAATTATTGCTGCGTTTGAGAGTGGAGAGATATTGTTGAGAAATTGGGAAAACGGTCGTAAGGTGAGCTGGGAAGAGGGACACGAACAAATTGGGCAATTATAGATGACAAACTTTGGAGCCTCTATTGCACTTGGGGAGAATGTATTGCAAATAAAGGATTACGGTGGGCGATATTTTTCAGTTAATGTCGTTTTGTTTGAGGTAATTTCACCACGGAAATCTGAGGACGTTAGGCATGATTGCGAGGACTACAAAAATACCAACAAGTTTGTAAAAAAATCGTTACAACGTCTATTAATGTAAAAATTGTTGCCATAAAATTGACATATGTTACCATCTGTCGTGGTAAATAAATCAACTCGATTTTATTTACCATTTGAGAACTATTTTGAACCGATTTCTGATGGGCGAGGTTGTCAATTCTTCACATTCGTATTTTTAACCGACTTCCAAAAAGGAAGAGGTTAAAACGTAAAACATACCGTTTTTCTGAAAATCTGAAAAATATGTACCAAATATGGTAAATAGCATTGTAAATGGAAAAAAGGTGGAACCTTTCTCGTACCACAACATTTATCTACAATTTAACGTAACATCAAAGTTTCTAATAACATACACGATGTCCTGTGATATAAGAAAGTTGTGGTCTACTTCTGGTGTAAGCGAAAATGCCACAGTTCTAAAAATATTTTAGTCCTATCAGCTTGCCTAGGTTGTCAAATTTTTAGAATTTGGGGTAACCGCCCACCTTCGTGGGACACCCTGTATATATAATGTGTGTGCGTCCATCAAAATTCGAGATCCTGTATATATAGGTGTGTGTGTGTGTGCGTCCATCAAAATTCGAGCACCAAGTAATGTGTGCGGTTGAAATATAGGACGGAGCAAAATTACAGTTATACTGGTGGAATAAAAAAATTAAAAATAATGGCCATGTTTGGTGATTTTTGATGATCACTATGGGGATCTCGGAAACTAGCGGAGATAGAGCATTAGTTAAATTGGGAAAGATTTGCAGTTTTACTGGCTCAATTTAATGACACTTTCGGATTTTTGTAAAAAGTCATGGCTTACTAGATATTTTGAAATAACGAAATTCTCTGGATTTAGTCAACTCCCTCTAGCTGCCTTGTTTTTGATTTCATAAAAAAAGTGTAAATATCAAAATTGAAGGGAATTGTGTCCCGAATATGATTGTCATGTCCTCATTTGCGTGACAGCTCTCGTTTTCGAGATGTGACACGAACTTATCTTTTTTTGAAAGGAAACCATAGTTGACCTCCAAAAAACGGACATTATTAGAGCTTTTCAACGATATAATACTCGCTTGAGTACCATGGGTGGAGCGCCCTAATCCCGCTGACTACCTATCCCCCTACATACAGCCAGCTGACGCTTTTTGTTTTTGTTTAAATAGTAATATAAACAATCACCAAAAAATTTACAAGTGAGAAGAAATTACTGATTTTTTAAATTTTATCACGTTCGTATAAGCAGCTGATGTGGAACAATGCTCGGATCCAAGGCCAGAGCATCAAAGTGAGTAAATTTAATATTAAAACGTTATAATCCTATCTTCAATACCCTAGAAGAAGGTAACTTCTATGGGTTTAAACCGCAGAACTATTTTTACCCGACTTCCAAAAAGGAGGAGGTTATCAATTCGTCGCGTATTTTTTTTACTTTTTTTTGTATGTATGTTACCTGATTTCTTCTCCTTTGGTGAACCGTTTTGAATGAATATGGTCTTATTTAATAGAGTATATATCCGGATTGGTGAAACTTCAAATTTTGGAAATGAATTCAATTGGAAAAGTGATGAAATTTGTCAATGAACACATGCGTGCAAGGAAATCGTCCAATATCCCTAATATTTTGGTCGATTTTTCGATAACTCCTTATGATGTTTTTTAACGTTTAATCTATTAAGGACGATCCTTAGGTGATCTCATATAATTTTCAGCGAAGTGCAACTTGGAGTTTTGCAGAAAATTGCCGAAAATTCTTATCAAAAATTTCATCGAAATGACATAACGGATTTTTCCTCATAAATATTTTAATTCCAACGTAATAGTGCGGGAATTTTAGGCACTGGAAGTTTTAATTGTGATTTTGAAAATTTTCTACTTACATCTCAAGCATATAGGTAGTAAAGCATACTATTTTCGGCTCCTTAAATCAATGAGTACCAAGCTGGTTTTGTTTGTATACCAGGCAAATACATATTTAAATGCAAATTTTTCCATTTTGGGAAGACGGTTCCTTTGGTTGTCACATTCTCCCGGCCCAATAAAAAATTCAGTGAAAACACATTTCAAACTTTGAACTGCTATTTGGTGCGTTTATATACAGGGTGTTTAGTTAATAGCAAACAAAATCACAAAGTAAAATGATGTTTGGTGGTATGAAAATGTTGGAAAAAATGTAAAATTAAAATTATATAGGGTGATTAAAAAACTGTTATATGATGTGGACATAATCAAATCAAATAGAGGATGGTTGAAATATATGCTGGAGTTGAATTATATTTATACAGTGTGATTAAAAAATTATTTCTTTTATAGCCCATAAGAAGTTGCATAAAGTGTGGAGAGGAATTAATGTTACACAGGGCGATAATATAAACTGTTAAAAATTAAATAATTTATGGGGTAGCCCACAAGGAGTTATATACTATGGTTGAAACCGTCCTATAGTGTACATGGCGCACTAGTACATTTTGTTCGTAAACATTTACCTGTCAATTTAAATGGGAATGTATCATTGTGTAATGTTGAGGCTTTCGATGTTACCTGGTTCTATCTATTAAGGTTATACATTCAACATAAAAAATAAAGAATGAAAACAACCTGAGCTCAAAAAAACTAAAAGGTTGAAAATAAAATATTTTTAAAAATATAACCGACTTCCACCTATAACTAAAAAGCTAAAAATAATTATAACCAAATACAACACTAGCAAATAAATAACACATTCAATGTTGTTAGGTACCTACCCAGGAAGTGAAAAATGTAAACATTAAAAGGTGCTCATTCTGTACTAATTAATTACCTACCAATCTAGTATATTTTTGAAGTCGGTGCCAAGCATCTATCAAGTTTGATGAAGTAGTAGTAAATTACGCAATGAAGGATTTTAGACATTGAATTTGTTATTTATTTGGTAGAGTTGTATTTTGTTATAATCATTTTTAGATTTTTAGTTATAGGTGGAAGTCGGTTATATATTTTTTAAATGTTTTGTTAATGAAATAATTCAAGAAATCTGGGTTTGAAATTTTATTTTCGTAAATATAGTACAGGATCGCCCCCTTCCCCAGCATGAAATCCCCTCTCCCGGAAGAACGTGCCTCGATCCGCCTTTGCGTGGAATCCACCATGTTGACGATTTGATTTTTTTTTTTGTTAGATTCCAAATGTTGTTTGACAAATTTTTAACCGAAAGGAAATCAATTCAAATAATTTCCAGCTGATGTTAACGCCCTTTATGGGATTAACTAAATAGAGCTTTTCATAAAGCATTGGCCGAGAGGAAATGATTGACCTCAAAGTGTCACTGGTTCCCGGACTATGAGTCAAAAAGACCGTTTGTCCACCTATCTTCAATTCCCTTCAATACAGCCTGTCAGTCCTTCTAACAGATCTTAAACCCCTCTTCTTCGTTTCAGATCACGACTTTACGTTTTCCATTTCCACAGCTCTTCAATGATGATGGTACACAATTGTATGTACTTTCAATTTACCTGTGATGTAGGTATACCCTAATTAAATAAATTACCATAGAACGTATATCAACTAAAACTACAAAACTGCGAAAGCAAACAGCAAAAGAAATAACCAGATAACCTAATTATGCAAACTACACCTCCCCGAAGCCTAAATTAAAAGTGTACATAACTTGCTAAAATCATTACCTCCCAGCTATCTGTAATACACACTCTCACACACACACAGACAGAGTCATCTCTCTAAACAGCAAACAAGATCAAAAGCACAAACAGTCAAACGGCAGTAAAGAGCTTGTTTTAAAACGAGGAAACTCAGGAATTCCCCCGACCTGTATTTTGCATAATTAATATTAATTAGTGACTGCTGGGTCGGTATGGGAAAGCATTCGTGTGAAGCGTCTAGGGAAATTTAGATTTATCGATTCCCCATTATGCGATATTATGACACCGTATAAAAACAGAATCAGTGTTTACCATCGATATTATCAAGTTTGTATTGTATTAATGATGTTACACATAACAGCAGGTGTATGTGTCCAGAATTGTTATTTTAGCAGGGGTGGTTTACTCGAATATTCGTTGGACAAATATAGGGAGATTTAGAATTTTTTTCAATAAAATGAATCGACCAGTCGTGCTGATCTTTTGTAAAATCTAAGTAATGCTGCGCTTAGTAAGGGCGTTGTTATGAAGATTGAACTGAGAAAAAGTCGTTATAAAAATCTGGAACAGTAGTCATGGCGATTCTTGATGTCGCTAAATTCAGTTCGCAGGGTTCGCTCCATCATTGTCAGTTTTTTCTTTGAAATGACTTCTAAGTAACCTTGTAGGCTTAAGCGAACCCAATATTCGTGATCCGCAACCTCCAATACCTATGTATCTGCTGCTTCACATTTTTCTAACAATTTTTCCAAATTCCTCGAAGTTTCCTTAGACTTCCCATCGTCTTGAAGTGGTTGATCTCACAACGTTTCAATAGATGTGTATCTGCTATCGTCATCAGGTGAGTGATAGGAAATTCAGATTATCCGTCATATTTATATTATACTGTTAACCGGTCATGCGTCGCCGGTCATGGTCATTGGGTCTTATCTGGTCCAATCAGCGTCATCGTGTCTGGAGGTTGGTTGCCGGTGATGCGTAGAGGCAGAAGCCGAAGAAGAGTCCTCCAATTATTTTTATTTGGACGCTGGGCTCGCTAAGTATATTTTCGTTCGAGATTATATATGCTGTCTCTATGAATTTTCTTTTGTACCAGTGTTCTTCCTTGTGAATTGCTCTGGCCTGGTTGATATTATGGTGTTCGGTCCATGCGTGATTAGCTAGCCCAGACTCCGTTACCTCCGCCCTATGAGTAGCTGTACAGTGTTCCTTAAACCTGGTGTCCAGCGGTCGCTTTGTCTCTCCAATGTAAAGATTGCCACTTTCACACGGTATGCTGCATATACAGTTCTTTGGTATTGCTGGTGCGTCGGGCTTCGCTCTTGTTATCATGCTCCTCAAGGTGTTGTTGCTTTTGAAGATCATTTTGATTCCATAGCAGTGTGCAATTCTTCTAAGTTTCTCCGACAAGCCTTTAGTATACGGTAATAGTAGAGTTGCTACCATAGACCGGATTGGAAGCCCGGTAAGGACCCGGTATCAATGAAAAATTCAGAGGATACGAGAAGACTACGAAGAAGATTACCAGAGAAGAGGATCACATCAAGTTCCTACGCTACGCCAGAAACCTAAATATCATACCAAATGGATTCAAACTGAAATCGCCAATCCCAGGGAAACAAGCACAGAAGATACTTGACAAGGCCAGCCGTGCTTTAGTGAGGTCAGAACTCAAGCATCATCGCTGGAAGAAATCCCAACTCCTACACGACGCAGAAGAAAGGTTTCAAGAAATCAGAAAATGCACACACGAGGAGGAACACATGCCGATTTTTGCTTCGATTCAAAAACACTGTGACAACATCAGACGAATCGGCTAAAAGGTGCACACTGAGAAGCTTAACAAACTGACCAGGAAGCAGTTGCCGAAGGATATGATCAACAGGAAAACAATGGTGAACTTGTCATCCAGAGTTCTCACAGCAGTCGGGGAAACATTGCTTTTTAAGGGGCTAAACTACGGTGTAGCTCCAAAAAAATGCCAGTACTAGATATCATCAGTTCCGTGGAGTCAGCAATAGGCAGCAAAGAGACACCGCAACTGGATGAATTCCGATGGAAAGTCAGGACGGCAATTGAGAAAACACAACACATCAAACAAAATATCAAGGAATCCGAAAGGGGGATCATAAAAACACTTAAGAACGATAAATCTATCATCATTCTACCAGCCGACAAAGGAAATGCCACCATCATTACGGACAGAATGGAATATAACAAGAAAATCGACGAAGTACTGTCGAAGGGAAAATACAAGCCACTGCCAACTGATCCAACATCCAAAATAAAACGGAAAACTTACAACACTCTCAGAGATCATGCTGAATACATTCTACCCGAGACAAGGAGAAAATTGACTCCACATCACAGCAAACCACCACATCTTTATGGACTACCCCAGATACACAAGGCTGGAGTACCTCTCAGACCGATTACAAGTTCGCGCAACTCACCAACAGCAGCACTATCGAAATTCCTTCTACCAATCATCCAGCCTGTGGAGGGCAAAACATCATCGCACGTCAGGGACTCAAAGCACTTTGTCAAAATCATCGGGTCCATGGAACTTGGGCCTGAACATCGCTTAGTAAGTTTCGACATTGAAAACCTTTTCACGAACGTACCACTAGACGAATCTCTCAACATGGTGAGAAAAAAACGTACTGAAGACGAAACCCTGATGGAGAGGACGGAGCTGCCAATAGACTCAATCATGGACTTGCTTGAATGTTGCCTCAAAAACTGCTACTTTCAGGAGAAGGACCGGTTCTTCATGCAAGAAGATGGATTGCCTATGGGTTCCCCGTTATCACCAACCATCGCCAACATCTACATGAAATGGTTCGAAGAACATGCACTGAGGAGTTACGAGAAGCAGCCTAAGCTATGGTTGAGGTATGTCTACCAATTTCAGACAAGTTTTTCCAAAGTTTGACTTTGAGATGACCTTGAACCTGACGTGATAGCACTTTAGCTGCCCTTGTATCTGTAATCAGCGTCTCCAAATACCCTTGTAAACCAAAATAAGTAAGATGATACACTTTATGCGAAATGGCATACCTTACATACCTTGAAACTGTCGTCGACTGCTGACCCCTGGACTTAGGATCTTACCAGACACTCTAGAACTTTTTTTCTTATGGTCATGCTAAACTTTTTATCGGAAGGTAAATACTATTGAAAAATATCGCTTGCAACCAATTCGACGGGGATCCAAAATCCCATATACTAGATGAGTTACACCTCTGCCAGACCATCTAGGATGCTTTTATGGGCGTTGTGCACATGAGAACTTTTTAACATAAGCTCAAATACTATCCAAACAAATCGGTTGCAACCAATTGCAATTAATATATAACTAAACATATCATAAAACGATGATCTCGGATCATTAGCCTTCTGATTTTGTTGATTTTTGAACATTCTGCTTTGGTTCTTCTACTCAAATAGAGCATCACGTGCAATTGCACTACGATTATAGTCCATTTCTCCCTCTTATATATTGTCTCTTACTATAATACCTGCATAATATCAGTTCGCGCACAGCATCAATGGTTTCCGGAACAACAACTGTTTTTGGACGACCTTCACGAAATTCGTCTTGGAGTGAACTACGGCCTCGATTGAATTCACCATACCATCGATAAACAGTGGTCCTTGATGGAGTTTTATCACCAAAAATTAAATTAAGTTCATCCATGCACTCTTGCTTGCTTGACTGAATCCACTTCGAGAGTTGTAAAAAATGAAAACGAAAATGTTCACGATTTAATTCCCTTTTTTGGCCGAGATGAGTGCTTTAAGTTAGTGGAAACAACACATAGCGCTCGTATGTCAAAACGTTCTGAGAACGTATAATCTCAAAATTGTCAAACTTTAAGATAGAGCTGTCAGTTGTCAGTTTGCAACACTAGGGCTGTCCAATCCCGAAATATAAAAGGCAGCCCTCGTACTTATATCCTACATAGGAACGTTACAATCACCAATAGCAAACTAATTTTACTTATATTGCCCCCAGCTTCAGTAATATATATATAAGTGGCGTACTTATGCAAATTATAACGATTACAAATTATTTAATTTTTTAGATCCTTATATGTTTAACAGGGTGGCTCTAAAAAATATATTAATAGATATTTTGTAGAGAATTTTATCATTTACAATTTTTTGTCTTATGACCTCGAACCAATTTTTGTTCTACAGACTGGAACGATGAAGACATTTGAGATTTCTTTATAATTGGCTTTTGAACAATTTTACTATTTTACAGCTTCTCATAAATTGTGCAACATTCCTCCTGATTTTAGGCCCAAGTTGACCGGATAAATTAGGAAACTTAGAAAAATGGGAATGTCCTTTAGTCTCACCTTAGTAATTATAAAAAACAATGTGCATCAGCAAAGACAGAAAAAACTGGATTAAATAATTTCAAAGCAACTAAACTTTTCTTGACATTTAATTAATATTTAAGAAACCAGAGGAAGAATAATATCAATGTAGGGTATACAATATTTGGAAATGACTTTAAAGAGAAATAACTATATTAAGTTTAAACAAAATCGGACTCAGAAATAAAAACGCAAACAAAACCCTAATAATTAAACTGCCAAATACAAAATCATCAAATGGAAATGATATTCGAATGAAAATTATTTGTAGCATATTTTGCTGAAGGTGATTTAGTGATTGGCAAAAACTGTTGAAATCTATACCGATAAATTATTCATGCCCTGCTATCAGGCAGTAATTTCGATGAAATTGTTCGCTATTGGGGAAATAGAAAATAATTGATTGTTTATAATAAAGTGACGTTTATTATTATTTCGAAACGATTGCTATTTAAATAATATTATTACGGGGCTTTTACAAATGATGGAATTTTATTCTAAACGACTAACAAAAATGAAAAGGGCAGAATTTTTTTATGCATGACTTCACTGGTTGGACTCGATTCTAACAATTATTTTTTGTTGTATAGAACATATATAAAGAGCAATCCAGTATAAATTTGGGGAACGAAATTCACCCCAATAGAGATAAAATAACTCAATATGATTTTATTCGACTGAATTTATGCCAAGTGTCTCAACTAAATATCACAAATAAATGCTTATTAACTGTCTACGCCAATTTATTTATGTTCACAACTAATAAATATTATAAATATTGGTAAAAATAACGGAACAATCAGAATATTTCACTGTCATTCGTCACAAGAGATTAAAGTAAAAATGTAATTTATTACATTTATCAAACAATATAAAGGATTTAGAAACCAATTACTATAACACAGTATATATACAGTGAGAACGCCTGGGTTGGAACAAATTCATTAAGTTGGTTTTTTCGGACACGTCGGGGTTTTTTTTGGTCTGCGGTTTTTGTGATGATAAACACATTTATACAGGGTGGGCCAGAAATAAATTGCGACCATCAACATTTTTTTTAATGGAAACATTTGTTTTTATTTTATTTATGAATTCTACATTGAATTCTAAGTATTTTTCATGTGTTCTCACTGTATATGGATCTTAACAGAAGATAATATTTGAAATTTTTTCAGTTCGATCCATATTTTACCAGTTTTGAGGCAAGGAAATGTCTTGAGTGGATATAACTGTTTACAAAAAAAAGTAATTATTATAACGCAATCAAAATACTGTGAGAAAATTATTCTTTTTGGTCTCTTTGGCAAGTTTTGTCAACCTGTAACGCTAACATAGGTAGTACAAAGTGACAACAATGTTATTATACAAATTTGCATTTAAAAATTCCGTATGCTTGTTTTCTTGAAAGCCCTATAAAGCCTCATATTTGCTAAAGATATCGTAATTATCGAAGTTTAATAGAATTGGACTGTGAAAATGGCCTAAAAATGAATATGGCGAAAATAAGTCACTAGAATACAAAATACAATTGTATACTATCAAGCAATGAAAAAAGTGGCTATTACGTTTATTTAAGACGCAATAAAACGTAGAAAAGGCAAGGTTACAGAAGAGGCACTAAAGGCAATAGTGTTCCAAATACTGGAAATAACCCCTAAACAAACAACACATAAGAAACAGCTGGATAACTCGAAAAAAAAAACTCATTGAGGATGGTATAGTTCGAAATTCGTCTTGGAGTGAACTACGACCTCGATTGAATTCACCATATCATCGATAAACAGTGGTCCTTGATGGAGTTTCATCGCCAAAAATTAAATTAAGTTCAAGCATGCACTCTTACTCAAAAACAGTTGTTGTTCAGGAAACCATTGATGCTGTGCGCGAACTGATATTGCATGATCGTCATGTGTTTGAATGTCAAAAAATATTGTTCGCGTTGGATCCCACACAATTTGTCAATCGTTCAAAAAAAGGCTCGTGTCGATTGGTCGAAAGAAAAGCTCAAAAAATACGATCGCGGTGCTTCAAAACAACTTTATGACATAGTGACAGGTGATAAATCGTAGATTGACGCGTATGAGCCCGAAAGTAATCAGCAGTCGACTGTATGGGTGTTTCAAGATGAGCCGAATCCAACAAAAGTTGTTCGCGCACGAAGCACTTCCAAGCAAATGATCGCCTGTTTTTTGGAAAAACTGGACATGTCGCAACCGTACCACTAGAACAACGCAGAACAGGCAATTCTGAGTGGTACACAACTATTTGTTTGCCAGTTGTCTTCCAATAAATGAGGAAAACCAACCACCGAAGACGGATCACTCTTCACCACGACAATGCGAGCTCTCATGAGTCATCCGCTGTATAGTCCTGACTTGTCACCAAATGACTTCTTTTTATTCCCGTACGTAAAAAACAAACTGAGAGGTAAACGTTTTTTCACACCTGAAGAAGTGGTTGCTGCGTTTAGAATGCATGTTTTGGAGATACCTCAATCAGAGTGGAAAAAGTGCTTCGACAATTGGTTCAAACGCATGCAAAAGTGTATGGATCTTCATGGGGAATAGTTTGAAAAACAATAAAGTGAATTTCGATGATTAATATTTGTTTTTGTTCTCTAATCCCGAAATATAAAAGGCAGCCCTCGTACCCTACATTGATATATTGTTCTTATGGTTGCTTAAACAATTTTTTCTTCCGTGGTGACAATGTCAAGAAGAGTTCAGTTGCTTTGAAGTTATTTAAACCAGTTTTTGCTGTCTTTGCTCATGCACTATTGTTATTCTATAATTACTAAGGTGAGGCTAAAGAACATTCCCATTTTTCTGTTTCGTAAGTATCCGGTCAATTTACACCTAAAACTAGAAGAAATTTTACAAAGATTCATAAAAAGCTGCAACATGGTTAAAATTGCTCAAAATACAATTATAAAAGAAATCTCAAAAGTTCTCATTTTTCCGGTTTGTAGAAAAAAAATTTGCTCGAGGACACAGGTCAAAAAAAAATTGATTTTTGCGAGTTTCAGCAAAACGGTTAGCTTTATCGCAAAATTATTTTAGACAAACATTGTACATGATAAAATTCGCTACAAATTATGTATTAATATTTTTTTCCTTAGAGCCACCGTGTTAGACATATAAGGATCTAAAAAATTAAATAATTTGTAATCGTTATAATGTACATAAGTACGCCACGTATATACATTACTGAAGCTGGGGGCAATATAAGTAAAATTAGTTTGCTATTGGTGATTGTAACTTTCCTATGTACGATTTATATCGTACATAGGAAAGTTATACTTATGTATAAGTATTTGTTCAATTGTCCATGCGGCTAGGGTCCTATACCTGTGTCCAATAATTAAATTACTTACTGTTAGGCTTGTGCACCACTTCCCTGGTGAAAACATGTGCTTATCCTAACCTATTTCGTGCTGTTTAAATTTAATAACAATAAAACATTTTTTAAAAAATATAACCGACTTCTACCTCTAACTAAAATGTTAAAAATAATTATAACAAAATACAACTCTAGCAAATAAATAACATATTCAATGTTGTCAGGTACCTACCCAGGAAGTAAAAAATGTAAACATTAAAAGGTGCTCATTCTGTACAAATTAATTACCTACCAATCTAGTATATTTTTGAAGTCGGTGCCAAGCAAATCTAAAATCCTTCATTGAGTACTTATCTACTAATTCACTTGATTGTTGCTTGGCGCCGACTTCAAAAATATACTAGATTGGTAGGTAATTAATTTGTACAGAATGAGCTCCTTTTAATGTTTACATTTTTTACTTCCTGGGTAGGTACCTAACAACATTGAATGTGTTATTTATTTGCTAGAGTTGTATTTTGTTATAATTATTTTTAGCTTTTTAGTTATAGGATAGGAGTCGGTTATATATTTTTTTAACGTTTTATTTTCAACTTTTTAGTTTTTTTTAACTCAGGTAGTTTTCATTCTGTATTTTTTATTTTGTATGTAAACCTTAATAGACAGAACCAGGTAACATTGAAAGCCTCAACATTACACAATGATACTTTCTCATTTAAATTGACAGGTTAATCCTTACGAACAAAATGTACTAGTACGCGTTGACTTAATAAGCCCAAAATGTATTTGTAACTCCTTATGGACTACGCCATGTAAACTTTTTCAACTTTTTTCACCCTGTATAACTATAGATAATTCCACTCCAACCTAACAAGCATAAATTTGTTAGCTGCCTTCTGTAAAGTATAGGACGGAGTAGAATCCATCCCATATTTACGGAGTCAAATCCGTCCTATATTTCAACCATAGTTTATAACTTCTTGTGGGCTACCGCATAAATTATTTCATTTTTAACATTTTATATTATCACCCTGTGTAACATTAATTCCTCTCCACACTTTATGCAACTTCTTATGGGCTATAAAAGCAACTCAACTCCAGCATATATTTATGGATTTGCTTATGTCCACATCATAAACAGTTTTTTAATCACCCTATATAATTTTAATTTCACATTTTTCCAACATTTTTATACCACCAAACATTCAGTCCATCCTATATTCCAACCATCCTGTATAATACGGCTGCCTACGGACCACTATCATTCTAGTCCTTCCTATATTTCAGTCTTCATATAAATGCAACGGTTCTACCACTTCACTTTGTGATTTTGTTTGCTATAACTAAACACCCTGTCTATAAATGCACCAGATAGCAGTTTAAAGTTTGACATGTATTGCCACTGAATTTTCTACTAGGCCGGGAAAATATGACAACTAAATAGGAAAAAATTTCATTTAAATAGGTATTTGTCTGGTATACAAACAAAACGAGCTTGGTACTCATTGATTTAAGGAGCCGAAAATACTATGATTTACTATCTATATGCTTGAGATGTACAAATTTGCAAATTTCGCAATTAAAACTTCCAGTGCCTAAAATTACCGCACTATTACGTTGGAATTAAAATATTTATGAGGAAATGTCCGTTATGTCATTTCGATGACATTTTTGATAAGAATTTTGGAATTCTCGGCGATTTTCTGCAAAACATCAAGTCTCAGAAAAGTATATGAGATCACCTAAGGATCTCCCTTAAGAGATTAAACGTTATAAAACAATACACATTCATAAGGAGTTATTGAAAAATCGACTATAATATTAGGGATATTGGTCGATTTCCATGCACGCATGTGTTCATTCACAAATTTTATCACTTTATCAATAGAATTATTTTCCAAAATTTGAAGTTTCACCAATCGAGGTATATTCTCTATTAAACAAGACCATATTGATTCAAAACGGTGCACCACAGGAGAAAAAAAATACTTGACAAATGCTCATCTTTTAACTAAAGGTAAAACTTTTACTGTCTATTGTGGTATGAAGACACTGATCAATACAAGTATTGAAAGAGATGACGGATTTTCGGAATATATTGAAAAACAAAAATCTGTGATAAAACAGAAAATGTCGTAAAAATTATACTCGAAAGTGTTCTATTGCTGCAGCCATTAAAAGAAAACAAGAAAAACAAGAAGCCAGTACATATACAGGATCTCCATAAGTCCTCCTCGTACTAGATCACTTTTAAGTGATTCCGGTCGTGCTCTATGTTCAGTCACCAACTGTATATGACTCTTGTGACTCCTATGATACCAACGAGGAATCGCTATTGGGGCAATTTACTCGCAACCAGGGTGAAGAACAAGAAGACCGAGAAGAACAAGAAGAAGCAGAAAAAGGAGAAATATTTTGTATAAGTACACAAAATAGTGTATAAATAGTAGGAAAATATATTGGAAATTCATATAGATATATTATCTTCAAATTTTTAACAACGATTTTGGTCGAATTTCGAGCAGAAGGCGACCGCTAGTATATTTAATAACATTTAAAAACAAATAGGTATACAAACGTACAATTACAACTCAAATCTACTAATTATAGCATTCACAGAATAATTAATGATCCAATCTAGTAATGTCGAAACAACATAAACTCATCAATGCGATACTCACCTAAATTGATTTCCCAATTAATTGTTATGCAAGTCGCCGTGGTGCAGTTCGAACTGCATTGCAAGAATGATTCCTGCAAAGCAGCAGTAATTAGCTATGGAAATATTACGGTCCATTTATTTGAAGTGTGTACAACCATTCCAGGAATTAACTGCTAGTTACTATTGATTTTCGGTATATCAATTGAATTTATTTCGAAAACAGATCACAGAAATGCATTCAGGGGCTGTGAACGTAAACAATTCAGGGGATTTTGTTGAAGAAATGGATTCTGGGTAAACTGTCTGGATATATTTTTCTACATTACATATGTAATATACATACATCTCGTTTTTATAGATGTAAAAAAGCCTAAAACACAATACCCTTGATTAATTACTTACATTACTTTGTGATTTACTATCATTAAGATTGTAGAAAAACTAATTGCTTTATTTTGTATCACTAATGTATTTATTAATTAAATTAACAGAAACTAGTGACTAGTTTCGACACACTATGTCATTTTTAAACGGAAACAAATTCATAAACTTTGTCTACAATAGTAGGTACATGTTGAATGTTATGTAATCCTTCTAAGAATTCAACATATGCCTACTATTTTAGACAAAATATTTTGTCGTCATTCATTTGTTTCCGTTTGAAAATGACATAGTGTTCGAAACTAGTCACGATTTTTTTATGTTTATTTAATTAATAAATAAATTATTCATATAAAACATAGTATATCGTTTTTCTCCAAAATATATATTTAGGTTCAATATCAAACTTCTTTAAAAATCCCCAAAGAGCCAAGTAGATAAGTCATTGAACCAATTTCCCCCAATGATAGCGTTCCGTACGCGTGATCATTTGAATTTGGCGCCTTTCAAGAGAGCATGTGACCATTGGCCAATGAGAGCTTGGCGCTGTTGAGCACGTGGTAATTAACCAATGAGAGCACTTCAATGGGGACGTTAAAGAGCACGTGGTAATTGGCCAATGAGAGCACTTCAATGGGGGTGTGGCTTGTGACGTCACACCAGCGAAGTATCAGTGGAGGGGGAAATTAGTTCAATTTTAAATTCTCTGATGGGAAATTACATGTAAAAGTTGACGATTTTTTTACTCGTACCGGCATAGCTTATCTACTGAGCCACCAATTTGGGAAACATAATGTCTGCACCCTATTTAAAATACCTATTCCAGAAGCTTAGAAGAACCGGATATAGAAATGATCCGGAACCCCTTAAAAAATTCCTACAACTTACAAACTAAGAAATCCAATCACTGCTTGTTCCACTTCTTGTTGAACCTATCTCTAGATTGTTCTGTCTCACTTTGTTGGACAAAGGAACGAAACAAATTCTTTATAAAACTAGATCCTTGTTCAGAACAGGAATGGGAAAAAATTGCCCAACAATCTGAATAAATCCAGATGTGGTTTCTGGAAATCAATATATGAGATTTTTACTTTTTATTTTACTTCTTTCTCGATAGGTATTTCACAGGATCCATCAACGTTCTTCTGATGCATATCTGTCATTTTAGTGTTTGAATATGACTCCATTTTGTGAGTTGCAGTAATGTTGTTATTCTTAAATTTTCCAATTGAAGTTTATATAACTTAAATTTTACGTTGTCGCAACGTCAGTCTTTTAAATTTTGTAATTTCTGCAAAACTAAAAAGCGGAGTAATTGACAATTTAGAAAATCATTGCAAATTATGAACATGATAAAATTTTTCACGTAGAGAAAATTGTAGAAAAGATTGAAATGCGGATAGAAAAATAGGACGCTAATGATTTTTGTTTTGAAATTTTGTTATTTAAGTTGTCGCAACGAATACCTAAAATTTCAGCTAAATTCTAATTGTTTTTAACACAATGTTAGAAAAATTATATATAAAAGGTGGTTAAAATATAGGGTATAGGGAAATTTTACTTTGTTTGTAGGGTGTCCCATAAGCCTTGCAGATTTGGTGAGATAAATTCGGAATCAGTAGATTTATAGTTATGTAAGGTGTTTTAACAAAGTTAGAAAAAAAGTAATTTGCACATACGTTTAATAACACTTTTTCAAAGAATTTATTCCCTACGCGGGTGAAACCGCGGATAACGACTAGTATTAAGTAATTTAAAATTAGACATATATATAAAACTAAAGGACCTGACAGACTTTGGTCTGTCCAAATGTGGTTTGGGACTATTACCAGGGTTAGCAAATATTTTTTTTGATATTAGAATTCTTTAAACTCTATAATAATAAGCGAAAAAAAAATCGTCAAAAATAAAAGGAATTCCTAGAACCCGATAGTTGTGCCACCTACCGGGTCCAGTTGTGAATCCAATCGAGGGACCCACCCAAACATACACAAAAAAATTCATTAAGATCGTTCCAGCTGTTTAGGAGGAGTTGGAATCTGATCTTAGTGCCACCTACTGGGTTCAATTGTGAATCTAAACCATCCAAAGACCCACCCAAAGATAAACAAAAAATTAATAAAATCCATCCAGCCGTTTAGGAGCATTTAGAACCCGATTTTAGTGCCACCTACCGGGTTCAATTATGAATCTAAACCGTCCAAAGACCCAACCAAACATACACAAAAAATGTCATTAAAATCCGTCCATGCGTTTACGAGGAGTTAGAACCCGATCTTAGCACCACCTATCGGGTCCAATTGTGAATCCAAAACCATCCAGGGACACACCCAAACATACACAAAAAATTTCACCAAAATAGGTCCAGCCGTTTAGGATTCTATAAAGGACATACACACAAACGTCGTCATTTATATATAAGAAGAAGAAGATGGTTTAAAAGAAAATATATACGGGGTTACATAACGGGGGAATCTTTTTTTTTCTAAGCAGGGAATGAAAAAAGAGTTCATACAAAACTTGTTCAACGCGAATTTTGGAGCAAGTAATTTTAAGCTTGAACTTTATTTTTGATGTCATATCAAGGTAAGAGTATTTTTTTTGGAATTCGTATTTCTTACACTGGATTCGAAAACAGCTGGAAATTTTACATCTGAAGTGATATAAATACAATTTTTGTGACTTTCAGGAGCTCAAAAGCTTTAAACAGCTCAAACGGCTATTTTTCCCATTTAAAAAATGGCCTTGAAAATGAAATTCAAAGTGAAAATTAATTGCACCAAAACGTGGCCCCCTTTGTCATAAACAAGTTTTGTATGAATTTTTTTCATACCATGCTTAGGAACGAGATAATTCGGGTGCATAGATTAAAATGGTCGAGCAAGCATAAACAAGATTTGAGTATATATTTTTAAATAAAACCTTATTCAAGAACATCGACCACAGCCCCTTGTTACAAAATACACCCATTATACCCCAACTGAGACAAATCAACATATATTTCAGTTAATCCCCCGGGTTATGCTTTGCTGGACACCAACTGAAATTCCCCCGGACGATTATATTGACACGAAATCTGTTAAGTGAACACGATTCCACGACATGAAATAATGTTAATGTGTCGTTGCCTCTACTGTACGCTCATATATGGCCACATCATGCCGAAAACAAAGAGCGAAACTGTTTCAGAAAAATATCAACTGCTGAAAACGAGTTGGTGGGTTCAGGCGAAGTTATTTTTTCAGCAATCAACACTGCACGGGGTCCGTTATATCGCTGAGAGTGGTAGACCGTTTATTGAAAGGTAAGTTCACATCGAATGTCCACCTATAAAAACAACATTTTAGCAAAAATATGTATTAAATATTTATTCTGATCTTTTTTTTAAGGAATTTGAGAGTATTTTTCCATTATTATTTATCTTCCTCTATTAATGAAGATAAATTACAATTCTAGCCATATTCACCATGATCTGGTAATAATACAGTAATTTTACAATCCATTGAACAAAAAATAACATATTGTTTCTAATCGAGAACCTTCAGCAGTTGTACATACAATTGAATTTAATGCATATCGACAACTAGGTGGTGATGAATGTCCTCGATTAGAAAAAATATGTTGTCTTGCGTTCAATGAATATTGAAATCTCGAGAAGAGAACATAATCACTTCGATAGGTTTTAATTAACCTATGAATGCTTCTAACATTTTAAACCCTCTGCCCTATAATTCGAATATACTTACTGCATGCTTATTTAACCTTTTTTAAGATTTTTGATCCATCTCTGTATAACTATAGTTTACTTCGCTCTTATTTCAAACCCCTTGAATACGCAACCAATTATGTGCCACCCAATACACTCTGTTTTGAACCTCTTTGTATAATGTTAATTCTATGCATCCTTATGTTTCAATCATCCTATATATGCAACTGCTTAGGTACCACCCAATGTCACATTTACTTCTATGATTTTTTGAACCCAAATGTATAACTGTAATTGTACTTCTACCTTCTTTGATTTTTACCGTTTTTTTTTGCACATACTTTTCCGATTTTCCAGAAAAACGGTACATTTTACGTTATAGAAAATTCTAGCGAATCAATCTGGAACATCTCTTTGTAGAATACAATTTAAAATATTCAAATTGATTGAGCTCTTTTAGAGAAAATATTCAACTTTCAGTCCTGGTAGTACATATTTTTGTTTAAACTGTTTTTTGTTTGGACGGGTGAATGCTTTATATTCTCTCATTTTACTTTTTCACTCTATATTCGTTCGAATATTTGAGCCACTTCAAATCCAAAATACGCAAAATTTTCTCTCGCAAAAAAAAATAGTCGTTGTCAAATAGCTTCATAAAAGCAGCATTTTTCAGCAAATGTCGACTGGTGGAAAACAAAACGCAACTGAAATTTGTATTATAGTGGACTTTTATAACGAAATTGTTGGAAATTTCAACCAATTAGATTTTTACTACAGGTTATTGTGGTTTCCGGCTTTAAAATCAATTGTTACAATGCCGGATTCGCTATTTTGAGGATATAAATTTCAAAATTTTAGTGAAACTGAGAAAATAAAAAACTTGGCGTATACAGGGAAAATACAATAACCCTAATTGGAATTCAAATTTTCATATCTATTGAAAATGACAATCATGGCGCATTATTACCTTTTGGATATTAAGTGAGGCAATGAATACTAAATGGCTCAACCATTCTATGTCGATAGAATCATGTTCAACCTATTTGAAACTAAACTTTGTAAAGTAAATAATAATTTTCCGATATATATGTTTACAAAAAAATAAAAACAGTCTACTTAGAAACACTACAAAATATATGTTTATAAATATTCAAGTATATATAAATGGATAAACGAAGAAGATAAATAAAAGCAAATTTGAAGCTTTACTTTTTCACAAATAACTGAACAATAAAAAAGTCAAAATATTTTGCAAACAAAAATTTTACGTCAATTTCCATCAATCCATAGAATTTTAAATTACATTCATTAAAAGTTTTATTTTTTTCACTCACAACGCTGTTTCCGTTGGGTCAACTTTTTCATGGATTAAGCCAAAACTTAATCTGCCTTAAAAATATCTGATTTATATAATGACAAATATAATAAAGAATGGGAAAAACATTTTTAGTAGGATGTGAAATATAAGATTCTTTTGAATCTCATATATATTTGACGTTTGTTTACTCAATCGTTTGTTAAAATAACTGTATTTAAGAAATCCTGACTAATATTATAAATGGCAAACTCTCTTTGTTTCTTAAGCTTTCACCTCTAAATCCCTAAATCGATTACGATCAAGTTTGGTATAAAGATAGATGGGACCCTGGTGACCGCTATAACCTACTTTTTCTCGGGAACAATTTTCACTTTTCAGATTTTGCCTCTATATCGTACGATAGTTTAGTAAGATTAGTGAAATTGGTATCAGAGTACACAAAACTCATATTATCTTCAAATATCACCCATTTATGTGGAGGAATAAAATTACGCTAATCATTGATGTAAATAATGAAAAGTATAGGTCCAAGAATGGAACCTTGAGGAACACCGTATTCTATAGATTCAAATTCAGACGTGAAATCTTTTTTAAGTACCGTCCTGAAAGCGATTTGTCAAATAAGACTTAATTATGGATAATGAAGATCCTATAACTCCATAGTAAGTAAGCTTTATTTAAAAAATATCATGACAGACACAGTCTAAGGCATTGGAAAAATCTCACAACTTAATCTCTGTGTGGATACCCTTCTCCAGACCCTTAACCATTCCATTCGTAAAATTATTTTGTTGAAAGTAGTGTTTTTATCATTTTGCTGAAAGTAAATGTGAGTGATATTGACCGGCAGTTTTCTACCAAAACAGCGAACCCACAGGCAAAACAAATTTATTTACAGATTTGCGTATTTTTTCATTTATTACGTTATCCGAAAACACCTCCTTTGTATATAAATTAATAGAATATAATTTAAAATGTTTAAATTGATTAATACGGTTCAGAGAAACCAGTAAAGTTTCTTTGAACAGCAATCTCTAAAACTGTTTTCCCGATTTTCTAGAAAACGATCCATCTCACATTATAAAAAAATATATAGGTACCTATGCACATTATTACTTAATAGGGTAATTTTTTGGGTGGGTCCATATACTCGCCTAACATTTCTATAGCAATACTCTCTTCGAGGTGTCATTCCTTTGTACGCAAGACAATATTTATATTATATATAAATATAATATATATTGTTTCTGGTCGGGAACCTTCATCAGTTGCGCTTCCCACAATTGAATGTCTTCTCGAACACTTCTTTATGCATTTGATGCATTTCGTTAAATTTGAAGACGCGAGATGTAAGACCGACATCTAGGATTTTATCGTGACATTATGTCCTAGGAGTTAAGGGAGAACAGCAATTACACGGAACGGCTCCAGATTCGGAACCTCTGTGTACTGATTCTCTTGAAAATCCTAGATGTCAGTCTTACATCTCGCGTCTTCAAATTTCTATAGCAAGTTTATCTATAAGTGACATCATCAAGTCATTTAAACGCCTTAAAGATAGTTTTACATCTGGATATGACATGATTTCCAGCTTCTTGGTTTGAGACGCTCGACTGTTTTGGCTTCGCCGTTATACTCTAGATTCAACTTAATCCTAAAAACTGGGATATACCCTAAGTGCTGGAAACTGTCGAAAATCTGTCCGGTGCACAAATCTGTAACAAAGATATAATAACAAATAACAGACCCATCGCCATTATTTTTAACTTCGCTAAAGTATTCGAGATGTGCATTTATGATCAGATTTTTCCTATTGTCAGATCACACATATCGCCGGAACAACACGGTTTAATGAAATATAGATCCACAGTCACTAACTTATCGATTTTCACCCAGTTCACAGCTGAAGCCATTGACTCCAAAAGTCAAGTAAACGTGGTCTATACGGATTTTACTAAGGCTTTGGATAAACTTCATCATCCTACATTAATCGAAAAATTATCGGTCTTTGGTTTCAGTTAACCGCTGGTTACTCTATTTAAATCCTACTTAAGTAACCCCATCAATTTGTTAGCTATATCGGCTTCAAATCAAACATATTTACCTACTGTCAGTTCAGGAGTACCCCAAGGTTCCAATCTCGGTCCATTATTGTTTCTGATATTCATTAACGACTTATCAAGTATACTGTTATCAGAAACTCTTTCGTTTTTCAGACGATCTGAAATTATTTCCTAAAGTCGAGAGCATCAATGATAGCTTACGGCTACAACATGACCTGAATCTGCTCAGGTTATGGTGTACCAAGAACAAACTCTTTTTGAACATCTCGAAATGCAAAGTATGTTCTTATACTTTAAAGAGGAATCCTATACTTTCGGTTATTCGTTGAACAATCAAACTATTGAGCGGTGCACTATCATAAAAGACCTGGGGGTATATTTTGATCATAAATTTTCATTCGCTGTAAATATTTCCATAACTTGCAAATCGGCACTGCGTTCGCTGGGTTTTATTTTGCGAAATTGCAACAGCTTTCATAACATATCCGCGCTGAAATCTTTATATACATGCTTAGTGCGCTCAAAGTTAGATTATTGCAATCTTATCTGGCATCCTGCCTACAAGATTTATCACAAACTTTTGGAGGTAGTGCAAAGAAAATTCCTGAAATTTCTTGCCTATCGAGTCGACGGCTGATTTCCTGTCAAAGGGTACCAGCACAATTTACTCTTGACAGATTTGGGATATGATCTTTAGTTATGCATTGGAATTTACATAGCCTTTCATTTCTGTACAAATTGGTTCACAACAGAATTGACTCTCCTGTTCTTCTGTCAATGATCCCGATACATTCGCCAAGGCTTGGTTCAAGAAATAACACCCGATTTTATCTGTTTGCAAATACAAATGTGCTTAAAAGTCACCATTATTTATCATGTGTAGAGCTTATAACAGTATATCTAGAATCTGTGATATTAACTATGACAATTTTGAATCAATAGCTCAAGCATATATTCAACAAATGTCAGATCAACCATGGTTCAGTTACTAGTAAAAGTCTTTGGTCAGCTGTTATTTTGTTTCTTTTTTAAAACTGTGTGTAGAATTTATGATGTAATATTTGTCAATTGTTATTTTATTTCTTTTTTAAAAAACTGTGTGTAAAATTTATGTTGTAATATTTGTAATATTCTCAGTTCTTTTAATTCTTGTTATTATTATTTTTTTTTTGAAATATTTAAGATACCATTTGTTTATTAGTATGTTTCAATACTTTATAATATTTGTCCTGTAATTGGATTTATGTCTGTTGGGCAATAAAGTAAAAAAACTAAATACAATGCAGTTTAATTTACCGAAACTGATTAAGCCGTTTTCGGAAAAATTGATAAGTTTACATAGGAAAATACTCCGTCCAATTGACTATTACTTTTTTGAAGTCGGTTAATAAGTTTCTTTAACAAAATACTTCTCTCTTCAGATATTTTTGTAATTTAGACGTTGTTTCCTATTAATACCTGGGTCGACACATTTCTGGCTATCTTGCTGCCATGAATTTCGGCCTCGTTTACAATGTGCATCTCGTTTTACATTTCAAATGATAGCGAGGAGCCCAATAAAATGCAACAAGCCATGGAAAATAGCCTGTTGATAAGTACATTTCTCATTGTTATTCATATATGTATTTTTTTTGGTCCGAATACATATAACGTTCTTTGTGTTCGGTGTTATGCAGCATATTTCATGCTGGACAAAGATATATACGTTGAACACACACATCACCATATGAAAAATTTTATAATTACAGCGGTTCAGGAAAAAAAGAGAGAAAGATATTGCATATTACGTGGAATTATTTTCGCCATCGTGTTTACAGATCTGCTGTAATCTGTATGCGATTTTGTTTTGTGTCATGTGTGAGGGATTTTATGTTTTTGAAGCGGGTGCGATTTCAAATTGTTGAACTTAACCGTGCAAAAGTTCAGTGGTAACATTATATGGTGTCAAGGAAATAGCAGCAGTTTGTTGTGTTTTTTTTTTAATTTTTATGTGAAATAGAGTGACACATTTTGTACATTCCTAATTGCCGATTTAGAAAACTCAAACAAATACAATTTCAACCTGAATGGTAAAAACAGACTGATCCAAAGGAGAGGGACGACACTGTATTCAAAGTATCCCACCCTGAACACGTACCTGAAGAGCTCTCCAAATATTTTTAATTTGGACGCTGGGCTCGCTAATTATATTTTCGTTCAAGATTATATATGCCGTCTCTATGAAGGTTTTTTTGTACCAGTGCTCCTACTTGTGAATTGCTCTAGCCTGGTCCCTGTTGATATTATGGTGTTCGGTCGATACGTGATTAGCTAGCCCAGACTTCATTACCTCTGTCCTTTGAGTAGCTGTGCGGTGTTCCTTAATCCTGGTCTCCAGCGGTCGCTTTGTCTCTCTACTTTCACACGGTATGCTGTATATACAGTTATTTGGTATTGCTGGTGCGTCGGGCCTCGATCTTGTTATCATGCTCCTCAAGGTGTCGTTGCTTTTGAAGATCATTCTGATTCCATAGCTGTGTGCAATTCTTCTAAGTTTCTCCGACAAGCCTTTAGTATACGGTAAAAGTAGAGTTGCTACCGTGGTGTCCTCTTCCTGCCTAGGTGGTTTGTCCAGCTCTTCAAACGCCTTAGTAATGATCTTTTCCGGATGTCAGGTTGCCAAAAAATCTTCTCTATATTTCACTTGTTCTTCTTTGAGGGCTTCTGGTGTGCTGCAGATAGAGCCATAGAGCCAAAACTATCTGCAGGACACCAGAAGCCTTCAAATAAGAACAAGTGAAACTTAGAGAAGACCTTTTGGAGAATGAATATCTGGAAATTATCATTACCAATGCGTTTGAAGAGGACACCACGTTAGCAACTCTAGTTTTACCGTATACTAAAGGTTTTTCGGAGAAACTTAGAAGAATTGCACACAGCTATGGAATCAGAATGATCTTCAAAAGCAACGACACCTTGAGGAGCATGATAACAAGAATGAAGCCCGACGCACCAGCAATATACAGAACTGTATATACAGCATACCGTGTGAATGTGGCAATCTTTACATTGGAGAGACAAAGCGACCGCTGGAGACCAGGATTAAGGACGACGACTCTGATTGGAGCAGATAAGACCCAATGACCAGGACCTGCGACGCATGACCGGTTAACGGTAAAATATAAATACGACCGATACTCTGAATTTCCTATCAGTCACCTGATGACGATAGCAGATACACAGCTATTGAAACGTTGTGAGATCAACTACTTCAAGACGATGGAAGTTCAAGGAAACTTCAAGAAACCCTTTACTCGTTTACATAAAAATTTATTACCTTAAACTGTTTAATTTTTATGTTTGACAGATCTTTAAATAGTTTTCGCCCAACAGATGATCTAGGAATGCCAAAAATCTCAAGTATTTAATGACTGGAATGTTCTCAATCATATAAGGTAGTAATTCTTGCTCGATTATAGGCAGAGATATTCCGATGTATCATCACAATAAACAATAATGGTCATGTGGCTAAATATGCTATCACTGCCACTCTTTTTAAAAATATTGATAATAAAGCAAGGACTCGTGAGTCTACACTCTCATTTTCTAAAAACATATGATTTAAGTGCAAAGTAAGAAAGATAACTAGGTTTAATCGAATCATTTTACATACGGAGATCACAAGCCTTTTGACGTTTAGTTTATTTTTACCAGCAGGTTGAATAAATTGTACATAGTTGTTTAAATTCTGAGTTTATTTATTATCGAATAAAACGTAGCAATATCCTTAATAAAATATAATTTCCTTTTTTTTAGATTCATGTGGTTTGCATGTGTCAGCATAGGAACTATAGCAACTCTGATAATAATATTCAATCTTTGGGAAAAATTTCAAACCAATCCGACTATTACAGGACTCGATACGGATTTTCACAACTGGGACGTTCCATTTCCAGCAATCACAGTGTGCAGACAGATGCCTACTAGTGAAGAAAAGATTAGATCATTCCTACTGGAAACTACAGGGAAGTAGGTTATCTTTTTTAAACTCGAAAAACAGCAATAAAATCAATTATTTTCAGCAATGAGACCAGTCCTGAAGAAATTCATTTTTATAAGAGTTTAACTCAACTCTCGTATAGCACATGGCCAAATTTTGTGAAAAACTTTTCGGCCCAAAAGTACATATCAGAAGAAACTGACTTGAAAAATCTAGTCTTTAAAGTGAGTCTTTGAATGAAAGAATTCTTGAAAAAGGACTTGATTTTGAGTGAAAATGAAACCTGGGTAACAAATTAACTCATTTACCATCTTTCATCATTTCATGAAATACTCAAATTCAGATTTTGTTCTTTGCTATAAATGCTACTTCCTGTGGTTTCAGAATTTTATTATTCAATCCATAATTCTGACTTCATAGCTTCGTCTGCAAAATTCCATTCCCATTGCTACGATCTGTTATTTTAGACTTTCCTTGTCCTAGATTTTCTTGACCACGTTCTTTTTTATTATTATACTTATTTCAAATTTTTATATTTTATAATATCAATGTAACGTCGTTCTATGGTATCGAACTAAAAACAGACATTCTGATAATAAACCAGAAAAAGTTTTGGCTCACCAAAACTTTTAAGTTTTAGTTTATGCCATGAAGATGACACCTGAAACGGTGTTGAGTGTCAAAAACAAAGACTTAGTATAAGGGTCCAAAACTTTGTGTTTATATATCTGTGAACACACCAAAGCTTCCACTACTTTCCAGAATATTAATAAATTATAAATTTAAATTAAACTTTTCGTTTATCAACCTAAGAAGTTTTGCTGGCCCGTAGCTTTGAAGGATATCAGTAAGAACATTTTTCAACAGCCTTAAGATGTGTTCTCAAAAGTAGGGGCTTGCTACTTAACATTATTGAGTTGAGGAAGTTGGAGTGATGGGGATGTGGAGATCGGATTTAGTAATTCTCCATTTACATTCCAGACTGTCAGAGCACAACGACCCGGTAACCCTCTGTTATTTGGACGCGTTTGTTTGGACAACTGGAACCACTCGCTGAATAGACCGTTTTCTTTAGACCACGTGGCCGATTCCGAGAATGTTGATAATAAAAGAACCGAAGATCGCCTGTTAGAGGCCTTAGAACTACTCATACACAATCTTCAATAAATAGAAGACGGAGGTCTAAAAAAATCCTGTGCTTTTTAACCATATCTAGAACTAACAAGAAGATGGAAATAAAGACCTGACTAGAAAAGTTCACTAGGCCATTTTGCAGGAACATTTCCTTACATTGGTTCAAGTGCGAGGGCTATGGAGTATAAAGTTAACCAGAAGTTATATAAACGAAATAACAAATGGGTTCGCCTATAAAATCCTATCAGCGAACCGCTACAGAAAGAACAAAGGATGCTAGGCAGAAATACCATTCGAGCACACTTTAGAAACATCTTCAAACAACGATGAGGTACATTCCGCACTAATCGAGAATGAAACATGAACTATATATACTCATCAGCGAAGAGGAGATAGCAACACCAATTGCCTCCATCACTTCAACCAGTATGGACCCAGATAATACGTCAATAAGGGACGCCAGACGTCTTTCTAGGAATAGGCTTTACCTCATTTTCAATGCTTTAGAGCTGACACAGTGTTCGACCAAATGCTTTTCGAAATGAAGAGCTGTCCTTCTTCCGAAGTCTAGAGAAGATTTAAAGGAAATCTCGGGCTGACATCCTATTTCCATCAGATTGATAGTTTTAGATTCCAATCGATATTATAGAAAGTAGTTTGAAGAGATTTTGATTTGATTTTTTTTTTTGGTTTCTCAGCTTCATCTGCTGTAAGTTTACATACTGACTCCCTGTATGTAAACTTACAGAGATTAATGTATCCCAGAAAGATTAGAGACATCCGGGTATTTTTTTGTAATTTGAAGTATAAGTCATCTAGTTTAAGGGAAAATTAGAGTGAATCTCATCACTCTTCACTTCAGGGGTAGACGTGGATGGTTCAGAACTGAAAAAAATATGAAAAATGAACATATTTGGCCCAACGTAAAAACATATTTCAATGTACTTTTTTTAAATTTTGATCATTCAACTAACCAAAATATATATATATATATATATATATATATATATATATATATATATATATATATATTTTATGTTAACTTAGTAGATTTATCCAGCAGAGCCAAGAAGTTGATTTAAAGTCCATTACAAGAAGCTGCCGTTTACATGAAATACTGAAAAACGACAACAGAATTCCTTTGATAAGTTTTAGTTTATTCTTTCTGACAATGGTATTAAATTCTTCAAACGATTCATATCTACAATATTTCTCTCTTAAAGTTACAAAACGTTGCATTTTCTAACGATTTCATTTCCGGTTTCTTGACTTACCGTGGCCAAAGAAACCGGATAAACTTCAAAGCGCGGCCTCTTAAAAACATCATAAATCGATGGTTTTTATGTTACAGTTAGTCTACAAATGCGAAGAAGTGTTCCACCATTGCTTCTGGAAATCTATCCCCTATAATTGTTGTGATGGATTCTTTCCTGTGTTCACAGAAAACGGATTCTGTTTCAGCTTCAATTCAAGACATTACGAGAAAATTATTCCGGGGTAAATATTTTAAATATCATATTTTGCTTAGTACATTATGCAGAAAAGAGAATAGAAGGCAGAATAATGTGGTGTAACTGTATAGTTTGTTACACTGTTTACTCTCTCTTAATTAATTTTGTTTTTTTTGGGTTACTTACGTGAGTTTATTTTAAACTAAACAACTCATATATAGTTCTTTTAGTATATTCAGAAAAGATGGCATGTCTCTTCATAATGATGTAGGTAACCTTAACGATGCATTCAGTAGGCTTCTACTTTGTCCTCTATGAGCATTAAAATTACTTGTAGAATTAATCGTAATACATTTGTTCACTTCCAGTGTTTACTGCTTCCGACTGCTTAGGTTTCATGGCTAATCTTTAAGGCATAGTCATATCCTCCACCAACTACTATCGTCACCAGTTCAAATGTTAATCTAGTTTGAACCTTCATTAAAAAAATCTAGAAAGACAAATCACATGTCAAACGTTGTGGCTCTACGCCACTGTTGAGCCCAAGTAAATCGAACCTAGTGGATGACAGCTATCGAACCAAAAATCATTTTAACACCGATAAGTCCACGAAACCTGGCGGCTATATACTGGTCTATAGACGTTACAATACTGTAAAACCCCTGGGATTATGGCTTATAAACTATTCCAGGCATTTTTACTATTTGTAGTTGTAGTTATAAAAAATAAATACAAACTTTTGTGTCAATTGACTGCAAGAAAAATCTGAATTTTATCATGCATCTCAAACTTGTTTTGTCCTCTGAAACATATTATCTGAAGGCTCCTTATTTCACTGTTTACCTCCATCAGGTTAGAGGTCATTTGATATTTCAGACCTTGAGTACTAATTTGGCAAGTTGTTGAGATTTCTAGGTCAGCTGAAGGTCATTTTAAGGTAACTGCAGGGTTCTTTCAAAGTAAAACAATATGTACAGAGATTGCTAAGATTATAAAGTTCAAAGAATGCACAACAATCTGAGTGTGTTTTATAGAAGATTTCAAAATCGTTGGGAAAAACATTTTAGCAGAAACAAATGCAAGAACAATACAGACGAAACGTAATACGGAGATCTTTTACAAGTAACTGTAGGCATCATCATTTTTAGTACGGAAAAAGTGTCATATATTCTATGTGGCACTCATCTTAAAACTAAGTAGGTCAACTAGTCACAAGACTCACAGAATTTGCTTTCTTTCAAGCTTAGTTCACATCACTTAAGCATGTTTTTTCAATAGTGCCTAATGATTCATCTAAATTACCCTTGATTTAGCCTTCAGGTGGGATAGCAAAGTGAACCACACGCCATATTCATATTGGGCGAGGTAAAAATTGGGAACAAGAAGTAGATTTTTCAAGATTTTTTCATGAATGTGTTTAATTTGACCATCAAATCACTTCTTCTTATATTTGGCTACAACAAAAATCTTTATATGAGTACTTTAAGATTTTTACCTGCCGGTTCTCAAATTTGAGCTTGATAGGGCCATGAACAAACCTTGTGGGGACTTTGCATGTCAGAGTTCTAGATTTTTCACATGAATCCCTTCAGTCTGAACACCAAATGGCCTTGAACGTGATATGATGGAGGTCAAATGACATGAGACTGGATTAGCGAATCCAAAGACGTCCACATACCCAAGTCCGATAATACATCTGAATTCAACAAATGACTTGTGGAATTAGTTTGTTTTGTCATTTTAAAACCTAACTCTTCTGTACTTAATATTATTTCATAGAAATACATCAAACTACTGTCACGGATTTCAGATTTTGGTCATGAATCCTCTCGGTTTGACCTCGAAATTAATTTGAACTGACATGATAGAAATCTACTGACCTCACATTAGATTAGAAGCTCCAAAACCTCCATACAACCTAGTCATGTCCGATAATACCTCTTAACTCAAATGATGACTTGTGAAATTGTTTTATTTTGTCGTTATAATAACTAAGAGTAGATAAGCAAAGCGGTTTCTAGGGCAGAAGTGGATATAAAGGTAACCAGTCATCGAGTTCTCGTCGGGAGCTGCTACCGAGCTATTGGTAGTTGGTGTTTGGATAAGAAGAAGAAGACATTGGGAAGAAGACATTGGGGGTTGCGGGGTTCGCGATTTGGGGGTGTCGCAGAGGTGCGCGCCATCTGTTGTTAAGCCATTGTGTTGTGGGTTGCAAGGTGCGCACCATCTGTTGTCGCTTGTGGCGGTTAGAAAGAAAAAAGCTAAATACTTGGCCGGGTATCGAACGCGGCTTGCTTGATTACAAAATCAGGTGTCCAGCAAGTTGCGCTAATGAGGTTAATCGAGGAATGTTTATTTGAGAAGGTATACTATATGCCCGTTGCGTGAGCGCGTATTTTGGGCGTTGTTCGGTTGGCGAGGGGCTGGATGGAGGGATATGGTATTTTGTTGGCTGTAAAAAATTGTCTGTGGCGCGGCAACTTTCGTCGGAAGCCGAGCTTTAAAACTTTTTAGAGTAGTAAATTGTGGGGCACTTGGCAGAAAAAATCAAGTGGTCTGCGACGGTGACTATCGGGTGAGTCGCGTCGTCGGGGGAGCGGCGGAGCGCGTTGTCGTGAAGCCGAGTCGGGACGCGACGTCGGAAAACCTGGTCGGGAACGCGGTGGCTGCCGTAATGTGATGGCGGGCGTATAGAATGCGGTGGCTGGCTTAATGCGGTGCGTAGGGAATGCGGTGGTGATCGGGAATCGGCCGGGTGCAGGGAGCTTCCGTCGGGATAGATACTTTGGGAGGCCGGAGTATCACAGTCGGGCACATCAGCCGTGGCAGGGAAAGCACGATTGGGATATTGAATGAACGAAGCGTATTTTCAACTTAAGTGTCCCTCCCTCTACTACTAAGCCTTTGTTCAAATTAAGAACCGAAATAATGGAGGAACTTTATACCGACTTTTCACTTACATTATTTAATACTATTTCATAGAAATATACTATATACTACTGTCTATGCCGAAAAAATTGACGCTTTAAACAGTGATCAATAAAAGCCATGTTCGACACAGTTTACCTGAAAACCCTTCCCGCATCACCAGATTATAAGACATACATCTTTTCTAATATAACGAACACGATGGGCCATTATAATCCACAATTTCCTTTAATCGCGCCCAAGCAATTTGTCATCGTAAAAGCGGCACAACGTTTTGCAGGAGCGAAAAAATTCTCCCCCAGTTTAATATGCAATATATTCAAGAAACTGACATAAAATGGTCAATGAAATTTCAAGTTAAAACAATGGATTCGTATTTCCCGGTAAGTACAGACTCATATAGAAATTATTATATAGGTTAGAGCGAGTACGCCTTGACTGCACACGCTGCATTGTTATTGAATGCATTATCGTTAATTTTCCTTTTACCGCTTTACAGGGAATTAAACTAGTCGCCACAAGTTCGGTGCTTAAAACTCGAATCTGCATTGCGGTTTAAGTTATACACACTTTTTTAGTATCTCATATAAAGAGGACGATAAGTCGTTATATAGTTATATGGGTCAGTGGGAAGTATTTAACTATGAAATTTGATATCCATAAGGATTTTCCGGTTATTCCAAGATATATGTAATTTATTCCAGTTACTTGAGAGACTACTGGATGCTAAAACTGTTTATGAATCATTAAAATACAAGGGCGGTTCGAAAAGTCCGTTAACCAGTCAAGACAATAGATTTCCCCAGGTGGCACCACGGTGTAATGAAGTGATGGTTTGCCGCTGATCCCATGGCAAGGCTATGACTATAACGAAAAGTTCGTCTACTTTCAGGAATAAACTGCAGAGGGCTCTGAGTATTTAGTCCCTGTACCAGCGTTTTTTATAAATTTAAATATGTTTTTTGGTAAAATTATTATGAACACTTTTTTAAAAGTAATCAATAAATATACCGATAAAGCTGAATACTTTCTAATGTTAAAAATTAACATATTTTCAATAGCGCTGTTCACATATAATCAGAAGTGGGATACTCAATATTACAGAAAAAGAAGAAGACGAAGTAGGATTCCCTATCGTTATGTTGTTAAATGTATTTATCTGTTGAGCAAATGTTATCTAAGGTTACTGCAGTGGCTTCCTAAGTTTTTCTCATTTTCATCAAATCAGAAGATTTCGAAAACATTGCAAAACCAAAATTGATTTCTGCAGAAGTCACAGTCAAAAGTTATTAACAAATTGTTGATTTTACTATTATTTTGTAACGACAATGAAAAAACTGGACCCTTAATGTTACAAGTAATTTGGTTAAACAAATTTTATCAAATAAGAAGTGGGATAGTACTTGGAAAAACGTTTCGAAGAGATAATTAATTTCTGTACAGTCAAAAGTTATTAATAAACCGTTGAATTTCCTATTATTTTGTAATGATAATGAAAACATTGGACACTTAATGTTATAATGTAATTAGGTTAAACAAGTTTTATCAAATCAGCAGTGGGATCGTACTTAGACAAACTTCTTAATAGCATAATTGATTTCTGTAGTCACAG
The DNA here is from genome assembly GCA_034190945.1 of Octodonta nipae. Taxonomy (NCBI): domain Eukaryota; kingdom Metazoa; phylum Arthropoda; class Insecta; order Coleoptera; family Chrysomelidae; genus Octodonta; species Octodonta nipae. The sequence goes on from CM067222.1 coordinate 2,105,184, forward strand.
AGTTCTTTGAGAATAACACCCCATAAACTTGAAAGTCTGTATATTTCAAAAGTCTAGACCCCGTTTTCAGTGGTACTTAACTCAACACAAATGAAAAAGAAAATTTAAAAAATTGAAATGATTCGTAATGAAAAATTTAGTAAACCATAATTTGACATTAATGTATTTTGTAACGACAATGAAAAAATTGGATACTTCATGTTTTAAGTAATAAGGTTAAAACAAGTGTTATCAAATCAGAAGTGGGATCGTACTTAGAAAAACATTTCAAAAACATAATTAATATTGAGACGGTCAAAAATTATTAACAAATCGTTGACTTTCCAATTATTGTGTAACGGCAATGAAAAAATTGGACACTTAATTTATAACTAATTAAGTTTTATCAAACCAGAAGTGGGATCGTACTTTGAAAAATTTTGAAGAGCATAATTGATTTCTATACAAGTCACACTCAAAAGTTATTAACAACACGACGTTATAACCAATGAGGTTAAACAAGTTGCCAGATTATATCATTTATAGTGAAAATGCCTTGACTGCAGACGCCGCATTGTTATTGAATGCACATGCATAATCCTGGATGTTCCTTTAGCCATTTTACATGGAATTAAACTAGACGCTGCTTCAAATTCAAGTCTGCATTCCGGTTTAAGTTATATACACTTTTTATGCATCTAATATAAAGGGAGTGAAAAGTCGTAATATAGTTATATGGGTCGGTGGGAAGTCCTCAACTAATATTCAACGGATCGACGTTACGCCTGGGAGGAATGCTAACACCGAGATTTGATTTCCATAAGGATTTGACGGTTATTCCCAGTAATGTGGGAGTAAATAAGTATCTCCAAGATATGTATAATTTATGCCCGTTGCTTTAGAGAGTATTGGATCATTCTCAATAAACTTAATCCTTCAATCTGTTAGCTCTTATTCATTGAAGCAGATGTAATTTAAAACGGTCTACAATTCATTAAAAGAGTTAGCTTCAGATTATCGCAAACAAAAAGAAAAACAATTGTGAAAATAACTCTTTTTGATTTCAGACACCTAGTGAAAGTGCATGGGCCTCCAAAATTATTCTTTTTGGCTATAATAAGATAATAAAAATTAATAAAAATGTCGCTTTACTCTTTAAATTAAAAATATTGAAAATTACAGAGATTAAGGGATGTATTCTGAAGCTAATTTCTCAAGTTTTAGAAGGATATTCCTACAATTGTTCACCGTCTTTTTGTTTTTAAATCATGATGACTCTGAGATGATGCTGAAAGCCCAGCCCCTTTACATAAGTGCAAATGAAAAAGTCACACGGGGCAAAATAGGGAGAACGCGCAGGCCACATATCATTTCCACCCAACGAGTCTATTTGAAAGACACTCACTCATAAAGTATATGAGGTGCTTTTCTCTATGTTTTATTTTATTAAATTTATTTAATCTATAAAATATGAGCCAAATTGATATCCTACTTTCATTTAGACTGGTTTAAAATACTGTCATCACTAACAATTAAGAGTGGTGATTTATATTGAACTTTAAAGGAGATAAGATGACACACCTTTCCTTATACTGTTTATTGATCTTCATATCGTATGAGCCGTATTCTTTAAATTCAGATTATAGCCAATAGGTTTGCATGTTAATAAACAGATCAGAACTTATGGAAACCGTCTCTCTCTTTGTTTCGTTTATCAAAATAAAAAAGGAGAACAACAGATTCTAAATGATCCAGGACCACATCATATCAGTTATATGTTGACAGCAATTTGACTTTCACTAGATACTATAGGAGGAAACACACGTTGAAACGCGATGCTATCCTACACGACGGGTCGCGTGTTAAGTCAAATCAAATTTTATGGCTAGACACACCCAGAAAAAAACCATACGGCTGTTTGTAGTGTGTTTCTGGCCATAAAAAAAATACTACGATTAGGTGTTTGACGTAACATGCTTTACGTCCGGTCTGGTGGCTTCGTGTTTCGATAATGTGTCTGCGCCTTAAGCAAGTTATCTGTTCCCAAGTTAATACATGGGAGAGCCTCTGGGAAATACCAAAATGTGTCCACTCCCCAAAAAACTAAATTATTCATATTCTAGGCCAATATGCATTATTTTTGTCTAAGTCAAAATACTATAAAAAACTTACAATGAATTTCAACAAATATAACTTTTCACTATCATTAAAAAGGGATATTTCTTTTTTTACAAACAATATTAAGGGTACCAGATATCGTGATTTTTTTGATTGCCCTGAAAAATGGAAATTAACTGGTTAAAGAACCTAAAAAATAGTTATTTGAATCCATATACAATGAGGGAATTTTAATAAATTAAAATATCTGTTTTAAAAATAGTTGAAATATTTAAGTTGACATATGAAAAATTTGTTGTTTCTAGATATACAGGTAGAACAACAAATTCTAAAGATCATGTATTACAGTTAAGCAGCTTTCAAATTGGAAGAACTTGAAAGCGTTGTGTTCAGAATTTATAAGTGGCATTCCTAGGTACGACTTTTATATAAGATATAAGACAGCACATTCGCCAAAAATGTGATCAAAGATTTCTTTTATTTCACTGATCCCATTAACGTCTTAAGGGAAAACCTAGGAAAAACCTTATGAACCATCCCGATACTGGGTTGTTCAAAAGAAGATGGCCATTACAAATTTCTTCCTTAATTGTCGGTAACCATATACGATTGAATTTTACACAAGTAGAAGCGATACAATCGTCTTTATTCAAAAGAATTAACACAGACTGTTTTATTTTTCGTTTTGTGTTGTGTTGTTCTTTGTAAGTTATAGTTGAATTGTCAAATTGTATTTTATAGCCCAGGTTCCAAACATGTTCACAAATTTTCGATTTTTCAAATTGTCGTTTCTTTATTATATATATTCTTGTGTTCATTAATTCATACGTTTAATGATCTCGATGTTTTTCCAATATAAAATTTATTGCATTTTCAAGGAATCTTGTATATGTATTTTTTGTGCTCTAAGTTTTGTTGGTTTGTTTTGTTTTCAATCTTTCTAAGAGATCCTGTATATATGGTATAGTTGTAACTACAGTGTGGTTGTCCTGTGTTGAAACATCGCTATAAAATCAGAAATTAATTACTTAATACTGTCAAAGTCGCTTTCTATTATATCTTCAAAATACTTTAAACTGTTAACTCTTTTATTTACAAATAAGAACCCTTATTAAATTTTATTTGGGGAATATAAAGATTTTTCCAGAGCTTTCTAGAAGCAACCAATGAAATGCAGCCGTTAGCGAATCTTGAACGAGAATTCGACTTGATTTCTATAGTTTCAGACAACTAGTGTGGTCGATTTATGGCCAGCATACTGTTCTAAACCTTTTCTGGCTTCTGATTCTTCTTCTTTTCCGTTGTCTGATGTTGTTTACTGATATGATCGTGTTCGAGTCTTCTGAAGAAGTCAAGCTCTCTGTATCACTTGTCCCTGCGGCTTTCAACGTGGCATCTATCAACTTCTCCTCCACTTCTTATAGCAGCCTCTTTTACCGTGTTACTTCTAACACATTCTTACCACATGTCAGCCTAATCTACAGTCGTATTTATCTACCTCAGCATCAACTGTTGTACTTTCCTTGAAGTCATTGAAATAGCACTTTAAACTTTAGTAGCACAATAGACGCATGAAAAATTGTTTATAGCCAAAAAGACAAGATAAAACTGTAAAATATTGGAAAAGTATCGTTTCACAGAATTTTGGATTTTGGGAGCTGACAATTTCCGGTACTACAATTTGGATAAGTGGTCTTGAGCCTCATGACTTCCTTGTATTATTCTTGTATTAAACCTTATGCCCAAATAGAAATGGGAATATTCTTCAAAACCGACTCATTTTTGCATAGAGATAATCTCCAACACAATGGGACACGATTGCCTTCACGAAATTGAGACAACAAAACTTTGAAATATGCAATTGTGATAGCGAAATATAATTTTCGATTTATAAATTTAAAATATTTACACATAAGATTCAACTATCCCGAAACTAAGGCGACTAGTTTACATACTTATAGCTTGAACGCTTAGTTATTTTATTAGAAAATTGTTACATGTAGCCCGGTTGAATTACTTTTCATCATACATTTACGACTCCATCGCACGCTTTATGGCCTGGTAACGTAATTACCTCGATATATATGTTGGATTTGAAAATGTCGGGGTTGTTATTGCAATTTGTTATTACATGTTAAAATTGACTACAATCTCTAATTAACAAGTAATTCACAGTTCGGGATATACATCATTGCATTTCATTCGAATGGAGCGATTTAACCGCTACAGAGTAAAATAATTGAAACTATTGATTCGATTTTAATACAATGTTTTAGATAATAATAGGAGAATTGAGAGACTACTTCACACTTTTAAAAGCTTTGCATATTTAGCTCTTTTGTCCTACTCATTTTGAGCTTAGAGTCTATCACTCAAATTAGTGTGGGAGTCACACCCACTAAAACCACCTTGTTGTTTCTGCAGTTTCTCTGAAGGTGGTGGTACTGTTATTTATAACTTGCGTTGCCACCTTTCTGTCTTTCTTTGCCTTCATCGCACCATTCTGTTTAAATCTTCTTTCTCCTTTGCCTCTATAATTTCCTTTATCCATTTATATATAATTTCCTTGTTCTCTTTACTTTCTATCATTAGTTTGATCACGTTATATGGTGTTATCCTTTCACCAATCGTGATTTCTGGTCTTGTTTAATTCCTTGCATATCTTTCCCGGTCAAAAACCACATGCTCCATTGTTTCCTCAATTTGGCATATATCACAGTTAATCTCCCTCATTTTCCCTATCATTTTCAGGTATGCTTTGACACTACCATGCCCTGACAAAAAATCTGTACTTCTATATTTGCTGCTCGCCCATTTTGTTAGGTCTGGTATTAGTTTCTTTGTCCATTCCGCTTTCCCCGTTAACGCATCCCATTCTTTTTGCCATTCTTTTAGCGTATTATCCTGTTTTCTCTGTATTTTTGTAATTTTCTCTAAGTTCTTCTACCGCCAGATGCATCGGAGGGATACCCGCTATAACTGCCGTTGCCTCATACGAGATCGTTCTATATCCGCTTATTACCCGCAGCAGCGCCTGTCTTTGTACTTTTAACATCATGTTCTTATATCTTTTTATCTTCATACGCCTGTGCCATATTGGTGCCCGGTACAAAAGTGTCGATTGTACCACTCCATATAGTAGTTTGTCTCTTTGCATGTGATGGTCCCTTTATGTTTTTCATAATTTATTCAAGTTTTGTTAAGTTATCACCCGCATTGCTTACTGCATTTACAATATACTCTATTTCTATTTTTATTTTTTCTCTTACTTTCTGCATTTTTGTACCCTTGCTCTTTTCCGGTGCCCACTTCAACTTTGCCTCTTTCATCCAGTCTCCTATTATTCTTATTGCCTCATTTGCTGTTTCAACCAGTCTGTCAGCGTTTGGCCCTTCCACATATAGTGCCAGGTCGTCTACGAATGCTATCGTATTTGCACTAGTTTGCAGCTTCTGATTTAGAAGATCGTCGTACAATATATTCCATAGCGTCGGTCCCAGTACTGATCCTTGTGGTACGCCTGTGCTCAATTTTAACGTTTTTTCTTTCCCACGTATAATACTCCTTTTTGAGAAATAACTATCTATTATTCTTATTAGATATTCACTAATCCTTTTCTTCTCCATTTCCTTAACAATACGTTTCCATGATGCCGAATTGAATGCATTTCTAACGTCAAAAGTGATGAGCCCGCTCTAGTGCTCCTTGCTTTGTCACAAATTCAGTTTGCTGCTTTTAATGTTGATTTCCCTTTCCGAAAAACAAATTGTCTTTCTGAAATTTTTTCATCTCCTAATTCTTTGTCTATTCTGTTTCTTATTAGTGTTTCTAATACCTTACCCATAACGTCCAACAGGCAAATGGGTCTATATGATGTTGGGTCATTCATAGGTTTATCGCCCTTCCTCAGAAATATTACTTTAGCCTTCTTCCAGATTGTACGGAATTCCTGTTTCTTTAATAATTTGTTATACATATCCCTTATTGTGGCTTGGTTCTTTTCAAATGTTATTTTTGTCCTACACCTGGATAAACATCTCCTCACTCTCTGTACAGTCTAATTTCCTTGCTACGCCGCATATTTGACAGATATGGCTTCTTCGTTACCATAACTCTAACTAACTGAACTTTAATTGGAGTTGTTTCTGTTACTTTTCCTGCTTTCTTTGTTTCCTTTTTCTTAAATATGACTTATGCCGTAGCAAGGATAGTACATAAAGGATTGCTTGATCAATGTTAAAAAATTTCGAATAAAAACAATAGTTGTTGTGAGACATTGTTTTTCCGAAGAATGTGATATTTGTATCAACAAACTTACAAAAAGTTACAGTGCAAATATTAGCAATCACTTTATGACGTCTGCTTCCGGAAAACTATACATCTATTGAGCTGTAGCTCAATATATGCCGCTAATGATTAATAAATTGAGCCAGATGTAGATTTTACTTCACGACAACTGTCACCACGCACCAGAATTCAGAGAAAAACTTCCGAATAATTTCTGGGAAAAGCCTTCATTTACCTAAGACAATACCACTGATCAAAATTTGGACAAATCAATTAAATCCAAAGCTCATTAATAACACAAAAACTCTTATGTGTCCTTTCTATAGTCAATTTTGACATTCATAACAATGAAACAAAATGGTTTCAAAATCGAATTCAACCAGAACAATCATTAAAAGCTGTCAGAAAAATGTCATGCACCCAAAAATTTTGCGTAAATTAATTTAGTTACAAAAATGCTGCAAACTGGGATTCCACAAGGTATGGCATAAGGTCCCACTTTATTAATTATATTTACAGATGAACTCATATGCTATAAAAATGGTTATGTCATTTCTGTGCAGTTGATACAGTTATAAACTGCACTAGTGATATCTGAAAACAGGTGTGAGAAAATGCCCAAAAAATATTTATTGGTTAAATCACCTTATTCATTCCTCGAAGTTTCTTTGGACTTCCTTTGTCTTGAAATGATTGATTTCACAACGTTTCAATAGCGTTGAATCTGCTGTTGTCATCAGGTGACTGATGGGAAATTCAGATTACCCATCGTATTTAGACCCTTAACCGGTCATACTCATTGGGTCGATTAATCCCTTGTCTCGTCCAATCAGCGTAGAGGAACTTGCCGACTGGTTGTTGGTGATGCGTAGCGGCAGTGGCTCAAGAAGAGGTCTCCAAACGTTTTTAATGTGGACGCTGGGTCCGGTGATTATATTCTCAATAGAGATTATGTCAGCCGTTTGCCAGTTGATGTTGTGGTGTTCGATCTATGTGTGATTAGCTAATTCAGACTTTGTTAGGTCTCCCCTTTGAGTAGCTATTCGGTGCTCCTTTATCCTTTTGTCCAGTGGTCACTTAGTCTTAGTATACTGTATATACAGTTTTTTCATGATCATGCTCGTGAAGGTGTAGTTGCTCTTGAAAACCATTTTGATTCCAAATCCGTTTCCAATAGGTCTATGTTTACCGACAAGCCCTTGGTGTATGCTAGTTGCTATCATGGTTTTCTCATTACATTAAATGGTTTCTCCAGTGATTCAAATGCCTTGTTAATGATGGTTTCCGGATATCCGTTCGTCAAAAGGTCTTCCCTTTTTTCTTCTCTGGTGTGCTGCAAATATTTTTCGCTCTATGGACTAATGTTTTAATGATGCCAGTTTTCGTTGTTGCCGGGTGGTTAGAGTTATAGTGTAAGTATCACCCTGTATGTGTAGCCTTTCTGTATACTGTTCTTTCTGGTCCTAGTCCTTTGACACTTCACAGCAATAAATGGTACGCACCCAATCTTTCCTCTCCATGGTGAATATGGTGGATGGTTGTAATCGATTTAAATGCTCCAGCAATGCCTAAAGTTCTATTCATATTTAGTAACACATATTAAAAATTTGAAAAATGTATATTTTTACTATCAAGAGGATAAGAATTTCTAGTAAAACTAATTATCATTTAACGTGTACAGCTCAGGAAACTAGAAAAAAATTACGTGTTTATTGCAGAAAATACACAAAATCTTATATAAATATCGACAGTTGTTGCGGCAAATCCTTCCGTATTGTAAACTTCTTATTTAACTTTGTCGAGGTAAATAAAATAAACAACTTAGCATCAATTAGAAGTCATAACAAAGTTTAAATAGCTTTTTAATACATCTCTGAAAGCTTTTATAATTAGAAATTAGCCTAGTACGGAATTTCCGTTAAATTAATGCCCCTTCCTCATTAAGTGTATTCGCTTCCATCAATAAGACTCTATAAATTCAAAATATCTCGAATAAGGCACGTGTGCCATTAGGAGACAACTATTAAAGCTCTACTAGAAGTGATAAATTGGCTGCATTTGAAATGATCGTTAGAGGAGAACTTCCCGTGATTTATTGAAGTAAAATTTCAGCGACAAATATCTGTAAAGATGCTGAGTTTGCAATTTGTTTTGTCCAATTTTACTTGCAAAAATTTCGTGTTTACTTATATGTTGTAAATAAACACATTTGAAAAAAAGTTTTGAGCAACACATATTAGTTACACAAAACTCATAATTATTAGTAATATAATAATAGAAAAACATTTTGAATGGTACTGTAATCAATGAAAGGTATATAAATTATAACCACACTTTCAAAAGTTAATCAAGCTGGTCCACTAGATTCTTACTAATCATATTCACAGATTAGTAACTGTCCCGTTATCTAAACCTAACATTGACAAGGAACTCAATAGGATAAAACTCATTGCTGTCAATAATGGTTACAACCCCTCAAATCATTGATAACATATTATCATATCAGAAAATTAAAGAAAAAAGCTATAGAACAAGTATACCCTTCCTCTCCCAACTCTAACTCAAAATTTCACCAATCCATTACATTTATAGGTTCTCCATCTGAAAAAATTTCTCAATTTCTACTAAACAGAAATATTCAAACAGCCTTTAAAACCAACAATAATTTAGCCAAACACATAAAAAATAATAAAGATAAAATTAATAAGTATGAAAACTCTGGAGTCTATAAGTTAACATGTGGTAGTTGCCAAAATTTTACATCGGTCACACAGGAAGGTCATTTAAAACAAGATGGTCTGAACATTTAAAAGCGTATGGAAATCAGAAATACAACATATCTACATTTGCCGCCCATTTATTACATGAAAATCATATTCCACAAACTACTTTCGAAATTTTACATCTAGAACAAAAAAGTAAAAAATTAACTCTGTTAGAATCACTTGAGATCAATAAAAATAAAAATTCACCACATTTTTTAAATGACCAAACTGATACTAATATGTCTCCTTTACTTAATCTAAATATACTTACATAATACAAAATTTAAAATTATATTAATAATATTTACCTTCACTAATTATTATACAGTAAACATATTGTGCTTTCTACTTATATACTCATTATTATCTTACAACACTATATAATATATTCAGATGTTTAGCATTTAATTTAATATTTAATTCTGAGGAAGCCTGTCATCAGAGCGAAACAATTGTCAAGAAAATAATAAATTTGTGAAAATTACCACAGTGGTTAGTGTTTTAATATAATTAAAATATGAATCTTCACCAAGGAATGACCGAAACAATCATCAGATTACTTTTATGTTTTATTTTGGCTTTATATTTATTATAATAAATATAAAGCCATTGAGAACGAAGTCAGAATAGACTTTGAAACGTTTGGTATTCCTTCAATATACGTCGTTTTATTTCTATTGCGGTGTTATTGCCCAAAAACAAAAACATAAAAGTAATTATAGATTAAATTACAAACTAAATACTTCAGAAATGTTCATATAAAAAATATTTCGCAATATTATGGCTTAATCAGGCGTACTATGTATTTTAAACAACTACCTTTTTACGCCAAATTTATTCTATTTATAGTAATCTCATACAGAACCAATAAAGAGATTAAGGAGAGGGGAGGAATTTGTATTTAATTGGTCATTTAACAAAAAGTCTGAATATTTAAGGTTATTAATTTCTAAAGTATCTAAATAATTCAATTTTAAAGTCTTGTTTCCTGTGTGCAAAATTTCGCAATCTTCGTTAAATTGATGTTAGAGTTTTGATCATTTGTCTTATAACTCCTTCTATGCTAAGAGGTGCGTTTTTTTTTCATTTCTATATGTGCCACCGATGTAGGTTTTTGGACATGTGACACAATTTACACCTCTGATTTACTTCTTTTATCTGGCGAAACAATGTAAAACATTTTTTAAGTAAAAATTTCTGAACTATTTAATTTGTTAATTAGGGTAGGATAGATTTTCATCAAGTATCGACCTCAACGATTCAATATTGTAGATTTGTGTCAAATGATTTCTAATATTTTTTCAATTTATAATATCACTAATGATGGTTAATCTTGTAAAGTGTTTAAAGTAATAGACACCAGTAAAGACCTTAGTAAAAAATAAAGACTAATTAATGTTCCTCCAAAATTTCTGAACATGCTTGGGACCTTGGCCATAAAATACAGTTTCAAAATTCACCGATTAGAAAAAATTGTTATTCAGCCAAGAAAACGAGACTGCACGCATCTGTAGCCATCAGAAATGAGATTTATGAGATCAGTAAAGAGATCTACCTGTTTAGACTGAATAAGAAATGAAGCCATCCTACATGAGCTATTGGTCCAACCAATAACTAAATTCACAAGAAACTACAAGAGTAGATGATCAGAACAGGTTTGACAATATCTCCAAAACCAGTAGACCAAAAAAAGCTCAATTGTAATCCCATAGATCGCCGGCAGACCTAGAACAAGATGGTGAACAAGTAGATTGCTTAATCCTGTAAAGATAATAATATAAATGCCATAAAGAAACTAAAAGATAAATTAACGTCAGGTCCAGATCAAATACCATCGTTTTTTGTCAAGGCTCTCTCACTTTCCTTTTTAATTTGTCACTAAAAACATCAGTCGTTCCCCAGAAATGGAAAATGACTAAAATTTGTCCCATTCATAAGAATGGTGAATGGTGCCAAAATTTGTGAGATTGTCTTGTACAACAAAATAAATCCCACTATCAAATCTCGTATAGCGCCTAGTCAACATGGTTTTGTACAAAGTAGGTCCACGGTGTCGAACTTAGCTGTCTTCACGCAGTATACCTCAGAAATTATTGACGGTCAAGGGCAGGTCGATGTTATTTATACTGACATGGCGAAGGCCTTTGATCGTGTTGATCATGAGATTTTATTGAAAAAGCTTTATTTGTACGGTTTCTCACAAAGTTTAATTTGCTTCTTTAGGTCTTTTTTACTGCACAGAAAGCAATATGTATCCTTTAATGGTCACAACTAATCACATATCAACGCAACATCAGGTGTACCGCAAGGATCCATCCTCGGTCCACTATTTTTTCTCTTATATATCGACGATCTAAGTGAACCATTGGACTGTGAGCATGTAATGTATGCTGACGATCTTAAATTATGTAATAAAATTCAAACGATAGCTGATTGTTTAAGTTTCAACTTAATTTAAACCGCGTTGCTCGGTGGTGTGAAAATAACAACCTTAAGCTGAATGTTAAAAAATGCAAAATAATAACGTTCACAAAGAAAAAATTAAAACTTGTGCATGATTATTTTATAAATCACAATATTCTAGAACGCTGTGAAGTTATGAAAGACTTGGGCGTGTTGTATGATTCTAAGCTAACCATTTCAGTAAGATTTCTAGCGAAGCTCTGAAAATGTTAGGCTTCATCATGCGAAATTGCAGGTCACTAATATTTTTGCCCTAAAAACTCTATATTTTGCCTACGTTACATCTAAGATGGAATACTGTTCACTAGTATGGTCTCCTCTGTATGAGGTTCATAATCAAGCCTTGGAGAATGTACAAAGAAAATTTTTAAAATTTTTATATTTTATTTTGAATGGTATTTACCCAGAGCGTGTAGCTCAGAAGAGAGTTTGCTTGCATAACATTTCTGTAGTTTCTTGTTAATGGTAAAATTGATTGTCCCTTTTTGTTAGGTAAAATTTGTTATCATATACTGAGAGCTGGCGTTCGGCTAAATAATCACTCAAGTTTCTACTATCAGACTGCTCCAACTGGTGTTTTACTTAGATCGCCCATATATAACATGCGCAACTGCTTTAATAAGATTTCTAACCTATGTGATATTAACAAATGTTCTCTTAGTCACCTTTTAGAATGTGTTAAGGCAAATAAATTAACTTGACTAATTGATATTTATTTGTAGTTAGCACAATTAATTTCGTTTGAGTGAATTATTTATTGTGTCAATCTTGATTATATGTTTTTTTTTTGTTTTTTTTTGTTGTTGTCTATTTTGCGTTTCATATGTACTTCAAACAACCCTGTAATTGGGAGTTTGTCCTGTTGGGTAAATAAAGATTATTATTATTATTAAGACAATTAATCTGTTCAAGTAAAGAAATGTGGAAAATAATAAGTACACTTACTACTATTTAATAAGTTTTCCCTACACAATAAGTTTCTGCTTATCCCAAACTCTCACTCCACAAAGTTTCGATCTTGTTTTTCAAATAGCTACACTCTTCCTAACACTTTCCATTAGATCCGCTTAATAGCACCGAGTGTATAAGCCAGCTTTTCCAACGCCAAATTCCTCTGATGGCAAACATTTAATCACCATTCCAGATTTATATCCTCAACTCCGATGAAACGGTCGGAATCGATACTCAGCCGCAACACATATGGGACTATCGGATGGAAACTATAATGTTTTCCGTCAAACAGACTTACACGACAGAGGACACCAAACAGCTTAGCATAAAGCAGCGACATTGTGCATTTCCTGATGAAATTAAGCTTGAGGTAAGTTTATTACGATCGGTTAGAGCACACAGAGCCGTTTTATGCTAAATAGGTTTGTAAGAAAACAAAAATTTCTCATGGGATTTATACAGTTACGCCATTATAGTCTGCAACATAGGGGAAACTTAGCCACCAGTCTTTGGTTAGAATTTAAACACTAATGATACCGATAACTCTTAGCTAGCTAGTTTTCATAGCTGTCATTTTTTCTTGTCCAAAAAATGACATAAAATGGTAATTTTTCGTCGAATTTCGAAAATTGTCAATTAAATAGTTTGTTTCTAATTTCATTTTACGTTTAGTGTAAAATGTGTGCCATGTAGAAAATATTTGATTTTTTCCCTACTTTTAACCGATTTTTATACAGGGTGAGTTTTTTTTATGATCGGTACGGGGATCTCGGAAACTAACGGAGATAGAGCAATGGTTAAAATGGGAAAGATTTGCAGTTTTACTGGCCCAATTTAATGACACTTTCGGATTTTTGTAAAAAGTCAATATATATATATATATATATATATATATATATAATAGGGATGTAACGAATATTCGCATTCGCATTCGCATCAGCGAATATTCGCGTGTTTGACAGTGAAAAGCGAAAATAGTTTATTATGCTGTTACTCATTAGGTACAATGCACACTGTATAACTTACTTGTCATTTCAAAAGTTAAGTGCAGGTATTAAATTGGACTTGCAATGTGAAATAACAGTTGTTCGAGATCTAAAAGTAAGAGGGAAAACTAGCTGTCAGAGAACCTAAATCAAGAGTCATACTGCATATAACGCCGTTTCCTTGTGATTTCTAGGACAAAGAATTCGTAGATTCACGAAAACCTGTGAAAGAAATTATGATACCAACTATTGGAGGTACAATCAGTTGAGGGGAGGGCGACTGATAAATGTTCTCGACTAGAAGCAACATATTTTCAACAGTATTATATAAGGTTGTCCAACAAAAACGAAATTTTATTTTTGTTTTATAATATTTTTATTTGTGGACTGATTTTAAATAAATAAGGCTTGTTTAAAAGACACTTGATGCTGCTGCTAAATCCACAGACATCATTACATAGTTATTGAACTTGTCCCTTTGTCTAAAAAACGGTTACTGATGTTTCAATTCTGTTTTTGCTTACAACCTATCGATTTGTGCTGTTGTTAAAAAATTTATAATAAAACATTTGTCATTAAACCATTTCTTTTGGATATCTTCTCTGCTTCTAAAAATTTTTAAAAGGTTTCAGCACCTTAATAGTCTTCTAGCTTTAACTTCAGGACCATGTTTAAATTTGACTAGCTCCAGGCCTTTTGTCAGGGCTAACTGCTAAATTCGAAGTAAACAGAATATTTTCCTAAGGGTGTGTCCCAAGTAAACGAGCTTTGCGCGGTTCGGACCGTGCGTTGCGTCAAAGTGACAGGCACAAGCTGAAACTGGGGGGGAAAACAAACCACTGAGCGATCTCCGACAATACAAAATCGCTACAAAAGCACCAATTGAATTTCCTGTAAATACACAATGAATGATTTGTATGTGTTTACAAGGGACACAGCCTATAAGTTAGATAAATCGAAATAAAAGTATCATAACTGTGGTACTTGCGTTCTTACATTTCTTGGGCACCTGCCTACTTTGCGCCCGCCTGGCAATTGTGATAGGTGAAACTTCTTAACAAAATTGTAAGTTATGCTTTTTTATTATAACGCCTAGCAACATATTATGGCAGAACTCGCCATGTATCATTCTCTAATTTAAAGTATTGATGCAAATTTTATCCTCATTAGCTAGTACCATTTTCGCAACTGTCAATTCTAATTAGCAGCAATAGCGGAGTGAAATTTGTCATTTTAAAAATATATAGGCTGACACCATCAATTGTCTCCTCAACAAGACAACTTTAATTTAAATGGGTCCATATAACATCGCAATCAAATTCCGTTTTTTTTTTGGCAACCCTATATAATTTAAGTTCGCATTTGGCTCATAAACATAATTATATAATTTTTTTGTTTAATTAAAAATAAATACATACAAACTTCTCTCATACACAAAAAAATATAATATTCTTCATAAGTCTGTCACTCTGTAACATAATATTTTTCTAACGTCGACCACACAAGTTTTGCAAGCTGAAAGTCACCCCACTGCGAGAACACCCTATATGTAAAAGGCTAATTATTCCTGGCTGTCATGATTTTTATATCAGTATATCATGATATTCAATCGTTGATTAGAAATTTGAAAAAGCAACTGACCGTTTATAAATAAACGCAATAGTTTTTATCTCTCCAAGAAATGAACTTGAAATGTGATTACTACGCAAAGGTCGATAAAAAAGAACTCATGTTCATCTTAATGAGATTTTCGTTTCATGTTCCCCGTGTATTAAATGAACAGGAGAGATTTACTCGGTTAGTCTTCTTCCTCGAAATTTTCATTCATTGTGATGTCTTTCCTGCCTTTGACGAAGGCCTATAAATTACTGTATCCGGTTACCATGACGATCAATCAAGCACTTCAATGCCTTATGTGAGATTTTTTCTTATTTTTAGGAAAGAATTTTCGGCATTCTCCAGTATAGCATTAATTTACTTTAACTTATTCCAATTTTTTTTTTTTTTGATGGACGAGATATTTATCATTTTCTTGTTAAAACTCTCAGTGTTTATGTCTTAACATTTAGTTAAAACTACTGTCAATAACGATAGTGATACAATATTTTTTCTACTCCATATACAATTCCAGTCAAAAGTACCTCCCCCTTAATGGTTGTAAAGGGATGATACAACAATAATATCTACCTAAATTAATATTTCATTGACATAATATTTCATATTTACACTGCAATTAAATAAATGAATTTTTACAGCATAATCCATTTAAGGCATTTTAAACCCCAAACTGCCGAAAAATTCCTAGAGAGCAGAATTTTTGTATACACCTTCATTACGGTGTTGCAATGAAGATGTGAACAAAACATTTTTAAAAAATATATAAGCGACTTCTAACTATAACAAAAAGCTAAAACATTGAATGTGTTATTTATTTGCTAGAGTTGTATTTTGTTATAATTATTTTTAGCTTCTTAGTTATAGGTAGAAGTCGGTTATATATTTTTTAATGTTTTATTTTCAACTTTTTACCTTTTTCGAACTCAGGTAGTTTCCATTATTTATTTTTTATTTTGTATGTATAACTTTAATAGACAGAACCAGGTAACATTGAAAGCCTCAACATTACACAATGATACTTTCTCATTTAAATTGACAGGTAAACCTTTACGAACAAAATGTACTAGTACGCGTTGACTAAATAAGCCCAAAATCTATTTATGCCTTATGGACAACGCCATGTAACATTTTTTCAACTTTTTTTGACAACCCTGTATAACTATCGATAATTCCACTCCAACCTATGTACCAACCATCCTGTACATACGACTGCCCACGCACAATCATAAATTTGTTAGCTGCCTTCTGTAAACTATAGGACGGAGTACAATCCATCCCATATTAACGGAGTCAAATCCGTCCTATATTTCAACCATAGTATATAACTCCTTGTGGGCTACCCCATAAATTATTTCATTTTAAACATTTTGTATTATCGCCCTGTGTAACATTAATTCCTCTCCACACTTTATGCAACTTCTTATGGGCTATAAAAGAAATAATTTTTTACCATCCTGTATATGATTTGCTTATCTCCACATCATATAACAGTTTTTAATCACCCTGTATAATTTTAATTTTACATTTTTTCCAACATTTGTGTACCACCAAACGTCCATTCCACCCTATATTCCAACCATCCTGTATATACAGCTGCCTACGGACCACTATCATTCTAGTCCGTCTTATATTTCAATCATCATATAATTGCAACTCAATCTATAATTTTATTTTGTGATTTTGTTTGCTATAACTAAACACCCTGTCTATAAACGCACCAAATAGCAGTTTAAAGTTTGACATGTGTTGTCACTGAATTTTCTGTTAGGTCGGGAGAATGTGACAACCAAAAGCACCGTCTTCGCAAAATGGAAAAATTTGCATTTAAATATGTATTTGCCTGGTATACAAACAAAACGAGCTTGGTACTAATTGATTTAAGGAGCCGAAAATACCATGCTTTACTAGCTATATGGTTGAGATGTACATCGAAAATTTTAAAATTCGCAATTAAAACTTGCAGTGCCTAAAATTACGGCACTAATACGTTGGAATTAAAATATTTATGAGGAAATGTCCGTTATGTCATTTCAATGATATTTTGGATAAAAATTTTGGAATTTTCGGCGATTTTCTGCAAAACTGCAAGTTGCACGTCACAGAAAAGTATATGATATCACCTAAGGATCTTCCTTAATAGATTAAACGTTAAAAAACTATATACATCTATAAGGAGTTATCGAAAAATCGACATTCACAAATTTTATCACTTTACCAATAGAATTATATTCCAAAATTTGAAGTTTCACCAATCCGGATATATACTCTATTAAACAAGACAATATTCATTCAAAACGGTACACCACAGGAGAAGAAATCAGGTAACATACATACAAAAAAAAGCGAAAAAAAAACCTCCTCCTTTTTGGAAGTCGGTTGAAAATCGACACTGAAATCGTGCCGGCTAAAAAAGTTATAAAGATCAAAATGTCACGAAAATCAGTTTTTCGTAAATATCTCGCGAACTAATGCTCGGTGGTCAATAGAGGTTGATACAGAAATTGTTCATCTCAAAATTCTCTACAAAAAATGTCACTTGCATCTTTTTTAAAAAATCAACCATTTTCGAAGTAGAGCGCTGAGAACGCGACTATATTATAACAATGCACTCGTTTCCTCACCACGTTGGAGGTAGAATGCAAGGCCAGCTATGTCTCCAGATCTAAGCCCGTTAGATATTAATCTTTGGGGTTACGTGAAATCGAAAGTCTACTTTAATAAGCCGGAAAATATCGAGGAATTAAAGAATATAATTAGGGCCGAAATACAGCGAATCCTGCCACAAACGCTAAATAAAGTGTTACGAGAATATGAAAACCATCTTAGGTATTGCCAGGAAGTTAATGGTCAACAATTTGAACATTTGATATGTTGATGTTTTTTCTTCAATTTTGAAATAAATGTAATTTTTTTTAATAAGTGTTAATTTTCGGTATAGGACAGTGTACATAAATAATTTCCATTTGAGAAAATGAAGTTGCAATTTATTTCTGGCTCACCCTGTATAAATGAGTTTATCACACAAAAACCGCAGCTAAAAAACAAACAACGTGTCTGCGTGTTTTTCCAAAAAAAAACCAACACCTTAATTTTTTGAATGAATTTCTTCCAACCGACACTGTACTATGTATATAGCTATATATTTTATTTATTGCTACCTATAAATCTGTTACACCCCATTGTTTCCTAGTTTACCATTTTCGTTCAAAACGTAGATTTTCTTCAACTAATCCACTGAACCTTATTTTAATTTTAAACCCTTAGATATTAATTTCACCCACACCAGACACCAACAAACTCCCCCATAACCCAAGATATCCATTCCTTCATCTACTTGTTAAACAAACTTGGAAAACACGACACCACTATATCGTAAGATCAATGTCCACATCTTCCCCTTAATTAAAGTTACAAAATATTTGCCCACCATATACTTTTCTCGCAGACGTGTAGTGTGATGTAGTCGAACTGAGCAAACACGATTTAATTGAACTTTTTTCCCATCAGGCAGACATCTACTCTTACACGATTTGCACCAGAGAATGCCGAATGAAAACAGCCATGAAATTGTGCCAGTGTGTGCCATTTTTTTATCCAACGTTAGACGGAAAGTTTCGGCACTGCAATATCAAAGAATTAACTTGTATAAACAAACATCTGAAAGAAATTACCGCTGTGGACAAATGCTCCTGCTATTTGGGATGTAAAAATACGGTGTACGAAGTTGAGAAGTTAGACTCTGTAGGGTAAGTAAAGAATATTTTCAATTTGTAAAATAGAAATATCTATGTAGATCATGTCAAAGACACTTATATATGCTGCGTGTGAAGTATTGGTAAGTTTTGGTGAACTAATTTGGTATAGTTTTTGTTGTATGATATAAAAAATGTGGAAATAATTAGTATGCAGGTGATTTTAATACACAAAACCCACTATATGGTTACGTTAATTTCGTTTGATAACATGTGTAATTACATAATTAGATGGAACGGAAAATCCTAGATGTCGGTCTTTACATCTCGCGTCTTTAAATTTAACGATATGTATCAAATACATAAAGAACTGTTCGAGAGGACATTCAATTGTGGGAAGCGCAACTGATGAAGGTTCCCTAACCAGAAACAATATATATTATACAGGGTGTAAACGGTTTGAGTGCAAAGATTTTGAGGATCAATACTTCAGGTCAAAACAAATCAAAAAGCTTTATAACATTTTTAGAAATAAACTATAGTTTTGCCAAAAAAAAATTAAAAAGTTAGAAGTTCTGTAGCTTTTATTACAGTGAATAATAGATTATTTCCGGCTTCAAAATTATTGTAAAGCTAAATATGTAAATACTCAATAGCGTATACACCTTTAATAACTGTATTAACAAAGAAAATTATTATTTAAACTCTAAATATTCTGTTATAATTTGCCCTACGTTTCTCCGATCAGATGTGGCAACATAACATATACTCAGTACTACAGCTGGCCGCTGCCATGAATGCTTTTTTGCTGCCCGGTTCTTTTAAGAAAGTGAAAGTGATTTTTGCGTGACATTCGACATAGCGTAAGTTATTTGATTTTCATTTTAAAATATAAATTGGAAAAATACATAAAATCTGTTGTGGATTGTGAGTTCGAGTGTATTATTTTGTGACAAACAGTGACAATCATACAATTAGGTAAAGACCTGACATGCTATTAATTTTTGGGGAAAGCAAATGTAATAACAAGAATTTTGAATTTTGAATATTTACTATAAATAATCCGTTTGCTCGCCAGAGTTCTATCATAATGACATCCTGCAGGTCAAAGGTTTTTATTTGTCTAAGAGAAGTAATATTAATTTCTTAGTAACAATTATTTCTCGAAGAATTTAACACATAAAAGAACTACATATAAGAAATGTTTTGTTTAATATAGTTTGTATCGCATTATTTTTGTATCATAATGTAAACAACTTTGTATCCTCCCTTCTTCAACTTGATGCATAAAATAAATCGCCAAATATAAATATTCATTTCAATAAATAGATATTAAAAGGGTACATTTTTGAAAATAATATTTCATAAAATTTTATGTACCTAAATAAATCTACCGGCACTCGAAACTATGAAATTATTTAATACAAAAAAATAACAGGTGTTCATTTTCTTGTGGTGACTCATTCCTTTATTATTCACACTACAAGCAAATCTCATTTTTAGCGCGCCGTTGCCACATTGACAATAATTTACTTAACATGTATTTCAAATTTTCTTGCTTATTAAGGCCTTTAGACCATAGTGTTATAAGAGTTTTTTGTTTTGTTTGGTGGGTACTATCTGCACCTAAAATATATGCAGTCGAACTATTTACACCCTGTATATTGTCTTGGGTACAAAAGAATGAAATCTCGAAGAGAGTATTCAATATCTTTGACAGATGAAGTTAACCTGAAAATTTCATTATGACATTCTAACCTAGGAGTTACGGATAACAGCAATTACATGGAATGGCTCCAGATTCGGAACATCTATGTGCTAGTTTGCCGAAAATCCTAGATGTCGGTCTTTACATCTCGCGTTTTCAAACATATATACCAGAAATAATAACTCGAAGATGCAAATGTAAATGGTAAAACAATGAGACTATTGACAGTAACTTTTCATTTATTACTGTCATCATCTCTCAGGAAATACATTAATATAAAGAAGTCCAATGAATTAAAAATGGAACCTAGGAACTCTTACGACAAACTAAAATAGATATAGAGCTTAACCAGAAATCAATGAAAATAAGCAAATAAATTCATTGTTAATAAAAAACACAGAGACAAATCCTACCGTTTCTTATAATATTCAATAATTAAGCATTTTCTCTTAATTTTTTTGTAACATCTTTTTTGTTGATAAAATTTTGTACCATAGCTCTTTCTCGTGTATTTTATTTTCTTGTTTTTGTAGTTATTAATTTCTACTCGATATAGTTACGTTCATTCACTTATTCTATTTACATCTTGTCAATATCTAGCTCTTCTAATTCCATTACTTTTATTACTTAAATGAAATCTAACTTCCTTTTGTTATTCATTCTTTCTCATTAGCAGAAGTCTACCATAAATTCTGACCAGGTTCATGGAACATTTCTTAATTGCTTTAATTGCTCCCTTAATTATTTAATTCATAAATCATTTATGGATGAAAGGTGTTAGGGTAAGAATACTACCACATATCCATTTTTTAATTAAAGTTGTTTGTTCAATGTATTATTATATGCAGTTAGGTTTCTGTTGTTTTCCTATATTACCCCTACTAGACTAATTATTTTTCTGCTGATTATTTATTCTCTATGTTCCATATTTAACAGTATTTATGATGAAAACCAATTATTTGGACGATGCTATGTCTTGTTTTACTACTTTTAGTGATTTTCTGTCACCTCTTTTGTGTATAGTAATTCTTCATAGTATATTTCCATTTTTCCATAATTTTCGTTTCATTTGTTACTAAGTCTCAATTTTTGAATTCAGGGTTACTGATTTTAACTCTTTTGAACTTGTTAATTATTTTTAATTATTATTTTCTGTATTATAATTTCTATTTTTACTTTCTTAATTATTTCCATGGACTGAGCATGAAAATAATTATGAATAACTTCCACTGCATTGTTGCACCTGTTCAATCTTCGTGTTCAATTTCTTTTACATTTCTTTTTCAATATTATTACCTATAATTGAGTATTCCTTTTTTCCATATTATATCGGCACTACTTAATATTTTGCTCAGTTTATCGTAATTCTTGGTATACTTTTTAAATTTCGATAATCACTATTTTCTAACTAGCTAATTTCGTGATATCCTTTGTGTCTTTTCTTCTTCACCAGTTTAAGTGATCTCACTTCTACTAACTCCATATTCCATTCTAATGTTTCTGCAATTATATCCATTCTTTTAACAGTTTTGTCTACCTAGTTCTGTTTGATTTTGTCTTGAGCTTCCTTTCATGCTAGTATATTCTCATTTAGCTTTCAATTCTTGATAATTTTCTGCTCTTATTCTTTTTCTCAGATATTTTTTCCAACTCATTGAAATGGCCGTAGCCATTGGGAAAAATAAATGCTTTTCTTTCTGAACTAAATCAACTATCTTTATAATGAGATTATCACAGATCTTGGTAACAAGCTTATTAAAATGATGATATATTTAAACATTTATTATAGGAAGTTTTTATAAAATATTATTTAAAATATCTTTATGATATAAATTGGGTTAAGCTTAATAAAATAATGAAATATTTAGGTATTATACAGGGTGAGTTTTTTTTATGATCAGTATGGTGATCTCGGAAACTAGCGAAGATTGAGCAAAATTGGTTAAATTGGGAAAGATTTGCAGTTTTACTGGCCCAATTTAATGACACTTTCGGATTTTTGTAAAAATTCATGGCATACTAGATATTTTGAAAAAACGAAATTCTGTTGAATTAGTCAAATCCCTCTAGATCCTTTGTTTTTGATTTTATAAAAAAAGTGTAAATATCAAAATTGAAGGAAATTGTATACCGAATATGATTATCATGTCCTCGTTTGCGTGAAAGCTCTCGTTTTCGAGATATGACACAAACTTATCTTTTTTGAATGGAAACAATAGTTGACTATGACCTCAACAAACCGGACATTTTTAGAGCTTTTCCACGATATAATACTCGATATATTTATTCATAAAAATAACGGAGTTATGGATTCTTTCCTCTCTTAGTTTCACTTTTAACGTAGGTAGTCATGAAAAAGATTGTTTTCACTTTGACTTTTCCTCATTTGAGAGTAATTCTATTAGTAGTGCTGAACTGATAGTCGATATTAATAAGTTTTTGGGATAATATGTAAAATTCTAACGAAGAAAAACTGAATATGGTGGAATATGTACATTTAAGACTCTTAACGATAGTTTATGCAGATATGGATCTTTTACTAAACCACCAAAGGAACGTAATCAAATTAACGAAGCAGCACAAATAAATGTTTTGGCATTGGTAATTCAAAATCCATCTACATCAACACATGAGATTGCGGCAGAAGCTGGTAAATCTCAACGAACTGCAGTTAAGGTACTGAAAGCGCACAAGTTGCCCCGTACAAACTTTCAGTTTCTCAAACTTTGCATACTGGTGACGAATATCGACATATTTTGTTTTATACATGGTTTAGAGACATGTGCCTTGACAATCAACAGTTCCCATTAAAGCTGTTATGGTCAGATGAAACTAGATTTACTAACTGTTCAATAGACACATTGAACATATCTGGGCTGAAGAAAAACCTTTCCATGTAGAACAAAGACGATCCCAGATAAAATTTGGTTTTAATTTTTGGTGTGGTATCATAGGGTCTACTATTCTGGGGCCTTTTATCTATGACGAATCACTTACTGGGGAGCGCTACTGGCATTTCTTGCAATACACTTTTCAAGACATGTTGCATAATTTGAATTTAAGAACTCGTTTAGAAATTGAGTGGTTTCAACATGATGGAGCACCTGCTTATAACTCGTTATTAGTAAGACAACACTTAGATAATATCTATCCAAACTCTTGGATAGGAAGAAATGGCCCACGCGAATGGCCACCCCAGTCTCCCGATTTGGCAGTTATAGACTTCTATTTATGGGGTGCGATAAAAAACAAAGTATTTAAAAGAAAGTATGAGACAGTTGGTGACCTAAGGGAGGCGGTAATACAAGCAATTGAAGAAATTGATAGGCGGTCTGTGAGGAAAGCGGTAATGTCTAAATAACAATGGTGGACATAAATTGTAACCATTATTATATACTTTAATTTCTTAAGTTTTTAGGAAGTACCTACTTATTTAGTATTTCGTTATATCTGATATACCTAATAAAAAAATCGTTCAATGTATTTGGAATAGTTATTAATAAATCAATCTATTTCATGGCTAACTACGTTAAAAGTGAAAATAAGAGAGAAAAGTTATTCTTATGAATAGTTATATCGAGTATTATATCATTGAAAAGCCCTAAAAATGTCCGATTTTTTAAAGTCATAGCCAACTATGGTTTCCATTCAAAAAAATATAAGTTTGTGTCACATCTCGAAAACGAGAGCTGTCACGCAAACGGGGACATGACAGTCATATTCGGCATACAATTTCTTTCAATTTTGATATGTACACTTTTTTTATAAAATCAAAAACAACGGTGCTAGAGGGATTTAACTAAATCAACAAAATTTCGTTTTTTTCAAAATATCTAGTAAGCCATGACTTTTTACAAAAATCCGAAAGTGTCATTAAATTGGGCCAGTAAAACTGCAAATTTTTCCCAATTTAACCATTGCTCTATCTCCGCTAGTTTCCGAGATCCCCATACTGATCATCAAAAAAAAACTCAGCCTTTAGAAAACTTTTACAATGAGAAAAACTTAAATCTTCGTAATATTTCAGATTCTAATAAAGTAAATTAATACTTCGTGACACATAAAGTGTTGACATTAGGTTCAAAATACAGTGAAAATTAAAAAAACTTAAAAAAGTTAAAAGTCATAATTAAATTTAAGTAATGGTAAATTGTATTTCAAAAACAGCAACTTGGCAGCTTTGTCCAAAAGGCTGTTACGATGTGGCTCATAAACAATTCCTGCTATACTAAATAATTGCTCACAAATATATGCGAGCGATGTGACCGAGACCTCCAAGTGAGTACTTGTCCAGTCTATAACTATCATACTTTAATGTCTTTGGTTATGAGGGTTAACTCTTATAGACGTGAATAACTATTGTCCATAACAGATTGTCTCTTTCCAAAGTTTCACCGCCGAGTACTCCTAAAAAAGTTAAGATTCGTATTCGTATCCGCAGATCTTGGACCAAATATCCGTATTCAGATCCGTCTGAATACATGTACAACGTATTTTAAATAAGCTACAACGTTTTGCAACAATTGTTATACAAATTTATATTTCTCATAACATTTTTTATGATTTTAAGAAATGCCTACCTTGCACCGTTACAACTTAATTTATATTCACAAAATTTCTAACATTGAAAGGCCTCTGGATTCATCAAATCTTCTTAAAAATCAATTAGTGTTTACATAAAATGTACTCACTTAAATATGCACGACCTTACAGCCCTACTTTCGCTAAAACTCACAGAATTAATATTCAATTAAGCCAAACAGAACAAAACCAAGGAATTTCATTTTTATTTTCATCACAGTTGAGCTGCCACAGAATTTTTCCATTTATACTCCGGAATGCTTAGTTTTCCGGAATTAGATCTGAATTATTCAATATCCAACTAAAAACTCGTCGTGTATTTAACTTTTATTTCACCGGAGCAACTTTCTGAAGAGAATTTAACTTTCCTTTGTCTTATCATTTGGACATTAACGAAAATCTTAAAAAGAGGTAGAGATTTGTTAAATTCTCCGTCACATCTACAAACTTTCTTTAAGCTTTAATCAAGAGATATTTATATAAAGTTTTCTTCACAGAAAATACCAATCATTGTTTATGTGTTATGCTTTTTTATTGTTTTGGTGTTCAGTGATAAAGAATTAAAAAACAACAAAATTGTAATGCATAAAACCCCAAATATAAAACAAAACATGTCAAACCACACACATTTTTTGTATCAGATGTACACCCGTTTCATGGTTTGTGCTGTGACAAGAAAATTTTACCTGACGTTTCGCCAAAATCTTATTTTCTAAGAAAAATCTCTCCAATATGTTAATCTTAAACCAACGTTAAACGTAAAATACAGTTCACTTTAGAATTAGAACAAGAAAATCGTCTCCCATTCCTAGATAATTTCGTTACCAAAACAAGCAGTTTCAAGTAACAGTTTACAGAAAACCAACACACACCAATAGATACCTGAACGCCACGTCACACCATAACCCAGCGCAGATTCAACCATCGCCAGCACCCTTATTTCTAGGTCGTTGAGATTAACAGACCCTAACACCAAAAACAAAGAAATTGAAATTATAACAGAAGAAGTAAAGAAAAACGGATACATAAACCATACAATAAAGCAAGCAATAAACCGAAACACACCACAAGAATACAACAAAGAGATAGAGGAGAACAAAGATGCAGCTATCTTTCCTTATATTAGAGTTACAACTGATAGAATAGGACAAGTATTGAGAAAATACAACATAAAGCCAATTTTCAAGCCTCACATGAACAAAGGCAAAATCCTCGGTAACCCAAGAGATAAAATCGAGTTAGCATATCTTGTGGAGACTGTCAAAAGTCGTACGTGCGAAGTACTAATCGACGCATTTCCGTAAGAGCAGAGGAGCATAAACTAAGCATCAGGAATAAGCAGAAGACTTCGGGCTTATTCCAACAAGAACTCAATACAGAACATAAAATAGACTTAAAAACTGTTAAGGAAATCGCTAACGTAGATAAAACATATATAACCGACTTCCACCAATAACTAACAAGCTAAAAATAATTATAACAAAATACAACTCTAGTAAATAAATAACACATTCAATGTTGTTAGGTACCTACCCAGAAAGTAAAAAATGTAAACTTTAAAACGTACTCATTTTGTACAAATTAATTACCTACCAATCTAGTATATTTTTGAAGTCCGTGCCAAGTAAATCCAAAATCCCGCTTTGCCCACTTATGTAGTACTTCATCAAGCTTGATTGTTGCTTGGCACCGACTTCCAAAATATATTAGAAAGGTAGGTAATTAATTTGTTCAGAATGAGCACCTTTTAATGTTTGCATTTTTACTTCCTGGGTAGGTACCTAACAACATTGAATGTGTTATTTATTTGCTAGAGTTGTATTTTCTTATAATTATTTTTAGCTTTTTAGTTATAGATGGAAGTCGGTTATATTTTTTTAGATGTTTTATTTTCAATTTTTTAGTTTTTATTCTTTATTTTTTATTTTGTATGTATAACCTTAATAGACAGGACCAAGTATTTTTTCATTTAAATTGACAGGTAAATGTTTACGAACAAAATGTATTAGTACGCGTTGACTTAATAAGCCCAAAATATATTTATGCCACGCCATGTAACCTTTTTTCAACTTTTTTTGACAACTCTGTTTACTATAGATAATTCCGCTCCACCCAATGTACCAACCATCCTGTACGATTGCCGACTGGCAAGCATAATTTGTTAGCTGCCTTCTGTAAACTATAGGACGGAGTAGAATCCATCCCATATTTTCGGAGTCAAATCCGTCCTATATTTCAACTATAGTATATAACTCCTTGTCGGCTACCCCATAAATTATTTCATTTTATGTTATCGCCCTGTGTAACATTAATTCCTCTCCACACTTTATGCAACTTCTTAGGGGCTATAAAATAAATAAATTTTTAATCACACTGTATAAATATAATTCAACTCCTGCATATATTTCAACCATCCTGTATGATTTGTTTACGTCCACATCATATAACAGTTTTTTAATCACCCTATATAAATTTAATTTCACATTTTTTCCATGATTTTTATATCCAAACGTCCACTCCACCCTATATTCTGACCATCTGTATATACAACTGCCTATGGACCACTGTCATTCTACTCTGTCCTATATTTCAATCATCATATGAATGCAATTCCTTCTATCACTTTTTTTGTTATTTTGTTTGCTTTAACTAAACACCCTGTGTATGAACGCACCAAATAACAGATTAGAGTTTGACATGTGTTTTCACTCAATTATTTATTAGGCCGGGAGAAAGTGACAACCAAAAGCACCGTCTTCGCAAAATGAAAAAATTTTCATTTAAACAGGTATTTGCCTAGTATAGAAACAAGACGAGCTTGGTACTCATTGATTTAAGGAGCCGAAAATACAATGCTTTACTACCTGTACGCTTGAGATGTGCATAGAAAATTTTCAAATTCTCAATTAAAACTTCCAGTAGCTAAAATTCCCGCACTATTACGTTCGAATTAAAATATTTATGAGGAAATGTCCGTTATGTCATATCGATGAAATTTTTGATAAGAATTTTGGATTTTTTCTGCAAAACTACAAGTTGCACGTTGCAGAAAAGTATATGAGATCACCTAGGGATTTTCCTTAATAGACTAAAATTAAAAAACTATACACATCCATAAGGAGTTCTCGAAAAATCGACCAATATGTTATGGATATTGGTCAATTTCCATGTACTCATGTGTTTATTCACAAATTTCATCACTTTACCAATAGAATTCTTGTCCAAAATTTGAAGTTTCACCAATCCGGATATATACTCTATTAAACAAGACTATGTATATTCATTCAAAATGGTTCACCACAGGAGAAGAAATCAGATAACATACATACAAAATAAATACGCGACGAATTGATAACCTCCTCCTTTTTGGAAGTCAGTTAAAAATCACTGAAATAGGCTAAAAGAATTTATGTAGGGACAACCACTAATTCTGGCAGGTATTCAAAGTTGCCCGACTAAACATGGTTCCCGTTTTACAAATTTTAAATACGTATGTGTTTGAAGAAAAAACTGAGGACAGAGAACTCTAATTTACACGAATTATAATCAAAGACCTCTCTGTATGATTCAGTAGTGAAATTTCAAGTTGCCTTGTTATTATCGATAAATGAATGTCTTTTTTTCAGAGCTGGTCATGAGATAGCCTTGGACTGCAAATTTGTGTCATGGCCAATGGTTAGGTATAAAAGGGAAGTTCTATTTGGCTGGGTCGATCTACTAGGTATGAAAACATATAGGGCTGTCTATTCCACATTACATTCACACAAATTAAGATTTTGCAAATGTGGCTGTTAATTAAAAACAATAAAAAGATATATATTCTTTCTAGTAAACAGTCAATTTCGACAAACAAAGGAGACTATTTTTTGTCTATTGTACCGTTAATCAAAATACCGGAACATTTATGCTTATACATTTGGCATTTGTGTTTACTGTAAAGATTTAATCATATGTAAAATTTTAAAAATTTTTTCACAATTTTTCTGGTTCAGTTTAATTAGACTCAGAAATTGACTTTTACATTTCAAAATATGAGTCACAACAGTTTATACTTGTAAAACTGAAGCACACTATAAAAGTGATTGATTTCTGGGGAAACATCACTTAATACCTTCTGCCATTTTTGCTTTTGAGAATTTTGTGTAGTTCTTGATATCAATAAATTGATTATTTTTGTTGCTATTGTTGTAAAAAAAGATCAGTAGCTTGTAATATGGTTTTTTCCAATAACAATAATTACATACACATGCTTCAGAGTTAAGCACAATTATTATTACCTATGTCCCTTCAAAAATATCTTTCATAATAATTTGTGTTTTTGTTTCAGTTTCTTTTGGAGGAATAGCTGGTCTGTTTTTGGGTTACAGCTTGCTGTCTGGAGTCGAAATCATATACTATTTCACAATAAGAGCTTGTTGCATGGCTATGAGGGAAAAAGATGAATTAAAAAAGATACAACTTGAGGAAGAATCCAAACAGCCTCCAGACCACGACTTGAGTTTGATACCATATTTTATCGAAAAACCTCTACCTGGTCATGGTATCAACGAGATAGCTAAGCATTTTGATATGAAAAGAAATAACAGAGATGTGAAGGTAATTTTGAATTAAAATGCAAAAATTCTTTAAAGAAATGCTGTTTCTCGAAATTCTTGGAGAATTCCATTTTCTCTCTGCGGTATATATGTTTGTGTATATGTTTCACGAATGTAAATATGTGATTGATGATTTCTTCCGGTATAAATCGGTTCGTCTATTGTAATCGGTTGAAAAATCGCTTGACGTTTCGCCAAAATCATATTTGGCTTTCCCGTAAGGTACTCATGTAATTCTAATGTTTTGGTTTATTGACTACCTACCTGGCCTCTGTAATCCAACTTTCTTGGATTTCTTCAAACAATCGTTCTTTATTTTCACATATAGTATCTTCATGTTCTCAATATGTTCGACACGGCTAGTCCATACTCTTTCTTCATTTGTGCCAACTTTTGACCAAAATAATCAAATCTACCCAAATAGTTTGTTCAATACATCAACATTTCTTCAAATCATATTTCTTCTTTCTCTCGATACAATTATACGTTTTCTAATATATTTTTCCTTTCCCGGATTCTATGTTTACATCGATCTTGCTTTATTTTTATATCTCTTGTCAGAAGTTTATTGATTTCAATAATTCTTATTACGATTAAGAATAATATTTATATTAATTTAATTTATTTTTCTATTTCCTACTTATTTTTCGATGTGATATTTACTACTAGTATTTCTCTACCCATTGGTTTCCATTTTATGATGGTATCCTTGTTTTTAAATATTTTTCAGTGTTTTTAGTCATTGTTTTCCTTCGTATTTTTTATTATTTCACTGATCATAATTCTGCAAACACCTGTTTTTTGTTGAATCTACGTATAACCGTCGTCTAGTATTTTTCTCCGAATAATTAATCGTTGCAACGACCTACTATCGTTGTTTCGCTTACAATCACTTCAATGATTATTCATACAGTACTAGTTCAGATTAATTGCTTCCAATACAATGT
Source organism: Octodonta nipae (assembly GCA_034190945.1). Taxonomy (NCBI): domain Eukaryota; kingdom Metazoa; phylum Arthropoda; class Insecta; order Coleoptera; family Chrysomelidae; genus Octodonta; species Octodonta nipae. The sequence goes on from CM067222.1 coordinate 2,135,873, forward strand.
GCAGCTATTATCACAAATAGTCTAACAACGTTAAAATATATACTTCTGGAGGAAGCCTACAATGCGCAAATATCGTACCAAGACTAAAAAGAGAGGGTAGTAGTCAGAGTAAGGGCCTATATTGGATGCAGCTCCCAATGGAGTAAAATAGCCTCTTGCCCTCTCTTTCTAGCCAGTATTTGTGCAGTCCAGGCTACTTCCAGAAATACAAGGTCTATCTTTACAAAGCCTGGTCGAATTGAAGCTAATCTATACACGTTTTTTATGTTGCAAACTCAAAGTTCTATGTGTTTTCGACTAACGTTTTTCTTCTTCTTCCTTCGAGACTAAAGTTTTAGCTTGATGTAAGGATAAACTGTTAGTTAATCCAATCGCCAGAGCGCGCGTCCTTACAGCAGTCTTTAGGTGATCGAGGTTATTTTAACCCTTTCAAAAAAAACTTTTGTTTTCGAACACGTGTGTTAAACATTCTTATCGTTTCGGTTTTCTGTTCAATAAATTCTACTAAATTAGTATTTTTTTATGTGACATAATAATTTTTAAATCTTACAGTATGCAACTACTGCATCTGATTTCGTTACCCAAATCAATCACTATTTTTTGGTATTTTCTATATATATTTTTCACTTCCATCTCAGGATCCTTATCAAAACAACAGCTATAACGTATTTAGTATTTTCTCACTGTCATCTCCAATTGTTCTTTTGAGGAATCCTAGTGAACCGTTCCAGCATTCATTGTTTTCAGTTTCTTCGTCTATCCTTCTGTCCCTTGGTAGCTTTTTTCTGTTAACAGTTTTCCTCAATCTACATTATTCTTGAGTTCTTCTTTAACTCCATAGAATTAATTAACCAAGCACTAATTTGGGAATGTAAGTGTTTTTAAATTGATTGTTCCAAAACGGGTATCATCGGTTTTTTTTCAAAAACAGTAACATCACAGCACTCTATCTACTGGGTGGCCCATTTTAACCTATGCACCTGAATTGCTTCGTTCCTAAGTATGGTATATAAAAAAAGTTGATACAAAAACCCGTTCATGGCACCTCTTGGTGCAATTAATTTTGACCTTGAACTTCATTTTCAAGGTGATTTGAAGGTCAGAGTGTTTTTTTAATGCCAACTCCTGTTTTTGACACCGTATTCGGTATGAGTGGAAAATTGCATGCCCGAAGTGATATTAATACAATTTTATATGACCTTCAGAAGGCCATTTAAGGCCAAAAGCTTTAAACAGCTATTTTCCATATTTTTTTACTAAAAAACAATGCCACAGGCACCTGAGTGATAACACAGGTCAACATTTGATCTAAGCCGGAACACTCGGTACTCGGGGTTTTTTTACCTTCATCACGTCAGAGTCAAGGGCATTTGAAGGTCAAATCAAGAGAATTCAACCAAAAAATCTGAAAAAATTGTTGCTTATGTTTTTGAGATCTCTGAGTCCGCTCCCGTAGTTTGCTTGACTTCGCTTTTTGTCAGAGATCAGTTTAAGGTCATTTGAAGGTCAAATCTACCAAAAATTGTGAAAAAATTCATGCTAATGTTTTTGAGGTCTCTGAGTTCGAATCCATAGTTTGTTTGACCTTGCGCTTTTTCCCAGAGGTCATTTAAAGGTCAAATCCAGAGAATTCTACAAAAACTCTCTAGATTTGACCTTCAAATACGCTTGAACCTGACGTGATGAAGGTCAACCGACCCTCTTATCATAATCAGCAACCCGAAAAATCCCTAGTACACTATAAGGCATGCCGTGTTCCCGCTTAGTTCAAATGTTGACCTGTTTAATTAAAGTTTTTGTTTTCTGGTAAAATCATTTAAGATGTTCTTACGATATGTAATAATTATTGCTCATTTCGTTAACTTGCGCTAATAAGGTATTTAGCACAGCGTAAAAGAATAAAACAAACAGTCGCTGTACACTTGTCCTACCGAAAATATTGGTAACATGTAGAAACAAAACATATTTCTTACATCAAGGCTATTTTCTGCTTACTTGATTTCTTTATCGCTATTACCTTTGCTATTTAACTTTCGTTGCTGAACGTTTCCCAGAAATACCAACTCCTAAGATAAATTTGCTATTTTTAGGCCCGATAAACGAGAATTTCCCACTAAAAATACCCTTTGTCCTTCAAATGACCTTGAAAAACATTTTTAAGGCAGTTTATACCAAGGACTGCTGCGTATTAGATACGATATTTATCAATCATGTGCCTTTGTCATTGTTATCCGGCATAAAATATGTGAAAAATAGGTGTTTCTAGTGTTTTCAACTTGTGACCTTGAAACGATCCTGAAGGTCAGAAAAATCGTATGCATTTAAAATTTCGCACTCTTAATGATTCCGGTGTCAAAAATACGAGTTACCAATTAAAAAAATACTCTGACTTTGAAAATAGAGTTCAAGGTCAAAATTAATTACATCAATAAGTTGAACAAGTTTCGTATGAACTCTTTTTTCATACTATGCTTAGAAACGAAACTATTCGGGTGCATAGGTTAAACTAAACGAGAATTTCCCCGAAAAATCTTTTTTGTCTGTCAAATGACCTTGAAAAACATTCTCAAGTCACTCTTTTCAAGGACTTATGCATACTGGATGCGATATTTATCACACGGGTGCCTTTGTCATTGTTATCTAGTCTATAAAATGTGAAAAATTTTAGTTTTTACAGCCTTTGACCTTGAAATAAACACCTGAAGGTCACAAAAAATTGTATTAATATCCTTGAAAATGAAGTTCAAGGTCAAAATCACTTACACCAAAAGGTGACTCCCTGAACAAGTTATGTATGAACTCTGTTTCATACTATGCTTAGGAACAAAACCATTCGGGTGCATAGATTAAAATGGCCCATCCAGTATATTGCTACTATCAGCAACTGTTCACCTAATGTTATTAGAAAATTTATAGAAAAGTTTTGTAGTATGATTGATACCCTTTCTGGGACACCTTTCGTCTTATAACAAAACTTCTTGTTTATTGTTCCAGAAAGTTGCCCCAAAGGGTAACCTGATGAAACCAGCCGATGTCATCATAGCACCGTTTGGAATTGAATTTCTACACTAAATTTTCAAAAATCTCTATTCACATAAAGTTTATTAAATTTGTACGTTCACATTCTATGTTACAATACATAGTGTCGTTACAATAAGTACAATAAATTAATATTAATAAAGCGTTTTTAAAGTCTTCTAAGTAAATAAATTATACAAATCCTGGACAAAAAAAACTACAAAATTACAATAAAATATGTACACAGTTTCATATACAAAATATCACTGATCAACAATAACCTTTTGCTCCAATAAAACCCTCAGTGGACTGCTGATAAACACTGACATAAATATTTAAAAAACAGTTCAAATATTTTGCTACAAATTGAATATTACAACCGTATTATGATCAAATATCCTACATGATATCTGCGTTTGTCAACATTGCTGCATATATTGTTTTGCTTTTAAAATATACCCTTAGAAGTTGCGCCCATTTTTCACTGTATTGATGTACCAGTTGCCAAAAACATTTTTGGAATAAATTCGGAATATTCCAGACTTTTTAACATCCTGTATATTCTGAAATATTTATTCTAAGATTGTTATTCAATCACACCAAAAATTTTCATTACATATAGCACGAATTATTTAACTATTTTGTTTCTTTGTAGAGTTGTCTGTTATACAAGGTGTCCCACGAAGATGGGCAGTTACTTGGAACTCAATAAATAATAGATATTAAAATTTTGAAAATTTGGCAACGTGGACGAGGAAATTATATGTGACTAAATTATTTTCAAAATTTTGGCACTTCCAATTAAATCAAAAGTAGACCACAACTTTCCTTTATCAAATAGAACATCCTGCAATTTACTGGATATTTGGATGCTACGTGAAATTCTAGATTATTAACTACCTGTTATCTCCAATTTGTCCATTCTCAAGATATTTACATTTTTATGTCAAAAATGACAGATGCAGTCTTCGGAGTAGTCGACAATTTTCTCTAAACAACCATCTGCGACGTTAAATTCTAGATAAATTTTATTAACCACATGTTATGTAGTGATTTTGTTTGTATAGCCTTAATTTTACGTAAGAGTTTCATAGTCAGCAGATCCAGGACTATTTACCAAGGTACTAAAATGTTTATTAGAAAATTTCAGGTAGACACTTCGATTTGTTTTTCAAATTTGTTTGTTTTGACAATTTTCTGCACAATTACACGTTATATGTGACTGTCTCATATTATTTCTTCTAAGAGAATATTGGATTTTTAATTTTCATTGCTCATTAGTATAAAATAATTTCGACAACATTTACACAACCAACGGAAATATATATATATATATATATATATATATATATATATATTTCAGCAAATTATGGTATTCTTATGTAGGTACTTTTTGATGCTAAAACCAAATCCCATGTCAAAAACTACTGTACATCTTGCAGAAATTTGCTAGAGCCATAAAGAATCCCCTAGTAGGGCTGAACAGTTTCTAGAACCTAATGCATCGAATTAAATTCTATCATAAATGCCAACGTCTATTAAATAGACTTGAAATGCACCCTCAGTGGGGGCTGAAAACATATAGATATGTGGAAATTTAATTAAAAATTGTATGAATCGTTTATACATCACTTACGGTCTCAGTCAGTTAAATACATAAAAAAATACAGTATAGCCTTTCTTTGACTGGAATTATATCTCCATGGGTGGAGAGAAAGCTCCCCTAAATTCAAATTTTAGAGAGAAAAACATTAAGTCTAAAAACAGTTTTATTTTAATTCATTCAATGCTATATAATTAGCATGAAAAACAGTGAAGTGATAGGCGATTTTGCAGCTAAGTATCTGGATAATTTACCATTGGCCAATTATCGGGAATTATTTTATAAACCTGAACAACTATTTAGAATTCACCTAAAGATGATAGCAGTTCCAAAGCTATTGAAGCAGATCCAAAGCTATTGAAACGTTGTGAGATCAACTTTTTCAAGACGATGGAAGTCCAAGGAAACGTCCAGAAACGAGTTACATTGTCTACCAACTTTAGGCTAATATTTAGAAGAGGATTTCTTTGACCAATGGAAAGCAAACGACGTTCCTTTTCTCTGGCTACCTCATTCACCTGATTTGTCGGTTCTGGATTATTTTGTATGGGGTGCAATAAAAAATAAAGTTTATGATAGTCCTTTAATGACCAAAGAGGAATGTATACAGCGAGTGAAAATGCGTTCAGAAATTTAGAGCCATCGAGAATTACCTAGAAGATGTAAGAAAAGTACTTAGAAGTTCAAGGGCGTAACTTTGAACATTTACTAAAATAAGTGGTTTGAAATGTCCCTATACGATAGGTTTACGTGTTGTCTGTATTTTAAATTTGTTATTTTCTAAGCATTTTAGATATTTCATAATAATTGTTGGTTTGATCCGAAATTCTCCAAGTAGTATAATTCTATTAATTGTTTTCCGTAATAGTTTCTGTTTCTATGTTTCTTTATTACACTCGCTATAAATAATAAAGATATTGATATAATTTTATATATAAGTATAAACAGCAATTTTGAAAAGAAAAATGTTAGTGCTGAATAGCATCCCGACAAAAAAAATGAGAGTTTCCATTTAACAATTTTTAGTTTCAAGCATATTGTGAATGTCATTTTCACTAGTTTTTAAGAACACTCTGTAGAAAAAGGGGTGATTTTTACAGGGCTGTTTGCTGGCTTAAGTCTTCCAATAAGACATGCCAAAAAACTGTTTTAAAATAGATGGTTGTTTAACGAAATTTGTCGATTACCCGCAGGAGCATCTGTCATTTTTAATACGCTTTTATTATGTCGATGTGTCCGTATGTATCTATCTATGTATCGGGAACTTTCAACGTAATTTTCACCAACTTACCAATTAAGTTGAAAATTGGCACACGTGTCAAGGGCCGATGAAAATACAATTCTTTAAGTTGAATTTTCCCGTTTGTTGTCTTTTGCCTAAATACAAATTCGTCTATTACTTCGTCTACTACTGTTATCTAGTTGGCAGTAGTAGAACTTGTTTGGATTAAATGGAACGGTTAAGCAAACATGAAGTAAACTAGTTATAAATTCTATAGACATCGTTATGGGAACTAAAAACTTAGAAAATAAATTAAAAACTAAAAAAATACTCTTTAGTAGCAAACCGAACTAAGAAGCAGAAAATAATTTTCAAACGTTTGGTATGCAAAAATATAATAAAATTTAAGTTATTAACAGAATAATTCGATTCAGAATAAAAAGCGTGGGGTGCTTGAAATACTAAATTTTACAATTATTATGTTGGCAACTATTTATAAGAGGAGAGTTATGCAACTATTGTGAAATGCATCCCACGCTTTTTACTCTGAATCGAATTATTCTGTTAATAACCTAAATTTTATTATATTTTTATTTTGAAAATTATTTTCTGTTTCTTAGTTCGGTTTGCTACTAAAGAGTATTTTTTTAGTTTTTTTAAACTATAATTATTGCCTTAAAAATTCAAACCGAAAGTGCCACAGTTCTGAAAATATTTTGGTCTCATAGAACTTATCGGCTTACCTACGTTGCCAAATTTTCAGAATTTTTAATATCGATGTCTTTTGAGTTACAGGTAAACGTCTATAACTTCAAAATTAGTAGAAATGATTCCAAGAACGCATATACTAATTTTCAAACAAGTAAATTATTAATCTACGTTTTTCAATGCTAAATGTCATAAAGGACTTCAGAAACAGTATGTTGTCTTGCGTTTGTAAGTGTGTAATGAGAGCTATCATCAATTTCAAGACTAAAACAAAAATAGTTATTTCTGTCAACTTTTCCACTCTATAAGATAAAATGTTTATATATTGTAAAAAATAATGTAAAATATATTCAAAAATTGCTCTAATTCTAAACTGGGCATGTATCTCACAATAAATCCTAAAGACTAACTCTACAAATATATGTGAGTCAAATAATTTAATTTTTCACTATTTTTTAAACCATAAACTGAATTTTGGTTTTATGTATGTACCAAACAAATTGTGAAAAACGACATTGCTAAATAATATAAGCAAAACCCTAAGACCTGGGTTTTAATGCAAAAGGCCACGCGATCAGCTGAACAAAAAATGTCTTTCATTAGGTAAGAATCCCACACTTCTAAGTCGTACAAGGATAAAAACGTTTTAATTCTGAATACTCGTATAATATCCTTATTCTTTAAGTATCCAAGAAAAAAATTGCACTTTTCTTCCGTTCACAGAAAGGAAATACTTTTTAAAATATTGATTCGACCCAATCATTCGAAACATCGAGTTTCTATTCCAGAAAAAAATCAGCTCTCCTTTCTTAAGTGGTTATTCATGTATGTATATCAGTTCCATCATCCCGTCCTTCTGAAATTTCACCATATGTATATATATATATATATAAAATATATCGAGAGGTGTTTCTCCACGCTCTCATTTATCCGTTGCATTTGGATTTGTATAGCTGAAACCTTGGAACTGGGTTTGATCCATCGAATGTAAAATAGTCGGATCTACAGCTGTCAGCTTCGGTTTCTCTGCGGTAAAGTGCTTGTCGAAGTATTGGGTGTCTAGGGGATGTTTCTGAAATAAAGAAACGAATAAGAGAAAACATGAATCCAATTCCACCATTTCGTGTAATCTTAACTCGATTTATATTGAAAATAATACCAAACATTTTCAATATCTGCAGTATATTGCAAAATAAGAAAAAAAGAATATAAAAGCAGGTTCAGGACAGGCAACAATGATGTGCTTTTTGTGCATTTTATATTTTTTTCAGGTTAAGTCAATGAAAATACAACTTTTGTACCATTTGAATTACATTCCGTGTCTTATTTTCATTGTTTATCGAATAGTTTAGTTTACAAGTATAGTCATACAGTTTACTGTTAAAAATTATAATTACTACTATATGTTACTTCCCCGACTTGACCATAGAATGTAAGGCAGCACACTCCCTCTAAGGCACGCATAGCGTGTCTTTAGGGGAAAATTCACTAAACCCCGATATCCTAGATATCAAAAGGGTTTAGCTCTGTGGGAGCCCTTGCCAGGTGCTCAGGCCCGTGGTTAGAGTCGTGGCAGCAGTTTCCCATAAATTTCCTGACCGTCCTGGCTGTTTCTAACAGGACGGCTTTTTGCATTTGTTGGTAAAGATGTTCGTCCAGAACGAGGTATTTTAAATTGTTTAATAGATGTTTTGGAACTAGTCCTGCCGTTGACATAACAATTGGTAGAGTTCGTGTGTTATTCATGTCCCACTGAGTCTTTATTTGAAATTCAAAATCCCTAACTTTGGTTACCTTCTCAACCTGCTTGATATTTATATTATTGTTGTTTATATTATTGTTGTCAATTAAAATTGTTTTCCGAGCGACATTATCTACCAAAACTATATCTGGTCTATTATGAGCAACAGTCCGATCAGTCAGTACCATGCGGTCCCAGTACAGCTTGTAGTTGTTATTTTCTAAAACAGATTCTGGTTTGTATTTATAATATGGTAATCTTACCGACTGTGATAATTCAAGTTTCAGTGCTAGTTCCTGGTGCAGTATTTTAACCACAGCATCGTGTCGTTCTTTGTATTCAGTTGCAGCGAACGCTTGACAACCACCTGTGATATGCTGGATAAACTCAGATGTTTGGCAACCGTACCTGCATCTGTCGTTGTTAATAGAAGGGTCTTTAGCGACGTACTTTAGATAGTTCTTAGTTGGGATTACTTGATCTTGGATTACCAATATAAAGCCATCCGTTTCAGGAAACATATGACCAGAGATCAACCAGTAGTTCGACGCTGCACTGTCGACATAATCTTGGTTGACATTTATATGTCTTCCATGAAGAGGCTTCTCTTTCCATTTTAGCAGTTTCTGATCAGTGGTCTGGTGGTGTAATTGGACGTGTTGTTGTATCAGTCGCAGTGGTGTTGAGTCATCAACCTGGTACATGACTGAAAATTCTGCGAGTTTCTGGAAATGACTACGCAAAATAGAAATTTGTTGATCCAATAGTTTGCTTAAATCTGCCAATTCTCTTCCTCCTTTATACCGTGGCAAAGTTGTACGTTCAACAGAGCTCTTTGGATGGTGATCTTGAGCTTTTGTTAATAAAACTCGAACTTTTCGTTGTAATTTTTCAATGTCAGTCTTGCACCAATTAACTATACTGAAAGAGTAACTGAGCACTGAACATTAATCGGTCTTAATAGATTGAAACAGATTTTTAATGTTTAGTTTGGTTTTCAACAGTCGTCGTACCCTTCTATAAAACTCTGCTGTTAGGTCCTTTTTCATAGTCAAGTGATCAATACTTTGAGCCTGCTTTATTCCAGGGTATTTATAAGTATGACCTTCCCCCATAGATTCAATTGAGGTGCCATCTCCCATTTCGAAGTGCCCCCGCTGTATTTTGTCTTTAACTATGTTAATAATTCGACATTTGCCTAGGCCAAATTTCATATGGATGTCACTAGAGAACCCTTCTTCTATTTTAAGCATATCATGCAGCTGTTGTTTCGTAGATGCCATCAACTTTAAGTCGTCCATGTATAACAAATGGTTTATCTTTAATGCTTGTACGTTGTTGTGTTTGAGACTGAACCCAAAATTTGTCGAGTGCAGTTTGTTTGAGAGTGGGTTCATGGCCAGGCAGAACCACAGACTCTCCCTGGAATATCCCCCAAAATATATTGAAGGATGTCTGTACATGTTTATTATTATTTGTTTCGGTATTTCTTTTCAGGCAAGACAGCCATAGATTTTTTTTGTTTATTTGTAAAAGTCACGAAATGTGACCTAAGTTTGATTATTCTGTGGTTCAACACTGTATAGATATTTTACACGGCAACATAAACAGCTTTATATGTTAAAAAATTCTATTCGTAGAACATAAAAACATATTTTCATTTAGAATTCTTTAGATATTAATTTTTGAGATATTTATTGCTTATTAATGAATCCAAAAAAATCATAAAAAAACGTTTTGTTACAACCACAAAATCAAATTTTATCTAAAAAATAATGTTCCGAAAAACAAATTAGCGGTTTTTATGATATTTTGAGTAAATAATATCTCACTTGAGAATAAAAGATATGTGATATGTGAATCTCATATACATTTTATTAAGTATCTCATTGAATTTGAATAACATGTAGAAAAATAATATATTTTTTCCACAAATATTTTATAATATTTAGGTTTTATTATGGTTTTCTAACTAATTCACTTCTTCAAAAATATATTCTCCTTGTAATATATAAGATGATATATATTGTCTACTACTGCAAAAAAACCTATGGGACATAATGTATAAACAATACTTTTAACTATTAACTATTCATAAAAACTTTAATTTTATAATTTCTGAAATGATTGAGAGGTAAATAAAAACAAATGTTCATCACAATGATTTATTTATCTCTTTTTTATTATTAATAAAGATATTTTTTATCGTACGACCCTGACTATACTTTTCCTTTTCTAAAACACCCTCATACTATGTCAAGTTATGAATGAACTTTTTGCGTGGGCGTACAGAACAGCCATCATGAATTTACAATATCGAATAGATTATTTGTATTAAATCTCCACCCTTTTAACATCATGAATGCAAAAATTCCCAACAACTACCAATAATCTGCAGGTGTTTTTACTATTATAGTAAAAATTTTATGACCATGTAAGAATGTTGGAGGACGACGACTAGTGCAAGGTCGTTTCTGAACATAGGCGTAACATTTAAATAATTGCAATTAATAGCAATTAATATTTGAATAATTTTTCTAACATACCACGATTTTAACGCGGATTAAAAAGTATTAAAACAAAGATTTTTACTAATACAGATTTGTAGACAAATATAGATAAATACAGACAGTTCTTGAAAATTTGTGTTTGGGACTTTTTAATTGATATGAAAATAACAATATAGGCATTAATATGATAACTAGTGATGATAAGGAAATAATAGTGATAAAGAACAAATTCGTAAAAGCAATTTTATAACTTAATATGGTTGTTTAAAGCATATAGATATATCAAAACAGGTCAATGTACTAAATCTACCCGGAGTTTTCGAAAATTAAGGATGCTTTGTATAGATTTGCATATTTTAAGGTTTTTTTTTGTAAAGTTTTAAATCAGAATGGCACCTTGAGAAGTCGTCAAAAAATTTGTATTATAATCAAATGTACCAAATACAGAGACAATAAAAACTCTTAAATTTTTGTTTTTAAACTTAGGCCGTAATTTTTTAACGAGGCAATAAAGGTATATGTACTGTCATGTAAAAAAGCAAACTGATCTAAAGTCCATTAATTTTTTTAGAAGTGTACAGTTTATTCAAATTTTCATTATTTCCTTTCAATATTCTTATTATATTTTGGAAAAATATTAATGACTGTTTTTATGATGTCAAAACTCACTTCTTATATAATATTTGAATGACCAATTTGAAGTAATTTCTTGCTTTTTACAAGTTTTGTTGTGTCGGGAATTTCAATTTTTTTTTATCTATTTACTAAAGGTACTTCTACACTATGTTTTGTAAGTACGAATTCTAGCAAAACAAATTCTGATCTAGATTATCTGTATACACACAATCAGTGAAAAACACAACATACTTTAAATGTTCATTCGCAATTAACAAATTTTTCCATCATTATCAAAAAACTCATAAAAAAGATGAGGGTATGTAAAAATGATCTGTTCAAAAGCATTAAAAGTAGTTGGTAAGACTGCTGAAATTATTATTTTTGAATTAACTTTAAGAATATAGATTTAGTATCATTAAGCAGTCTATTTTCTAAATACTGACCAGAGCAAGTTTCTCTTACTAGGGATTTTACTTACCAGGTTTGGTTTGAACGGAGCTTCTAGAGCTCTTGCTTCCAGAGCAGGCCAATCTATCGGCTTGAAGAAAACGTGATCTTGTATGTCACCATGTGGGCAAAAACGATTACCAAGTCTTTTGGTTGAGTCTTTTTCTAATAACTGCAATAAAAATTATCATTAGCCTCTAGATTTAAACCTTTTGTAAAATAGCAGATTCAAATATAGAATGATTTTTTTGTCAATTTATTATTGATAAAAAACGTAAAATTACTAAAATTTATAAATGATAGAAACATATCTTAATTACAAATTCTGACCAATTCAAAATTTAACAGCTGATTCCCGACTGCTCAATAAAGAGAACAAGTTCTGTAAAAAATAGTACCGTCCCATATGAATAATAAAAATATCAAGGGGCCATCCCTTGTAAAGCAATTTTCATTTAGCGAGGCAACCTTCCCATGTAAAGAATGAAAATGCTGTTTCAGCAACAACTTTGATCATTGTCTAGCACAAGTAATGAGATCACCAGAAAGTTGAAAATTATTTGTAGGTCTTAAAGACTGAAAATCGGCTATGCATGCAATATGAGAAAGCAACATGTGAATTTGAAATAAAACATGGTTTGTTACAGCAAAAAAATATTGTTTTAAATACATTTGGTAACTTAGTAGTTAAATAATTCTAATTGTCTTCTAAAACATAAACATAAACCTAATATTTCTTTAGTTCTATAAATTCTCCGTGTAGCAAACTTTCAAAATTTCTTTTAAACATTATTCGTCCTCTTACAGGAAGTTCTGTTTCTCATCTAAAAAAGTGCACATCTTGGAAAAACTGTCTCATATAGAATACAAAAATACCTTTACAATAGCAAGTTTTGATATAGTAAATCTTTATAACAATGTTCCTGTTTCCAAAACACTTCCAATAGTAAAACTACTACTAGAATGGGACACTTCATTAAATCAACGAACTCAGTTATCAATTGAAACAATAATGGAACTACTAACTACCAAAACTTACATATTTTCTATTAAACGATGACTTTTACCAACAGGATTTTGGCATGGCCATGGGTTCTTGTCTCTCACCAGCATTAAGTAACATACTTATGGAAAACTTTAAACAACAAGTAATTTTATCAAAAGAAAATAAACATTTAGTTTGATGGCGTTACGTTGACGACATTTTTGTAATTTGGGAACACAATCTTGGAGAACTAGATAAATTATTAAATGACATAAAAAAGAAAGAGCCAACTATCAAATTTACCCTAGAAATTGAAGAATATAACAACCTATCTTTCCTAGACATATTACTAACAAAAACAGAATCTTCATTCGAAATAGAAATTTATAGAAAACCAACTCATACAAACAGATACCTAAATTTGAATTCAAATCATCCAAATACAGTAAAGAAAGGCGTCATTAAGTCATTATATGATAGAGCAAAGTCCAACTGTTCTGATGATAATAAATTCAAAACAGAAAAAATAATTATAAAAAATGTTCTCACTGGAAACAATTACCCCACAAAATTTATCAACAAAGAGTTAAACAGACTTGAACAGAAAACAAACCTTCCGAATCAATCCAGAACTTCTCTTATTAACACTACTACTACTCAGGACAACTACATTACAGCTACAACTATACCATATATATAGGGTCTGTGAGAAAAATTGAAAAGAGTGGGCAACAGATTTAATATTAAAACAACATAATATCGAAAACAAAACCAACCAACCAAACCGAGACCTCAAGAAACTGCATATACAAGATTCCTTGCGAATACAATAAATTTTTTATTGGAGAAACATCGAGACCATTAAACGTACGAATAAATGAACACAAGAATTACATAAAGAATCGAAAATTTGAAAAATCGAAACTTTGTGAAAATGCTTGGGACCTAGGCCATAAAATACATTTTGACAATTCAACTATACTTCACAAAGAACAACATAACACAAAACGAAAAATAAAAGAGTCTGCCTTAATTCTTTTGAATGAAGACGATTATATCGCTTCTACTTCTGTACTTCTGTTCGTATCTGGTTACAGACAATTAAGGAAGAAATTATTAATGGTAACCTTCTTTTGAACAGCCCAGTATCGGGATAGTTCATAAGGTTTAACCTAGGTTTTCCCTTATGACGTTAATGGGATCACTGAAACAATAGAATTCTTTGATCTCATTTTTGGCGAATGCGCTATCTTATACAAAGTCATACCTAGGAACGCCACTTATAAATTCTAAAGACAACTCTGTCAAATTCTTTTAATTTGAAAGCTGTTTAACTATAATACAAGATCTTTAGAATTTTTTGTGCTACCTATATATCTAAAAACAACAAATTTTTTAATGTCAATTTAAATGTCATAAATCACATTTTCATTTTGCAATTTACATCAATAAATATAACGCCATTGACAACGAAGTCAGAATAGACTTTGAAACGTTTGGTTTTTCTTCAATATACCTCGTTTTAGTTCGATTGTGGTGTTATTGCCCAAAAAACATAAAAGTAATTAAATAATTCTATTGAGCCATGTTTTGGCGAAGTCTTGTATTGAAATTGAAGAAAATATATTGCTGAAACCGTTTTACTAATTACTGAGGACGAGTGTTTCGGCTAATCTTAGCGAACAAAGTATATGATTAACCTGTTTAGCGGGACTTATGTCTGGACCATTTACTGGTTATTTTATTAAACTAATTTTATTCTTAGGTAACAGGAATAACAATATTCAGTTCATTCTTCCTAAGTTTAGGAAACGACCTCTTTAAACTATTGTAGAATTATTGTAATTTCTGAACCGCAGTAATATCCAGTATTTCGATTAACCTTAACACAGTGATAAATTTAGAACAATATTTTTACCAAAAATAGTATTTAAAAATTGGGATCCAATATTCATAATTTGCTAGTAATACCCATTTTACGTGAGTAAACAACTGCTTACCAAAGTTAAAATATTAGACGCTTCTGCAGACAGGAATCTGGGAAGAACTGGTTTTTCGTTACATATTGACCAGAAAAGTTCATCTTCATCACAACCGCTGAACGGTGACTGTCCCAAAAGCATTTCGTATAGTAGTACACCAAATGACCACCAGTCCACATTCTGGTTGTAATGTTGACCCTTTATAATCTAAAGGAAGAAAAAAATGTTGCATTAAAAATACATAATCACGTTCTACATATATACGTAAATCCTTATGGTTTGTTAAGATTTGTTTTAAAAAAATCTAGTGCCACAAATAAGATACCAGAGATTTTCTTCTGATTTTTCTGTGTTGCAAGGTTTTTCTTTTATTTACACCATAGAATTGCTTAGTCAGCTTTTTAAATCAGCTTCAGTTTTTCCAATAGCTCTGGCTGTTGATGCTTCATAATAAAAAATGGAGTCAGTATTTATTTGATGCATATTTACAAATTTTATGAGTGTATCACAATTTTCTTCGAAAAGTGTTTTTTCTCAAATTTAACAATTAACTAAACCAAAGTTTTAATTATGTTGTAAAATTCTGATCCATCGATATAATGGATAAACTAAGACGGCATCCATATTTGTACATAAAAGTACGGAAACATATTTATTATGGCTTTAATAAATCAAGCCATTATAAGTATTTTTCTGTGCTTTATTTTCAGCCAATGACAATAGTTCCACACTTATAAGTAAGTCTTCGAAATATAGTTTTTCCATATGAAGAGTTAGCAAATATATAAATTGTTTAACCCTGTCTTTTACGAATAAGTATTACAAAATCCTATATGAAAACAGACATTTGAAGTGTGAGATGATATGTAAAATTTTTTGCATTTTGGATTTTTTGCCACGAAGGAAGGTTTTATGTTTAAATTCACAAAATGATGCTTCAAACATACTAAATTTAACCTTAAAACGGAAATACAAACTGATGAACGGGTACAACAGTAAATGATATGCACAATGGAATGTTTAGCTCCCATTTACTTAACTATGAATTGTAGTCATATCACCTTCATCAACTCATGTTTTCATTTGAGAAGAACCAGTTCACTCATATCATCAAGAAAGGGAGGCTCCTTTATGTTTAATCTTTAATAGAAATGTTTATAACCAAAAACCCAGAGCTAGATTAATTAAAAAAATTTATAAAAATAAAAAAATAATGTTAAAAATTTTGCAATAGATCCTAAAAATAATATTTTTCATTCAACTTATTAAAAAGATTTATCTACCGATATTTCTTGTGTCACAGAATTACCAACCTTGTAGATTAAAAAAATATCAAACTCAAACACCTTAAGCTTTAAAGTGTTTGATTTTCTATCTTGATAAGATCATTTTTCGCATAAACACCCAAAAGGTCTTTAAAACGGTTCCCTTAATTCTTTGGAATAGTGTAAGTTCAAGGTTAAAGCTAAAGTATTGGAATTATTACGACAATGTAAACTGCAAGAAATTTTGAAATTTTGAATTTCTCGATATTAAAAATAATCGTAACTTCAAAAGATCTAGAAACTTGAAACTTCAAGATCTCGATCATTTTTCAAAGAAATACTAAATAAGTTGTTAAATAATTCTGTTTCCTTTTTTTTGAAATAGTGTAACTTCAGAATAAACGATAAAGTATTGCTGAAAAATTCCTGCAGTTATTACAACAATTTAGTGTGCATACCTCAGGTGCCATATAGTCGGGTGTACCGCAAAATGTCTCGGCCATTCTGTCCAGAAATATTTGCAATTTGCACATTCCGAAGTCGGCGATTCTCACGTGCCCGTCAAAGTCCAAAAGAACGTTGTCCAGCTTCAGGTCTCTGAAAATAAAGAGAAACTGATAAACGTGTTTGAAAGACTGATGGCTAAACAGATAATCATAAATCCGATAAAACATACAGAGGGTGATTAAGCAGTAATAGGAGAGAAAGTAATTAGCATTCCTTACAAAATACGGTGCTTTTGAAAAGTATCCAATAAATTCATTATTTCTGAAAGTGAGTATTTTTCAAAAAAATCGTCTGATACGTCGACTTTGTTTTAAACTAAGGCACTTTTTGACATACGAACCTTATGACGTAATCCTATGACGTTCTGTGACGTAAGGTAACTTTTTATTCGACTAGACATTCTTGTTGAACATGGTAGTAACTTTAGGAGGTATATGATCTCACTTGTCATTCGCTGGTCTGCATTTTTTTTAAAAGTACCCCACAAAGGTGATCTGGGGGTGTCAAATCTAGTGATCTAGCTGGCCACTGAATCGGCACCCTTCTCCATATCCAACGATTAGGAAACACCTCATCTAAATAAGCACGGATCGATCCTGCATAATGAGGAGGTACACCACCTTGTTGAAAGAAAATGTCATTTCTCGGAAGACCACGTTCCTGATTTGGATATAAATTTATTATATTATTTCAGGAATAATGTCGCCTCGATAAAAATCCAAATATATTGCAGTAGTTAGATTCATGTCAACGAAATAGGGACCCAGAATTCTTCCTAGGAGTATGCTGCAGCATAGATTCATTTTCTGGGAATGTTAAGTGCGATACTCTATTAGAGATTGTCGGTAGCCCTATAACGGTAGTTTTGCCTGTTGACACGTAGCCTTGTTAGAAAAACTTACGTTTTTTATGAAATTATTATCATTCGGGCATAGCTCTTGCATTTAATAGCAGAATCATCGAAATCGCTGTTTAAAGTCGTATAGCTCATGAACAAGGCACATATCTTATAAGGATGATACTTTGCTTTCTTCCCAATTTTGTGAACTCTGGACGTTGTCATATTGAAATTAAAAGACACACTGTTAATTGTTGAGTGATGACTGTCTTGTAATGCCAATAAAACCTTAATTTCTGATTTTGAGGGTCCGTCAGATTTAGACAAATCACGAACATGTCCACGGTATTTAAACGCAATATTGCTTATCACGCTTTGATCAGAGGGACGCCGACCAGGATGACTTTCATTACATTATTCAACTACTTCTTCAAATCCAATCATGCAAAGAATTGCAATTCGTCCAACCTTTTTTGTCAGAAGTTATTTTCGAATTATCTTACAGTTAATACAAAAAAAAACAAAGAGACGGTGACATAGTTTTAAGACATGTTTGCTAAATTCGTGAAGAATTGAAACCTGTTAAAATTTTGGAACTAACTTAGTAAACGAAGTTGGTACCTTCTTTAATGTTAGAATTGTAGTGTGTTCTGTTAATAACAGACCACCTTGGGTACATTGTAAGTCATTTAATTAATACAGTTTATCAAAATGTCTATTAAGTTGCAGTAGCTATTTCATAGTGCCGGGTTCGGACTAAGCGCATATTTTGGTGCTATTATGTTTTAAATTTGTGCGGTAAGAAATGATTTTGTTGCTCAAGTCGTTTCCGAGAAAAGGCTAATGTAGCTTAAGTTTTCACTTCCACACCCCCCGTTTTCATTCATATAGTGAAAAATAATCTATATATAAATAGGCAAAGATAAAACGGTTAGGTACCATGTTCACCTGTGTTTTTTATTTTTGATTTGTTTAGTAGCTATTGACGGCCTTCAGTGCAGAATATATAAAGAATATTTATTTATATCTTTTAAAATAAGTAATTTAGAGCTAAATTATTAATAAATTTCAAGTGAGTGGCGTCCATTATGAATAAGTAGCTTAATCTAATGTTAATTTGACAGCAGTCAACAGTAAAAATCAATTTGTGGACAATCGTAGCGAGTTATAAAAAATATTATTAAAATAATCGCCTTTTACTTATAAAGAAGCCTTCTTTTCTATTCATTTATGACGTTAATTTTTTACATTAACAATGACGACAGTAGGACAGGATAACGAAATAGTTTTTAGAACCGTGGTCAGGCGTCCACTTTTGGGGGATAGCATTGCAATAAATATTTTTTCAATCTATATTAATAATTCTACAATTAAAAAAACATATGTATAAATATATTTATTTGCCTTTGAGATATATCATAAACAAACGAAAAACAGATCAAATGTTGAAATGTTCACCATTTCACCCCTCATTTCTTTTAATCAACAAAACCTTATGTTCGAAATAAAAAACATAGACATTTTATCAAATAAATTGAAATATGAATTAGATTTTTCTCATTTACTATTTATAAAATCTCCATCATATAATAATATGCTGTTGTTTACGAAAAAGTAATGTTGACTCTGTCACTATTAGTGCTGGTCACCGCATCCCGGATACCTAACGTTACATCCAATTATTTCGTCATCTATATTTGAAAAGCATCCTCTGGAAACTGAATATAAAATAACCAACATGTCATAACGTTTAAATTTTTTCCACATTCAAACGGACATACGAAATGCGACAGTTCGTAAATTAATAGAGCGAGCCATTTCAGAAATTCACGATATACGAGACAACGTGAAACGGTCGACGAACTCATCAGATGAAAACGCGAAAAATACGTTTATAAATTTTGAAAGAGAGACTTTCGTATTAGCACCAGATGCAAGGAGGTGGATTTCACAATGATTTCAGGTCACAAACTCCGAAAATATTCTTTAATTATACACCGAGCAACATGGTTTTGTGAAATTCTCTAGGAATAAACCATTATTTATTAGGGCGATGAAAACAGATTTCCCGAATTTCACATTTTCATTTCGAACTACTAGGTTTCCACGTCGAAGAACGTATCCTACAATTATTTTGCTAATGAGTTTTAGATTTCCGGTAATCGCATTTCGAGATCGGTGAGGAAATTTATTTCAAATGAACTTTGTATATACTAACTTCCAGTATCAACAGGGATCAGCAAAAATTCAAATAAATCCCATAAAAATATTATTTTCTTTTGTTTTTTTTTCTGTTTGTGCTGAGAAGACTTAATAGTCTAAGAAATAGAGCCGATTTTTGCATGGCATCGAGAAAATAGACAGAATGTATCGTATTAAGTTCAATTCCTGAACCACACAACGTTTCTGGGCGCCAGTGAAAGTGATAACCGAGGATAGTTACAGGGGGTGAAAGTGGTATTTTTTTTTCTCATGCTCGTCATCGAGTAAACGTTCCAAACTTGGCTGCATACAAGATTGTGATGCATTTAAGAAAATTCCCGAGAGGCGTCTGCCTAGAGCGTTACCATCAAGGTGGCGGACAGGGGTAAACTTGTCAAAAATAGGGGTGAACTTCGTCATTAAGTAAAGAGAACGCCATTTGCACCATTTTTTGCTTACTCAAAAGAAATCATAATCCAAAACAACGTACAGCTAAATTACATAAATATATTTTTCATGACGTCATTAATGTGGTTTGTATGACGTCGTACACATTTTTTTAAATGCGAGGCCACATTTTTCAATACTGATTTGGAAAGAGCGAAAAGTTTCAGGTGCGATATGGCTTGAAGCATGACCTTGAACTTGACCTTCAAGGTCATGCCAAGATCAAAGTTTGAAAAGTTAACCTATTATAGCCACATTAGGTGTACTGGGAGTTTTCGACGTCGCTGATTTCGAATCTGAAATCAGTTTTTGTTTGAAAAACTGGTCCGCCCTCTTGCATTGCGAAAATCTGATTTCAGATTCGTACTAAGATTTTGAAAATCGGCAATTTGAAAAAAATCAACTAACTTACTCCCAATTTGGTATACGGGGATTTTCGACGTCGACGATTACGAGGGCTGCCTTTTATATTTCGGGATTGGACAACTCTAGTGTTGCAATCTGACAACTGACAGCTCTATCGTAAAGTTTGACATTTTTGAGGTTATACGTACTCAGAACGTTTTGACATACGAGCGCTATGTGTTGTTTACAGTAACTTAAAGGATTCATCTCGGCCAAAAAATGGAATTAAATCGTGAACATTTTCGTGCGATTATTTTTTACAATTTTCGACGTGGATTAAGTCAGAAAGAGTGCATGGATGAACTTAATTTAATTTTTGGCGATGAAACTCCATCAAAGACCACTGTTTGTCGATGATATGGTGAATTCAATCGAGGTCGTAGTTCACTCCAAGACGAATTTCGTGAAGGTCGTCCAAAAACCCAAAAACAGTTGTTCCGGAAACCATTGATGCTGTGCGCGAACTGATATTGCAAGATCGTCATGTGACCTATCGTGAGATTGAGTCAACCTTACACATTTGTGGGACCAGCATACATTCAATATTGCATAAACATTTGAATGTCAAAAAATTTGTTCGCGTTGGATCCCACACAATTTGTCAATCGTTCAAAAAAAGGCTCGTGTCGATTGATCGAAAGAAAAGCTCAAAAAAATACGATCGCGGTTCTTCAAAACACGTTTATGACATAGTGACAGGTGATGAATCGTGGATTTACGCGTATGACCCCGAAATAAAAAGCAGTCGACTATATGGGTGTTTCAAGATGAGCCGAATCCAACAAGAGTTGTTCGCGCAAGAAGCACTTCCAAGCAAATGATCGCCTGTTTTTTCAGAACAAACTGGACATGTCGCAAGCGTACCACTAGAACAACGCAGAACAGTCAAATCTGAGTGGTACACAACTATTTGTTTGCCAGTTGTCTTCCAAGAAATGAGGAAAACCAACCCCCGAAGACGGATCACTCTTCACCACGAAAATGCGAGCTCTCACACATCGGCTCAAACAACTGCATTTTTGACCACTCAAAACATCGATTTGATGAGTCATCCGCCTTATAGTCCTGACTTGTCACCAAATGACTTCTTTTTATTCCCGTACGTAAAAAACAAACTGAGAGGTCAACGTTTTTCGACACCTGAAGAAGCGGTTGCTGCGTTCAGAATGCATGTTTTGGAATCAATCAATCAGAGTGGAAAAAGTGCTTCGACAATTGGTTCAAACGCGTGCAAAAGTGTATAGATCTTCATGGGGAATATTTTGAAAAACAATAAAGCGATTTTTGATGATTAATATTTGTTTTTGTTCTCTAATCCCGAAATATAAAAGGCAGCCCTCGTACGAATATGAAATTAGTTTTTGAAAATTTTCAAAACAAGTAGTGGCCAAGTTCAACGTCAAATTTGTTTTTAGTTTAGAATACCCTCTGTGAATCAGTCATCTTTCGGATCAGGATTAAAAACTTTACCGTTAATTGGTTGTGTATCATTTGTTAACTTTTTTCAAAAAATGTGTCCGCCATCTTGGATTGTAAATTCTGAAAAACTGATTTTAGATTCGAAATCAGCAATGTCGAAAACCCCCATACACAAAATTTAGCTCTAATTGGTTGATTTTTCAAAAAAACTTTGTTCTTGGAATTACCCGGAAGATCAAGTTCAAGGTCAAAGTCAAAGTCATATTCGGGCATGAAATTTTCTGCTCTTTCCAAATACTTAATAAATAATGTGGCTACGCATTATAAAAAAATTGTGTATGACGTCATACAAACCACATTAATGACGTCATGGAGAATCTATTTATGTCATTTAGCTGTACGTCCTTCTGAATTATGATTTCTTTTGCGTAAGCAAAAAAAAAGGTGAAAATGGCGTTCTTTTTACTTAATGACGAAGTTCACCCTTATTTTTGACAAGTTTACCACTGTCCGCCACCTTGATGGTAACGCTCTAGGCAGACACCTCTCGGGAATTTGCTTAAATATATCACAATCTTGCATGCTGTCAATTTTGGAACGTTTACTCGATGATGAGCATGACCAAAAACGAATACCATTATCACAACCTGTAACTACCCTCGGTTATCACTTCCACTGGCGCCTGCCTAGAAACGTGATGCAGTTCAGGAATTGAACTGAATACGATACATTCTGTCCATTTTCTCGATGACGAGCAAAATCCCGCTCTATCTCTCCTACTATAAGGAATCGCAATAGTGTCTACACAAAAGTTGTAAGGAATCGGAAAACCTTAAAAATGAGGGTTTACAAGTCTCGATCGGAAGATTTTTTGCTAAGAAAATCTAGATAAACTGATAAAAAATGACTTCTGTTAAAAAAAAAAAATTTTTAACTTTTTTGTAATAAAAACTGCAAACTTAATTTTCCTCGCAATGGTAGACTACAGTGTTAGAATTAATTAAGCTCAAGATGGATTCTGTCAGATAAATAGTTTTGACAAAATTGTAATTTAAACAATTAAGAGAGATATTCTTGCGAACGGTACCGTATTAACTACGTCCGTCTGATAGGGATATGGGAACATCCATAAATTACTGTAAGATACAAGTTCATCACCCATCGACCCCCATTCCTTACGTAAGATATTATGTTTTTCAAAATTCTTAATTTTAAGGATAAAATGTTGTACCTACATATTGCAAAGTGAAGTGAATATTAGTTTAACAACTAATATTCACTTCACTTACTAGAACTTTATTTACACCTCAAAATCCAATAGAACACCTGATTTCACAAACAATTTACAACAAAATATTAACTCTATCTAAGCTATATAAAATATGGAATGTCCAGCCGTTCCTTTTATAATCTACATCGAACTCTCTAGCAAATTTCGAGAATCATCTCCCAGTTTGTTCGAGTATTCACTGCTAACACGACTAGTAGGTTCCCGATCGCTGTTTTTACTCTCAGACGGTCAATTTCTTATTTTACTATTAATTTAGGTATCTCCGAGCGGCGAATATAAACTTTAAGAGCACTGCCCCCCCCCCTTTAATTCTGATCGTTTCCCGATCAGAAACATTCTCTACCTGGTAGGGAGCGACTCGATTCAAATGAACTACCTTCAACTTAGCTCTTGGGTTTTGACGGATACGGTAGACAACGTCATTGATCCTCTTGACTACCTCGTATGGACCATACAGGCGGGTGTAAGCTTTGGAGATTTTGACTTGCTCATCTGGGGTTTGTACAGTCAAATCTTGTGAGAACTACAGCATTTCTGGAGTATCTAACACCGATCACAACCATCCATCGATTCACCATGGAGAGGGAAGAGAGTGGGTGCCTACCATTTCTTGATGTGAAATGCCAAAGGACTAGGACCGGAATCGAACCAATAGTGTACAGGAAAGCTAGACATACAGAGTTATACCTACACTACAACTCTAATCACCATCAACAACGAAAACTGGTCAAAACTCTAAAACATAGAGCCAAATTTGCAGCACTCTAGAGGCCCTCAATGAAGAACAAATGAAATTGTACGCGGATATGGAATCAAAATTGGGTTTTCAAAAGCAACAACACCTTGAGGCGCATGATCACAAAAACAAAGCCGGATAACCCTGTAGTACTATAGAACTGTATATACAGCATACCCTGTGAATCTGGTAATCTGTACACTGGGGAGACTAAACGACCACTGGACACAGGGGTTAAGGAGCACCCCTTAGCTACTCAAAGAGGAGAGCTAACAAAGTCTGGATTAGCTAATCACGCATGGACCGGCATACATAATCTCTAATGAGAATATAATCAGCTAGCCCAGCGTCCAAAAAACTTTGGAGACCTCTTCTTCAGCCGCTGCCGCTACGCATCATCGACAAACAATCTTAATTAAGCGACCCAATGAGCATGACTGGTTCAGAGTATAAATACGTGGGGTAATCTGAATTTCCCTTCTGAATTTCCCATCATTCACATGATGAGGATAGCAGATCCAAAGATAGTCAAACATTGTGAGATCAATCATTTGAAGACGATGGAAGTCCATGGAAACTTCGAGAAACGAGTTACATTGTCGACCAGCTTCAGACTAATTTGCTTAAGCTATATACACTTCACCAAATAGTATTAGTCAGTCGAAAATATCACTACTTAACTGAATTTCTGCTGTATATCGGCTTTCAAATACTTATCGCATTCAATGTCGAAGCTCCCCGTAGTAGTTTTATTTTTCTAACATATATCTAGAGTATTCGGCATCTTATATCAATAAGCGTGCATTCAAGGAGATAGTTTTTGTCACTAATTTGTTGATTCGGAGAAGCCGTTTTTATTATAGATGAATATTTTCTAGAAGAATTCCTTTTATAGTGTCGGAAAATTAAACGTTTCAACCATATAAACGAAAAAACTCATCAATTTGCACTGTATATGGATTTTAATATTTTAGTCTGGTAAAACTTTAGTCAAATATCAAGGATTTATGAACGCTAGTCCAGCAAGAAAAAGTCCTGAGGCTTTACTATTGGATTTCCGAGAGCTTTAAAAAGCTCTGTACTTACTACCCTCAATAATTCAGTAAGCCTAAATAAGACCAAATAAAATAACGTCCATAATTGTGTCTAAATAATACTTAAATATAGACTAAAAAATGTCAAATAGTGAACTAAAAATATATTTTAAATAATGTTTTTCACTTATCTGGGAATCATCAATATTGACCAATAAACTAAAAGCAGACAATAAAATACATGCAGAGACAACTAGATAATTAATTTTTTCCTTCAAAATCAAGTGGCCTCGTTGTTTTTCGACAAAAGCATCCTTTAACTCGAACATAAATTGGACCTTTTGTCTTTCTGTATTCCATCAAACAAAAACTGATGTGAACGCAATAAATCATTTTAAGCAAAAGAAAAGCTTCAATAAAATCCAATGTCCTTTCGTTGATATATGAAAGTGATTTTTTATGTGTGTTAGAAATTGATATCCTGTATAAAAGGCTGGAGAAATCGAAAAAAATGTCTGACGTTGTGAGAAAACTTGATGAAGGAGTACAGAAAGTAATGAGATCACAGGTTGGGATGGAAAGCAACATATTTGTCATTGTATTCAAATTGATTCAGTTTATTTCTATTTGATTACATGGCAGAAATGATATTTTTCAAAGATAAAATATTTGTTTATTAAAATCGACAAATAGTTGGACGCGACCCCCACCGATTCGGATGAATTTTGGTGGAGAGTTTTGTCTCATCATAAAACGAAGTTTCGCCAAAGAAAAAAATTAAAAAAAATTTTCCTAAGAGATATTCAAAATTAAAAATTTCACTGTTTTTCCAATTTTATGAGTTTAGTTATTTAATATTTCGGAGACTACCGAATATTAAAAAAAAACTATGGTACATTTTTAGAAGACACTTCTTTAAAAAAAAAATTTTAAATAATCAAAATTTAAAAATTTTGAATTTTTCAAAATCGTGGAAAGTAACCATCGCGGGAAAATTCTGGCCTCAAAATTTTTTATATCTTAACTCTAACATATCTAAAGAAATTCTGGAATTTTCAGAGGGGTGTTCTTTTTTGTTTCAAAGATATGAATTTTTGAATTTTGGCAAAATAGTTTTTTTTTCTATTTTTTCAACTTTTTTTGTTGAATATCATTATTCTACGACATGATTACCGAAATTTGAGGTCTAACATATTTTTCTTATGTTAATGGGATGTAAAACCATAAATATCTCAAAATATATTATAGATTTACCTTTAAATCAAAACTTAAATAATGTTAAAAGTGTCACACTCTGCCATCTATGTTCCTATCAGTGAAATCACTATTATCGATAGAGCCCATGCCAGAATTCACTAGAGGGCCCTATTTCTTATTATTATTATTACTAGTACCTGGTTGGCCGAGGTTCACTCGTAAATCCAAAGTTCCATCATAAATATACATATATCAAAATAATCCGACATTTGCTAGGTAAACTTATTTTGAACTACCTAATATAATATGTTTTTCTTACATTTTTTAAATTACATTGTGTAATCCTACAATTCTGCTCTCTCGTGTATTTCAACCACCCTATATATGCAACTGCGTATGGATAACCCATTCAAACATTTTTTAATCACCCTGTATAATTAAAATTCCACTTGATTCCATATTCCAACCATCCTGTATATGCGACCGCTTTTAGGCCACTCTACAAGCAAGCTACCCTATAAAACATTTTTGTGCTAACATATTTTATATCACACTGTATAACTATAATATTACACCACCATATGTTTTTAACTACCCTGTATATGCATTTGCTTATGGCCACTCATTGTAATATTTTTTGAACCACCATGCATAATTATAATTTCAGTACATCCTATATGTAACCACCCTGTAAATGCAATTGCTAATATGCTACCTTATGGGATTCTAAATAAACAGATAATTACATATAATTTGGAGATATTTTTGTTTTTACATCCCATTAACATAAGAAAAATATTTTAGACCTCAAATTTCTGTAATCATGTGGTAGAATAATGATGTTCAACAAAAAAAGTTGAAAAAATAGAAAAAAACTATTTTGCCAAAATTAAAAAATTCATATCTTTGAAACGAAAAAGAACACACCTCTGAAAATTTCAGAATTTCTTTAGATATGTTAGAGTTAAGATATAAAAAATTTTGAGGCCAGAATTTTCCCGCGATGGTTACTTTCCACGATTTTGAAAAATTCAAAGTTTTTAAATTTTGATTATTTAAAATTTTTTTTTTAGAGAAGTGTCTTCTAAAAAGGTACCAGAGTTTTTTTTAATACTCAGTAGTTTCTGAAATATTAAATAACTAAACTCACAAAATCGGAAAAACTGTGAATTTTTTAATTTTGATTATCTCTTAGGAATTTTTTTTTAAATTTTTTCCTTTGGCAGGACTTCGCTTTATGATGAAACAAAACACTCCACCAAAATTCATCCGAATCGGTGAGGGTCGCGTCCAACTATTTGTCGATTTGACATGGAATGACCCAACTGACTTTCAAAAAAGAGGAGATTATTAAGGAATATTACGAAGTTCTGTTATGGGGCTTTCAGTCGAGTGAAATATCAAAAGATATTCCATTGATGTATCGAAACAAAAAATTGTGAAAAGGTCGGCGATCTTTTCTTTATATAATACGGTTGTATGCGTTTGTGCGTGCATGCGTGCATGTGATACATAAGCAGTTGCATATATAAGATGGTTGCAATAAAAAGTGAATGTATTGGGTGGCACATAAGTAGTTGAAATAAGAGTGGAGTAAAACTATACTTATACAGAGTGGATTAATAAACGTTAAATAAATTGTTAAATAAGCTTATGCAGGATGGAATATAAGGTGGAGTAGAATTATAGTTATACCGGGTGGTTAAAAGTAGTTATATAGTGTGAAACATAAATAATTACTTACACAAGGTGGATGAAGTAAG
Organism: Octodonta nipae; assembly: GCA_034190945.1. NCBI lineage: Eukaryota > Metazoa > Arthropoda > Insecta > Coleoptera > Chrysomelidae > Octodonta > Octodonta nipae. The sequence continues at coordinate 2,163,811 of CM067222.1, forward strand.
GGTGGAGTAAAATTTTTATTATAATATAATACATAAGCAGTTAAGAAATTTCAATTATAGGGCGGAGTATAATATAATTATAGAGGTGGGTTCAAAAAGTTTTAGAAGCAGTTGCATATAGTGGGTCTTGACATATGGGCCGAAATAAAATTATAGGTATACAGGTATAATTTAAACAATAGAAAAATAGAAATAGTCAATAGTGTGGAGAAGATTTATACTTATACAGGAAGGTTTTAAAGACATCAGGGCGGTTGCAAAACGGCATGGCGAAGTTGCACTATAGTTGTACAGGGTGGCTCAGAAAAGGATAGAGAAATAAGTTATATTGGGGTACCAATACACAGAAGTATATACAGTGTGGATACAATATAGAAAGTGGCCCAAATAATAAAACAAATAAAAAAGTTTAAAATGTGTGGAAATATAGAAAAAGAATACAAATTAGATAGAGGGAGAAAGAAAAATTGAATCAGATAAAAAAGAACGGTTTTATATTTAAAGTCAGTTGAAGTCATTTATTTTTTAAATATAAATTATTAAAAAATTAGGAACAATAGGAGAAAACGAACAGTCATTCATAACAACTCGAACGAACCAATGTGACTCGGCAACATCCTAGAGTTTTGACCGTAATTCACCAACTGTAGTTATAAGTTTCGAAGAAATCTTAGCTTTCACGGAACTCCATTAAAAAAGTCTAACGGGTTTAAAGCGGGAGCGCATGGTGGCTGCAAAATTGGACCACGACGCCAATTCCGACGGTCCTCATACTCCTGCTTTAGATATTCTAGCAGCGCACTCGTCATTTTGGTACCATATTGTACGCAAGATGATGGCAAATCTACTTTGAAATTTGGCAGGTAGTTTTACAAAACATCTAGATAAAATTCACTATTCAAATTTCCTAGCAATCCAAAAGGTCCATTAATACGGCCAGGGAATTTGAATAGTGAAACTTATGTAAATTTTCTGGAAAACCATCTGCCAAATCTACTAGAAGACGTGCCATTAATCATTTTACTGGAACCAAAATGACAGTTGTTCTACTCATTATGCCCAACGACAAGGCGTGTACGCAATGAACGCGTCTAAAATAACAATAATCAATCATTAAATATCAGTTTTTAAATAAATATTTCAAACAAACAGAAAAAATTACATCTCTCATTGAATCTATTCAACGATAATAAATATTCTCGATACGTGCGTTCATTACTGTTAAAATCCACAACTAACAAAACCTGTGTACCTAAATTATCCCCAGAAATGTAGTATAACAACGCGCTTTCGAAATTCGAGTACACAATAAACTGGAAATATAATTGAACACGGTTAACAAGCACAAACAACATTTTAACGACCAAATAGAACAATGTAAATCCAAAATGCTGTTTACAATAGTCGGACGAAGAACAAATGGTCACCTTCTAGAGCCCATTATTCATGGAAGCGCAAAAAAGACTTCCACCATAGAATAAAAACTAATATATCACACATCCTCTAGATATTTAATTTAGTGCAATACAGCGAGAATTGTTACACAATACATTTATTGTTCGACTAAAACCAGCTTTCTGGTGTGATTTATATTTTCGAATTGCCCGCGGCAGATGCTCTACAAGCAAAAGAAAAAACAAACACTCGTCGATCTATAAATTTTATATTAAAACCATTCTTCAATGTTTCGTTGAAAGCGTATCGAAAATTGAATTGCACTACTTCCATTTATCGGATATTGTAAACAAACAGTCTGATTCGGAGTAAATAAAAGAATTTGTTCAAAGTTCATCCAGACAAAACAAACTGTTTTCGATTTACCATTTTTTGCCAATCAGCTAAATATCAGATGATGCTTTCACTACCTTTTTTAGTCTTACACAATTTAAATTTCTAATTAAGAGATACATTTATGTGATTAATATTGGTTTCAAGTCAAAGTTATACCTAACTAAATCTGGAGTCCCTCAAGGATCGAATTTGGGACTCCTGTTTGTCATTTTCTTCATCAATGATACATGTAATGCAATAACTGGCTGATTCTGCGTTTTCTGGATTTGGACCGCGTCATTGTTTCGAATTAGTTTATTTATGTATCTCAACCAAAATATAACCAAAGTTTCCCGACGTTTCGCTACACTTATATGGGGCTTTTTCAAGGATGAGAAATACTAATGATATTTACCGTGCGGCGACTACATTCGTTAAGTCTTTTTCTCACAACTTCACTTTATTAGACTTCTTACACTGAAGCACGGTTGTAAATGACTAACACTCTGGAACTAGCCCAAAGATGTTTGTAAGAAATAATAATTGGCTTCCCGAAATTTCAGGTGAAAGAAGGGTAGCATAGGCGGTACTTAATGGGATTATTTTAGATTGTTTTATGGTTGTGATGATATTTTGAATACGTTCCTCGAATTCTATTAGTAGGTAATATAAGCAATTTATTTAGTTGATGAAATTTCTGTTGAAATGTGGATGCAGGGTTGCCAGATAGGCGAAAGTTCAAAACCTTTGTCTCGGAAGAAATTCTTGGGATTTTTCGCGATTTCGATTCGGAGGGCAAATTATTATCTTTAAAAACATCGTTGGACTAGATACAAAGTGTTAGTCATTTTCAATTTGTGCTTCAGTTTGAGAAGTTTAATAAAGTGAAGTTTCAAAGTGTGTTGTGAGAGAAAGACTAAACTAATGTAGTCGCCTCAAGGTAAGTAACATTATCATTTCTCCTCCCTGAAAAAGCCTCATATAAGTGGGACAAAACGTCGGAAAACTTTGTTTATATATTCGTTCCGATATATAAATAAATTAATTTGAAAAAATGACGCGAAAACCTACGTTCTTAACAATAGAAACTGTATGCTTTGCTGGTGCTTTTAAGCTATTTTAAGGTAATAATCCTGATTATTGTTAAAGTATTCGGAGTGAAATGGAAACAGTACACATTTAAATATGAAACGGACAAATTCGTGACATATAATCGAAAAATTGCATCAATCACCTTCCCATATTTTTAAAAATGTTACCACCCTGTATATCAACAGTTACTGCGTTTACGGCATATCTTCATAAAAAGTTTTCTGCTCAAAATTAACCCAAGAAACACCCCTAGAATATTGACATTCAAATAGGAAACACCTTCTATATTAACATTGTTGAAAAACATATATATCGGCTAATCTAATAAGATATAAAAAGTTTTAAAAAAATATATTTTCCGTTGCGTTGTGTCTTTACAAAATGGCTTTTAAAATTGTCTTAGCTTTTAAATAATAATCATACCAGATTTCAAGGCTAGAATTGTTCAATCATTACTGTTAATATTCCTAAAACTTTGAAGAAGTTTCAAAAAGAGAGTCGAAAAGTCAAAGTTCGCAGAATAGTAATGTGTTGCGGATATTATTTGAATTTTATGGCCTTTTAATCTTATATACTCATTGACAAAGAAATCGCAACATCCAGAAGCAGATGTTTAAAATTAACTAGTTGTCACTCAGTGGTCGAAATTAGACCCCATTTCATCAAATTGTAAGGGAACATTATTCTGCTTTATTTTGTCAATAGATATATCCTGTTGCCTCAAACATAAGAACTAAAGCATGAGCTAACTTCGCAAAAGTATGTGTAATAGATACTATAACGCCTATTGTTCACGTCAGATTGACAGATCTATTGAAAAAGATAATTTAATCAAATATAGGTATTCGAAATAATTTTGACAAATGCGTGACTACCCAATTTTTGGTTGACACCGCTCCAAAGGATCTTTCGATATATAGTTGGAAGATTGTTCTTTGCCTAACCTAACCTAAAATTTTCTGTCATTTGCTGTTTCAATCGAGTTTATGAATATTAAAAAAAAGATATCACCAACAACCCTATGAGAACTTCAATCTTTAATACAATATCTATTGTCTACTGATTGACAGTTTTTAGCACAACACCTTCTGAAGATTCTGTGTGTCAATGAGTATTTTCGAACCTAACATTATCGCAATAATATAAAACTTAATATACAGGGTGAGTTTTTTTTAATGACCAGTATGGGGATCTCGGAAACTAGCGGAGATAGAGCAAAATGGTTAAATTGGGAAAGATTTGCAGTTTTACTGGCCCAATTTAATTACACTTTCGGATTTTTGTAAAAGGTCATGGCTTACTAGATATTTTGAAAAAACGAAATTCTGTCGATTTAGTCAAATCTCCCTAGCTTCTTTGTTTTTGATTTTATAAAAAAGGTCTAAATATCAAAATTGCAAGGAATTGTATCACGAATATGATTATCATGTCCTCGTTGGCGTGAAAGCTCTCGTTTTCGAGATATTACATAAACATATCTTTTTTGGAATGGAAACCATAGTTGACTATGACCTCAAAAAATCGGACATTTTTAGAGCTTTTCAACGATATAATACTCGATATAGTTATTCACAAAAATAACGGAGTTATGGATGCTTTTCTCTACTTATTTTCACTGTTAGTAGGAGAGATAGAGCGGGATTTAGCTCGTCATGAAAAAGATTGTTTTCACAATTTGACGTAATAAATCCTCATTTGAGAGTAATTCCACGTTTCTAGGTAGTGCTGAACTGACAGTCGATATTGACAAATTTTCGTGATAACCGACGGATAGTTACGAAGGGTGTGAAAAACCGAATATGGTGGAATTTTTATATCATATGCTCATCATCGAAAATTCAGTTCGTGCATTGGCTGAGGAATACTTTCATACAATATTTTGAATCGTCGTCAACCTACTCTATGTACATTTCGAGAGGCTTTACGATAGTTTACGCAGAAATGAATTTTTTACTAAACCATCAAAGGTGACGGACGTAATCAAACTTAACGAAGCAGCACAAATAAATGAACTTCGTTTGGCAATGGTAAATCAAGAATCCATTCTGCATCAACTCGTAAGATTGAAGCAGAAGCTGGCACATCTCAACGAACTGTAGTTAAGGATACTGAAAGCGCACAAGTGCCACCCGAACAAACTTTCATGTTTCTCAGTAACTTTGCATGACCTGGTGACTAACTTGATCGGCGTATTTTGCTTTAGGTGTACATGGTTTTTAGAGACATGCTGCCTTGCCAATCTGAAACACAGTTTCCATTAAAGGTGTTATGGTCAGATGAAAAAAGATTTATTCAACTATTGCGGTATGTACAATAGACACAATGAGCATATCTGGGCTCAATGAAAACTCTTTCCATGAAAGGTAACAAAGAGGACCCCAGATAAAATTTGGTTTTAATGTTTGGTGTGGTATCATAGGGTCTACTATTCTGGGCCCTTTTATCTATCGAATCACTTACTGGGGAGCGCTTCGTGCATTTCTTGCAATACATTTTTCAAGACATACATAATTTGAATTTGAGAGAAGTAGAAATTGAGTGGTTTCAACATGATGGAGCACCTGTTCATAACTCGTTATTAGTAAGACAACACTTAGATAATATCCATCCAAACTCTTGGATAGGAAGAAATGGCCCACGCGAATGGCCACCCCGGTCTCCCGATTTGGCAGTTATAGACTTCTATTTATGGGGTGCGCTAAAAAACAAAGTATACAAAAGAAAGTATGAGACAGTTGGTGACCTAACAGAGGCGGTAATGTCAATCTTAAAAAGATGCAATTTTTGTATAAATGACCATGATGGACTTTTCGAACATAAATTGTAAGTTTGAAGACCCGAGATGTAAGACCGACATCTAGGATTTTCAAAAGGAATGACACCTCGAAGAGAGTAATTGTAAGCATTATTATTTACTTTAATTTCTTAAGTTTTAATAAGTACCTGACTTATTTAGTTTTTTCTTTATATCAGACTATATCTAATACGTCAAAAAATCGTTCAATGTTTTTTGGAATAGTTATTAATAAATCAATCTATTTCATGGCTAACTACGTTAAAATGGTGAAAATAAGAGAGAAAAGCATCCATAACTCCGTTATTTTTATGAATACCTATATCGAGTATTATATCGTAGACAAGCTCTAAAACTGTCCGACCTTGAGGTCATAGCCAACTATGGTTTCCATTCTTAAAAAAAGATAAGTTTGTATCATGCCTCGAAAACGTTTAGCTGTCACGCAAACGATGATGACATGACAATCATATTAGGGATACAATACCCTTCAATTTTGATATCTACACTTTTTTTATAAAATCAAAAACAAAGGAGCTAGAGGGATTTGACTAAATCAACAGAGTTTCGTTTTTTTCAAAATATCTAGCCATGACTTTTTACAAAAATCCGAAAGTGGCATTAAATTGGGCCCAGTAAAACTGCAAATCTTTCCCAATTTAACCATTGCTCTATCTCCGCTAGTTCCCGAGATCCCCATACTGATCATCAAAAAAAACTCACCCTGTATTTCTAGAATGCACTGATTGTATTCATCAATTAATTTAGGTAAGGTATATATAAATCAGTGAAGCATTCAATGTCAATAAGCATTAATTTTCTTTATATTTCTGTAAGATTTTAATACTTTAATAGAAGCTATATTACAGTCATAAAATTAGAAATATACGAGCATGTCAAAAACAAAACGCAATTACCTGTAAACGATGCCTTTATTGTGAAGGAACTTCAAGCCCGATACAATTTCGGCTCCATAAAATCTGGCCTGATGTTCTGGAAAACCACCTGAGGCCTGAATGTGGAACATCAAATCACCCCCATTCAAATATTCCATGACGAAGAAAAGATGTGACTGGAATAAATAAGTAAATTGTTATTACCTACGTTTTTGTTGGGACGCGATTTTCTTATTTATTTAACGCACAAATTGAGGCTTTTACAACCTCATAGTTTTAGTATGATGGTATGGATGAAAGGAAATCGAAATCTGTCCCCAATATCTGACAAAAAATGTAACAATATTACCATCAGTATCGAATACACATTTCATATTAAAGTACGAGGTGTGGCTATTAAATAAAGGGACTGATATTGTAAAAAATTTTATTTTTATTTTATACATAATTACTTATTATCGCCTTCAATATACACCCCTTCTCTATCCCTACAACGCTCCATGCGAATTTTCCATTGTTGGAAACAGTGCTGTCATCTTCTGCCAACTCTTTCAGGGCTCTTGCCACTTTCTTTTGAACAGCTTCTACGGATTCAAATCTCGTACCTTTCAATTCAGATTTCACCTTAGGAAAAGATAAAAGTCACATGGTGCTAGGTCTGGTGAGTAAGGTGGAGGTTCTAACACTGGGATGCTGAACTTGACTAGGAACCGCTTAACAACTGCAACTGCTCGAATACTTAATCGACGGTCAGACCGAATCAAATTAGCAACTTTTTCCACATTGCCATCCCATCTTCAACGTCTTGTCGACCATCTTGAAAACACTTAAACCATTCAAAAACACGAGTCCCCGATAAACATTCACCGCCATACATTTCTTTTAGTATATTATAGGTTTCGGTAGCGGTTTTTCCAAGTTTAAAGTGGAATTTAATAACAATTCGTTGCTCTTTTATTAAGCTAACCATTTTTCCGGCAAAATAAAATAACAACACTAACGTAAATGAAGGTTATGTCTCAACGATGTTGTTTACAGAAACGAGACTAACTGCATTTTGAAGGGGAAGCCTCAAACTAAACAGCTATTAGTTAATGTTGATTCGCCAATCAACATGCGCACTCGTTCCACTGCAGTGTCAGTCAGTCCTGTTATTTAATAGCCACACCTCGTATATTGAAAAGCTGGATATAGAAATAATTATAAAACGTAAATTTTCTCATTACTTTAAAAACACTTTTTTCTTACGTTATTGTACACATCCATTGTGGATTATAAAATATAAGGTCCGGGTCAAAATTCCGCTCCCACTTGTTTATTTTGAACGGTCAAATGAAATTTGGAAAGCGAGAAATAAACGGTCTTAAACGTACCTTCAAGTTGTTGAAACTTGTTTGTACAAACAATTTAATTGTATGAGTGTGTCCTACACAGTTCATTTTGTTGATATCCCATACAAATATCTATAAGTTTGCACACGCTTATTTGAACGTGTAGGTATTTGATTTAAACATTCTAGTCAAATTGTTTTCTGAAGGATACTAGTCAAACTTGTCCAAAATACAAAATCGGTAGTTTAGACGTAAGGATTTGTTTTCAATAATAAGATTGTGTGACATGTTTCTTCAACTATGTATGAAGGTGTAGCGCAACTGCCAAATATCTCTTCGAGATGTTTTTAAAAAGATATATCATACCCAAGTGTGCTGCCTAGACGTGCCCACAAATCGTTTGTAGATATGTATAGGAAAAGAAAATGTGCAGCTATTGATTGGTATTCGAAGAGAGGGCAGTTTTCAGATATGAAACAAAAAATCAAACGCCGCAGATTTCAGAATTTTGGTTTGAATGCTTTGTTTGCGCAAACATTCCCTTGAACAACACGGTATGCACAAACGCATTTGCCCGAACTAAATTATAAAGATGTTGTAGCATGTAATGATGCAGTATGTTTGTGCAAACAAATGCATTTTTATAAAATCAATTCATACATGTTGCAGTTAATTTTTCGTACTTAAACTTGATTGTACAAACATAACTTTCAAACATGATGGAATAATGTAGGGATAAATAATGTTGGCAAATACATATTTTAGAAAACTTGTTGGAAGTTATTTGTATGAGAGTATAGGTGACGAACATTATTTGTAGGTACAAACAAGTATGGCAAACTTTCTGCTACGTTTAGGGCAGCCTTAAGTATTGTCACTAGCACTGTTACCCACTAATAGAGAAGTTTACAATCGTTTATTCTCACCAATTTTCGTTAGTGTGTGTATAACCGTTCACAAGACAAGAGGAGAGGGGATATTTGACTGCCAATGTAAAAGCATTTTCTAAAAAATTCTGATATTCCATAGAGTCATTTTGGAACTATAAAAATTGTACATGTTAACACTTAATTGTAACTAAATTTATTCTTACCTCTGTCTGGAAAGTGCAGAGTAAATGACATAAATATGGATGCTTAGTACCTAATGCTAAAACTTTTCTTTCAATGAGTGTACACTCAACGTCATCATCTTCAAGGACGACATCTTTTTTGAGGCATTTAACAGCATAATAATATTCTGTTCCTTTAAGTTCGGCAAGTAGAACCTGTAACAACGATTTTAATTATTTTTCTAATCATTAATTTCAATATTTGTTAAATAATGAGCAACAAGAAGTTACAAATCAATATTGGACACGTATACAGCCAGAGACTCATGCGATTATAGAACACATGATCATTTATAGTAATGTCAAAGATAGGCATATTTCGAAATGAGTAAAAAGCACCGCTAAATATGGAGCCATCTCTGTGAAAAGATAAGAATATCACTGAATTCTATAAAAGGAGAATGAATCAAATAATAGAATAAATACACATAGATATATATAGGGTGTTCCTAAATTGGAGGTACAAACGAAAAGGGGAGATTTCGTGAATAGTTTTAGGAAGAAAAAGTCCCATAAACATGGATCGTTTTCAAGATACAGAGTGTTAAAGTTTCAATTTTTTTCAAGTTTTTTTCTCATAGAATCTGCACTTCACAAGATATTCAAATGAAATTTGGCATAGAAATTACAATTAAGAGTTTACACCTTGTGGCATGCCAATTTCGATTGCAAATCTACAAGGTGATATTTTTTCGGGAACACTGTCCACTGTTGTCCTTCAGAACTTTTTTTTGGGGAGCCACTGGTACTTTCAAAAATTGTAAAGAAAAGCTTTGTTGTTATAGCAAACTTTATGTTCTCTTGTAGTTTTGTAGTATCTACTACCGATTTCGAGAAAAAAAAATTGAATTATTAAACTAGCAATGATTCTTAAAGATTCGATAAACTGGTATAATCATCAAAAAAAATGTATTACTGAAAGAAACGTACAACTCAAAAATTAATCATAATAAAAAAAACTAAATAACAACAAAGGAACTAAACTACAGCAATTGTTGAAAATGTCCTCCCCCAACCCTTATACAAGCTTCTGTTCTTCTTCTCATAGACGATCGAACTCTTTCAAACACTCCTGGAGTATTCCTAATTGTATCAAACGCGCCTATTATACGATTTCTCAGTTCGTATACGGTATTCACTGGCGTTATGTACACTAGAGATTTCAGATGGCCCCATAAAAAGAAATCTAAACTATTTAAATCTGGGGATCTGGCGGGCAATGACTGATGTCCACCTCCTCCAATCCACCTGTTTACATAATTTTCGCTCAAATACTCCCTAGCCAAAAGTAAAAATGAGCAGGAGCACCGTCGTGCATGAACTACATTTCACGTCGCATCATAAGAGGTATATCATCCAATAACAAGAGCAAATCGTTCTCTAAAAAATGTCTGTATGATTGACCAGTAAGTCACCCTGGCAACAAGAAAGGACCAATCAGATAATCGCCAATATTACCACCCCACACATTTAATGAAAATTCCTCTTGAAATTAAGCTTCTGCAATTTCATGTGGATTCTCCTCAGCCCATACGTGTTCATTATGAAAATTTATGATTGAAGTCCTTGAGAAACAGGCTTCATCAGTGAATAGGATTTGGCAATCAAAATGAGGATTGTTCAATAGTCTGTTGAGGTATCACTGACAAAAAATAATTCTTGGATGACAATCTCGAGGCAAGAGCGCCTGCACCCTCTGAATGTGACAAGGATAGAGCAAAGAATCCCGCAAGATCCGCCAAACAACTTGATGACTTGAATTTAAGGTAACACTAATTTTTCTTGTACTGGTTCCTGGATGTTCTTCTATTTCGTTCAGCACTGCCTCTTCGAGTCGTGCTGTTCTCACACTTCGTGGTCTACCTGCATTAATATTTTTCGCAGAAAAAGATCCAGTTTCTGAAAGACGCCTGTGAATATTAGAGAACATCCGATGACCAGGCATCACTCTATTGGGATAGCGTTCCATGTAAAGACGCTTAGCTTCTCTTGAATTACCATTTGCAAGACCATACATGAAATGCATGTCAGCCATTTCGGAATTCGTAAAATTCGGCATGTTTTGATATTAAAATGCAACCATCTTTAATTTTCAAAACACAGGAGTTTAATTTGATGTGTCAAAACTAACAATAAATTTATTCATTCACCACAGCCTACTAGGTAGGTAACTAGATTTCTATGACAATTCGGAATTTTCTGAGGTTTTCAAGAGACTGATTCAAATTTTTTTTCTCGAAACCGGTAGTAAATTGTTAAAACCAGTGAAAAGTAACTAAAAACACATATGATATAAATTCGACCCTATCATGATAGATTAATATAAGTTGTTCTGCTGACCGAACATTTCTCAGATTGTTAAACATACCTAGAAAATAACCAAAAATGTACTACTTATACTCATCTAATTTTTTCTTGATACTGTTTATGACGTTTTTAAAGTTATGTGTTATTAAACTAACTAAACCCATCTTAAAGAAATATATAAAAGAGAGAAATAGGCCCAAGTTAGTGCCCTGTGGTATTGCTGTAATTTTTTCTTGATACTGTTTATGACTTTTTTAAAGTTATGTGTTATTAAACTAACTAAACGCATCTTAAAGAAATATATAAAAGAGAGAAATAGGCCCAAGTTAGTGCCCTGTGGTATTCCTGTAATTTTTTCTTGATACTGTTTATGAATTTTTTAAAGTTATGTGTTATTAAACTAACTAAGCACATCTTAAAGAAATATATAAAAGAGAGAAATAGGCCCAAGATAGTGCCCTGTGGTATTGCTGTATTCAGTTTACTCTGTTTTACTAGAACCGAACCGAAGGATACATACTGATGTCTGATTTTACAAGACACTACCTAATGGAGAGAAGTCACCTATACGCCATACGCCGACAAACAAGTTAGCAATCTACAGTGACCAACACACTTGTATGCCCTGCTTAGAGCAACAACATATACCACAAGATCACTCTCGCGACTCCACAAACCAGCTACTATTGTATAAAATAAATTAAAAGCAGTTGATGTGAACTTTTAAGTTCCACAAACCACACAAATTGCTCAAAAAATTGAAGAAGTAGTTTTTGAAAATATTACAAAGATGCAGGAAAAACAAAAAACTTTTTTGAAAGCGATGAACAAAAAATTACTTAACGACATAAACAACACAGAACCAATTATTCAGTTTACACTAGAGCTTGAACAGAATAACAAATTACCAGTCTTAGACATTTTAATAACCAAAACACAATCGACATTTAAAACAGAAGTTTACAGAAAACCGACTCATACTAACAGGTATCTCAACTTTAAGTCTAATCATCCAAGTTCAGTAAAAAGAGGTATCATTAAATCTCTATATGACAGAGCAAAAACCAACTGTTCTATTATCAATAAATTCAATGAAGAAAAAACGTTTATAAAAAAATACTTTCTGCCAATCATTACTCAAATAAATTTATTAATAACGAGTTAAAATGGAATACCAAACAATCCCTAACAACCAACATCAAACTTCACCAAGCAACACTGACTCCCAAGATAATCACATTAATACAATAACTATACCATACCTACAGGGTCTATCAGAAAGACTAAAAAGAGTGGGAAACAGATATAATATCATAACATCATTTAAAACAAGAAATACACTAAAATCAATTATATCAAAAACCAAACCAAATAACACAACTCAAAATACAAAAAATTGCATTGATAAAATCCCGTGTAAATGTAATAAATTCTATATTGGAGAAACCTCTAGACCTCTGAATGTTCGAATAAACGAACACAAAAATTATATACATTTGAAAAATCCAAAATTTGTGAACATGCTTGGGATCTTGGTCATAAAATACAGTTTCAAAATTCAGTTATATTACACAAAGAAGCACACAAGACCAAAAGAAAACTAAAAGAGTCTGCTTTAATTTTGTTAAATGAAAACGATTGTATCGCTACTACGTAGAATTCAGTCGTTCCTGGTTGCCGATGATTAAGGAAGAAATTGCTAATGGTCATGTCCTTGTGAACAACCCAATATCGGGATAGTTCATAAGGTTTTTCCTAGGTTTTCACTTATGACTTTAATGGGATCACTGAATCAACAAAGTTCTTTGGTCGCATTTTTGGCGAATTCTTCCAATTTGAAAGGAACTTTATGATTATATGATCTTTAGAAATTTCTGTGCTACCCTGTATATTACAAATAAAAATCTCTTAGTTACGTCAAAAATCAAATAATAAACATTGTCAAATATTTAAATTTACATCTTGAAATTGTACCTTTTTAATCCGTAGTTTCTTAGCCATTGACAACGGGGTCTGATCTAGACCCCGAAACGTTTGGAATATACAGCAATTTCCTTTAAAGTGTGGTGTTATTTCCCAATAAACACTAGACATTAAAAAATTTATAATTGTTTAACTCACCTTGCCAAAACTGCCTTTTCCTAATACTTTTAAAAAGTTGAAGTCGTCCAAACAATATTTCCTAAATCTCGGGATTGTTGTGGCGGGTGGTGTTATTCTGCCGCTGCTTTGGAAACTCCTGAAGGTACTCGATTGGGAATACTCTTCTGGTATGTCATCCGAGTCGAGAGCGAAAGCGGGATTATTGGCATGATTGTGGGTAGGGGAGTCTCTACTCTCTTGCGAATCTGGAAACGAACATTTCATCTTCAGTAAACGTAAGAGTTGGAACAACTACAGACATTAATTTTAACTATAAATAAACATGAATAATAAAAGAAATTATACCTGACTATGCGTTACTCTACAAAAATATTTACTTTCACTTGATGATGAAACAATACGAAGTCTTCAACTAAGGGTTGTTGCCCGGGGCTCATTTTCAACATTGTCTTTAATACTATGTTCCTACACGGCACAGCTAAGACTATTTAATTTTTTTTAATATTTTTAAAAATTCTCGTTCCTTCCCTAAATTATCAATCAACCAGCTCTGGGTTTGTAATGTATTGGGTCTATGGGCCATCCACATCTCAAATTCCTCTAGTTTGTTGAGGATATTAATTTTGTCAATACCTTTTTCTGTCCATTTGGGAGTACTGAATACACGTTTGCTTTGATAAATCGATCTCTTACTTTTAAATTAATCTTGGATTACAAAATATTTTTTTCATTATCAGAAAAGTTTTTGCCCGTCTTTCGATATTTGGATTGATGGCTGATGTAATCCATCCGGCAAGATATTTAAAAAAGTTAACCTCTTTCATTTCTATACCTTTACTACTGATATCGACTTTTATATGTTTACTGTTATCCGTTATTACTTTAGTTCTCGCTACAATGGTTTTTCAAACTATTCTGACCTTCGATTTCTGTTCTTTGTCAGTTAATCTTTGGCCTATCTTTAATAATGACTTTGTAGTTACCATATGGTATATTAATGATATTCCTACCTATTCTGTCTTCTTTCTTATCTAACGCTATATTGGATATGTGTTTGAAGTATAGGTTGCAGAATTTGGTGACCAAACACATACTTGGCATTTTTCGTTTCAATTGTGACTGGTGTGGATTGCCCTTTCTTTAAAACCATTTAATGTATAAATCAAACCTGCATCTAATCTACCATAGTTTATCCTTTTCTTCATTTTTACATAATATTGACAAATTGAGTTCCCCTTTTGTTTCCAGTCCATAGCGACATCCAAATGTACTTGTCTTATACGGGTCTAATTTTTTATAAATTCTTTTGAATAGGGTCCAAAAATTTGAACACATCATGTTTACCAATCTAACACTGCTATAATTCTTAGGATTTGCCTTTGGAAGATATCCAATCTCATGTAGTAATTGTATCTATTAGTTTTTCCACGTTCATTTCATCCGATCACTTAAATGCCTTGAGTACTTGCTTATTTTGGGATTGTAGATTGGACCTGGAACCTTACTCTTGAGCATTTGTTTTTGCTGTTTTTCCAAAGTTGATATAATTTTATATCTTTAAGAAACTAATTTCAAATGGAATCTGGCTGTGTAATCAATAATAACTTATTTCTGCCATTAGACAGAAAGCTTTTAGGTTTTGTCTGGTAAATAAAGACATATAAAAAATGGCATCACCCCCTCCCCCCCATCAAACCTCTTTCATTAGACCACGTCATATGGTAATGATCTGAAGACATGCCAGAAATAATGTTTCCTACGGAAGCAGTATACCAAACAGAATTTTACAGAGATCGCAGGTCAATGACGTTCAATAGTTAATAGCTCAGATTCTGAGAGATACAGGAAGGTTTCTGACACCATCTGGACTAATTTTACAACTAAGGATTATGAATATGCTGTCAGTAATTTTCTTTACCGGCTTTAATAAAGAAAACACCATAAACATACAAAAACCGTAAGAACATAGAATACAAAGGAAATGGAAACAATAACACTTATTACAAATTTAAAGAACCGTCAGGGTTCTTATAAAAGTAGAAATAAACTTTCATACATGCAAGGAAAAAGATTTATCATACACACAACAAACAAATATGGAAAATGGTACCACAACGAGTGCATGGGACTGACAAGAGAATGTGAAGGAGTATTTTTGCAAAATTGTCATTAGCTTGCTTATAGTTAATCTGTGGAAAAAAAATTAGTGTGTGTTGATAGTATTACTATTGTTCATTTATTTTTGTTGCAAATACTGTTTAAAGTAACTCTATTATCAGAATTCTTGCTAAATTATCTCCAAGTGGTAAAAAAAGTCAGCAGTACTCTTATTGGACTTCAGTTAAAGCAAATTTCATAACAAAAGTGTTTCTTACTTTGACGACACCTCAAATGGAAAATTAAAAGAAAACCAGTGAACATACCTTTCATTATGTTTAAGTTGAAAATACAAGTAGATAACTTCTCCAAAGAAGCCACCATGAATAGACAAGGGGTCGATAGCAAATTCGACCTTTACACATTTTTTCTCGTGTATGCGGTTTGAAACTCTAAATTCACAGAGCTCTCAAATGTTTTCTCTCTTATGTCACATGCGTTATACGATTCAAGTGGTTGGAAAGGAAAGAATCTATTTTTAGATTTTCCAAAGGATAATAAGTGGGGAATGGTAATGTAAAGTAGTCTAAAGTGATATGTGAAGTAATGAGAAAATTCTTCATAATTAGTACAATTACTAATTTGAGATAGTAACTTTGCACAAATTTGCTCATAGCAAACAAAACAAAATTGTTCTAAAAGTAGAAAGAAAAACAAATAAAGATTTGTGTAAGTTAATAAAGTTTAGATTAAACACGTTTACATATTTAATTGACTAGCGACAATAACAATGTATTTAAGTGAGTTAATTAACACATTTCTTGATTTAGTGTCAATTAATGACAACATGGATTAGGAATAACTATACTTATACCGTCGCATTCGCCAAATATTATTGTAAACTATAAAATGGTGAAAAACAATAAGTGTAATGTTATTGAAAATAATATATGGACCAATCTGGAAGTGTGTTCGATCAGAAAACAAGTTTATCCAAATTGGATCATAAGTGAAGAAGTTCTAAAGTAACGAAGTCTAAAAGTACACTCGAATTGAGAACCTACTTTACCCCTTTTTTGAACTCGATTAATAAAATATAATTCTTTCTGAAGTTGGTACAAAATCTAACTCGTCTTCAAGACGATGGAAGTCCAAGGAAACTTCGAGGATTGTATAGATTTGTTGAAAGTAATATTACCACTTGTTCTCTCAGTTTCAAAAGATAGATCCCCATATTACGATATGTGCGGAAGCATATTTCGTCATATCCGTTTGATAAGTTCAAATCATAGCATTCAAAACAAAACTGTGTAATTTACTAAATGGCGCTCGAGATTTTTTGTACTACAATTTTGATTAATTTCGTTAATTACCACAGTTCTGAATTTTTAAATCGTGTAAATCATTCTGTATGCCTTTTAATTTTTTAATGGTTAATCAATACTTTTCATAATATGAACAAAAATCTAAAAAAGATTTCTTCTCAATATTATGGTCACACTTTATGAAATATTTATAAGCTCTCATTCATACATCATGGTGCAGATAGCATATTCTTAATCTATTTTTATATTTTTGATGTTGGCTCCATTTTGCTCTTCTTTTATTTCGTTATTGATAGAATTTACATTTAATTTGGTTTGATATCTTGACCTATTATTTTGTCTCTTTGGACGCAACATTTACCTTTTCTTAATAATTTCACCTCCACGTTGGTATTCCTCATTAATTGTTTTCAACATTGTTCAACAAAATAACAATTATATGGGCTAGACATTAAAGTAATGCAATATTATTGACATTAGGGAAATAACAATAAAACTAAAGAATTCATAAAAACCTGAATTGACGAAATTTCCACTTAAAGAATCTACACAAACTCCAAAATCAAATAAAGGCACTAATGGACCACTAAATTTTTATCGTAGACCCAAAAAATTTCTTTAATCTATTACTGCCAATTTCCCTGCCTCCACAGCTATATTCACTTATCAAATTACGTACTCAAGCCGAATCCATTATGCGAATTGCTTCTTATATTATAGTTTCAGCAGTTAACATATCCAATAATCCAATACACTTTTCGAAATCATTAAACACAGTTATATCCTGAAGCCTCCATCAATTAGAGAGAAATTATTAAACGACTCAGTTAACATCTTTAGTTTGAAAAACGATTTATCTAGAAATAAGTTAGTAAATAAACAATTAGAAAACCACCAGATAAATCTAAAGAATAACCTTAAAATTTCGAAGTCTAATAAAAAATCATGGATTAGTATGAAAATTTCCCGGAATTAGTTCATTGACAATTTTTCCTCGTCTTTTAAATGTAAAATTATCCAACATGCATCTTTTCATGGACGGTATCGTAAATATAAATAATGAGTGCCATTAACCCTAGGACAATAAACAACGGGATCAGTATAGGATTTTTGAACGTCAGCATATTCAAGTTTCTAAGTCTTCTAAATCGAGAGGATGTAAATCAGGCGATCTGGCTAGACACTCACGAGTTCCTGTTTTACTCATCCAAAGATTTTTCCAAATATTTTCATGTAAACAAATAATTAAAATATCTTTTGTACCGTACAGCCGACTTCAAGCAAATAGAAAGAAAACTGAAAGACACGAATACCGGGCAAAATCTATTAACAATTAATGTTGCTTAGGACTCAATGTGATCTAAATGTTGTAGGGTTATGTGTAATACCTAAATACAACAAATATTGTAATAACTATTAGAGTTCAGAGAAGACCCGCTGATACGTTTCACGTTTATTGAATTTTTGGAATGATGACACACTGAATTGTCAGAAAGAATTCTATCACCTATGATGAAATAATACACAGTATTATTGAATTCCACATTATTTAGACAGGTATTTAGGTTTGAAAGATATCAAGGTGCATATACAGGGTGTAGAAATATAGGATAGAGTAGTTATACAAAGTGGTTTAATGAAAAGTGAAAAATTTTCTATAAGAATATTAGAAACAGTTACATATAATATGTGGTTAAAATATAGGCTGGACAAGAATTATACTTATACAGGGTGGTTTGAAAGATATCAGGGTGCATATACAGGGTTTATAAATATAGGATAGAGTAGTTATACAAGGTGGTTCAATAAAAAGTGAAAAATTTTCTATAAGAATATTAGAAACAGTTACATATAAAATCTGGTATAGGCTTGACAAGAATTATACCTATACAGGGTGGTTTGAAAGATATCAGGGTGCATATAAAGGGTGTAGAAATATAGATAGAGTAGTTATACAAGGTGGTTCAATAAAAAGTGAAAAATGTTCTATAAGAATATTAGAAACAGTTACATATAATATGTGGTTAAAATATAGGCTGGACAACAATTATACTTATACAGGGTGGTTTGAAAAATATCAGGGTGCATAAACAGGGTGTAGAAATATAGGATAGAGTAGTTATACAAGGTGGTTCAATAAAAAGTGAAACATTTTCTATGAGAATATTATAAACAGTTACATATAAAATGTGGTTAAAATATAGGCTTAACAAGAATTAAACTTATACAGGGTGATTTGAAAAATATCAGGGTGCATACACAGGGTGTTGAAATATCGGATATAGTAGTTATACAAGGTGGTTAAATAAAAAGTGAAAAATGTTCTATAACAACATTAGAAACATTACATATAAGATGTGATTAAAATATAGGCTTGACAAGAATTAAACTTATACAGGGTGGTTTGAAAAATATCAGGGTGGTAGTAATATTTTGTGGAGTAGAACTATAGTTATACAAGGTAGTCCAAATAATAAAAAAGATGACGAAGAAAGTTTAAAATAAAAATACACTAATTTAACCAATAGAACTGTACTTATAACATTAGATTTAGAGTTGAAAAATACGGTAAAGAACTTTTCAAGTGATCATTCATTTTGAAGATACATTTCCTTGTGTTAAGTAAAAATGTTTCAGTTTTATAGGGTCATTACTCCTGGTCACGTTTAAGATCCAGAAAAATTATTATTTACTTCGCTAAAGAAAAGCATACCTGGTCTGGACAAACTAGATTTCATAATGCCGTACAGCACTAATTCGTTGAAACGCTCCCTTGTTAAGAGAACAAACACGATGTTTTTCTTTTCACTTACATCGCGTAGAAAGTTCCAGATTAAGTCAAACTGCAAACGAAATTATCTATTAGTTTTCCTCTTGCCGTGTAGTGAAATTTTACGAATCCGTAGTTTCTTAATTAATGAGAGCAAACTGAAAGCGCTTTGTATTTGATTTTGTCGACAAGGTAAATAAAATTGCGTTTTACTCCCAGCGTTTTCTCTCGTGCAAACACCCCACGAAGTACACTGTGTCGACACTGTGTATGAATTTGTATAGCGAAGCTACTGACTTGATTGGAAATTAAGTTATAAAGATGTTCCATACAAGGAAGTGGATTAAAAAATAATTTTATTTCAGAGAAATGATGTTGACGAACCTATTTCGACACTGAGTTGACTGATTTTCTTTTTTTTTTTAGCTATAATGATAACAACATATTTTCAACTCAACGATGACTTCTACCGACAAGATTTTGGCACTGTCTCCTGCCTTAAACAAGATTTTCATGGAAAAATTTGAATAACAAAAAATTTTTACAAAAGAGAATAAACTTTTAGTTTGATAGCTTTATGTAGATGATATATTCACCATTTGGGAACACTCTCTTGAAGACTTACATGAATTATTAAACGACATCAATAACAAAGAACCAACTATACTCGTACACAATTCGTATTAAGAATATAACATACTACCTTCCTTAGATATCTTAATAACAAATTCACAATAATCGGCTGGCACTAACAAATATCTTTTAATTATAATCACCCAAGTACCGTAAAAAAAGGAATCATTAAATCTTAATATGATAGAGCAAAAACCAAATACAAAAATATAATTATCCTAAAAAGGACATCATTAAAGAGTTAGATAAAATCAAAACAAAGCAATAATTAACATTCAACACCAAGCTACTCCAAACAATACTAATAACCTTGGTAACCACATTACTACAACATACCATACATACAGGGTCTTTCGGAAAGACTGAAAAGAGTGGGAAACAGATTTTTAATATTAAAACAACTTTCAAAACAAGAAATACAGTGAAATCAATTGTATTAAAAACTACACCAAGTGACACAAAACTTAAAAAAATTGCATTTATAAGATTCCTTATAAATTTAACAAGTTTTATATTGGAGGAACTTCTATAAATGTTCGAATAAATGAATTCAGAAATTATATAAAGAAAAGACAATTCGAAAAGAAAAAAATTATGAACATGCCTGGAACCTTGTTCATTACATACAATTTGGTCATGGTGGTTATTTAGAATCTAAGGAACTATATAAACATTATTTAAAGTTGGTGCGGAAATTTGTTAAAATACTTTACTACAAGTACTACAACAAAGTAGTCCAGGACGTCGAATTTCGCCATGGCAGTTGTTTAGAATCTTTCCATTAAATCTAAGGAACCATATACACATTATTTAAAGTTGGTGCGGAAATTTGTTAAAATACTTTAGCCACAAATAAAGCAGAGAAAGTAAATAAGCATCAAACAAAGTACTACAACAAAGTAGTCTAGGACGTCGAATTTGATCATGGCAGTTGTCTAGAATCTTTCGATTAAATCTAAGGAACCATATAAACATTATTTAACATAGGACAATTATAAAAGAACTCAACAAAAATATTTCGCTTATTTGTTTGGCAACTGAAATACCAGTTAAATAGACTTGTGTCGTCACAGATTCATAATAAGAAAATAATCCCCTGTCGATTTCGTTGACCAAAACCAAAACTTAATTTCATCTAGATGTCTTTCTTTGCATATAATGAAGGCATTGCCTGGAAACAATCAACATACAACAAAAAGACTGCTTTTTGTATCATTTTTCACACATTTTCTAAGAGATTTTGTAATTGCATGTTTTTTGTAATTATTGCTTCATCGACCCTGTTAATATGTGTTTCTAAAAGCAAAACAGTCCAGGTTAGAATATTAAGAAAAATATCGATACCCGGATCATATCAGTACCAAGATTCCTATTGTACAAAAGAGTGTTTTTAGGGGTATAGAACTTTAAGTTGGCAACACTCTTTTAACCGGAGGCCATCTTGTCAGCTGTCAAGTGATTTATGTTTAGTTTGGTTTGGCATTTCATCATGAATAGACTGACGCCTGAACAACGCTTCCAAATTGTGCAAATTTATTTTGAAAATCATGGTTCTGTTCGAAATACGTATCGCGCACTACGTCAATTTTACGGTAATCATAATCGTCCATCAGAGCAATTAATTCTAAATGATACGCATCCACAGAGATGTTGTACAGTGCGTACAGAAGAATCCATTGCTGCTGTAGAGCGTAGCGTAGAGAAAAACCTGAACCAGTCTATCCGCCATCGTGCACAGGAATTTGATATGTGTTGATCCACTTTATGGAAGATTTTGCGGAAAGATCTTGGTTTGCTTGCTTACAAAATTCAACTCGTGCAAGAATTGAAGCCATACCATCACCTAGCAAGGCGTACATTCGGTGAATGGGCCCAAAACAAGATTGCCGTTGATCCCGATTTTCATAAGCGAATTTTGTTTAGCCATGAAGCTCACTTTTGGTTGAATTGATAGTCAATAAACAAAACTGCCGTATTTGGAGTGATAATAATCCTCAATTTCATGTTGAGACACCGTTACATTCAGAAAAACTGACAGTTTGGTGTGCTTTATGGGGTGGTGGAATAATTTGTCCGTACTTCATTAAAAGCGATGCTGGCCAGAACGTTACAGTCAATGGTGATCGCTATAGAGTCATGATTACTAACTTTTTTGTTCATCAATTGAACAATCATAATGCACCTGAGCTGTGGTTTCAACAAGACGGCCCAACATGTCACACAGCTTGTGCCACAATTGATTTATTGAAAGAAACGTTTGGTAACCGCATAGTTTCACGTTTCGGACCCGTGCATAGATCGTGCAATTTAACGCCGCTTGACTATTTTCTGTGAGGATATGTGAAGTCGCTAGTCTACGCCTATAAGCCCGAAACGACCACTTGGAGGACAACAGTCGCCGCGTTATTGCCGATATACGGCCACAATATTGGAAAAAGTCATCGAAAATTGGACCTCCAGATTAGACTACGTCCAAGCCAGCCGTGGCGGTCATATGCCAGAAGTCATATTCAAATTATAAAGCCAGAAGATTATCTTTCGAATAAACTAAATTTCATGTCAATTTAAAAAATATATCCTTGTTTTATTCCATTTCAAAGTTCTATACCTCTAAAACTCGATAAACTTCATCATCCTACATTAATCGAAAAATTATCGGTCTTTGGTTTCAGTTACTCTATTTAAATCCTACTTAAGTAACCGCCACCAATTTGTTAGCTATAAGGGCTTCAAATCAAACATATTTACTGTCAGTTCAGGAGTACCCCAAGGTTCCAATCTCGGTTCGTTATTGTTTCTGATATTCATTAACGACTTATCAAGTATACTGTTATCTGAAACTCTTCTTTTTGCAGACGATCTGAAATTATTTCTTAAAGTCGAGAGCATCAATGATAGCTTATGGCTACAACATGACTTGAATCAGCTCACGTTATGGTGTACCAAGAACAAACTCTTTTTGAACATGGCGAAATGCAAAGTATGTTCTTATACTTTAAAGAGGAATCAGATAATATTCGATTATGCATTGAACAATCAAACTATTGAGCGGTGCAACATCATAAAGGACCTGGGTCTATATTTTGATCATAAATTCTCATTCGCTGAAAATATTTCCATAACTTGCAAATCGGCACTGCGTTCGCTGGGTTTTATTTTGCGAAATTGCAACAGCTTTCATAACATATCCGCGCTGAAATCTTTATATACATGCTTAGTGCGCTCAAAGTTAGATTATTGCAGTCTTACCTGGCACCCTGTCTACAAGATTCATTAGCGTTTGGAGGCAGTGCAAAGAAAATTCCTGAAATTTCTTGCTTTTCGAGTCTACGGCTCATATCCTGTCAGAGGGTACCAGCACAATTTACTTCTTGACAGATTTGGGATAAGATCTTTAGTTATGCATTGGAATTTACATAGCCTTTCATTTCTAAACAAATTGGTCCACAACAGAATTGACTCTCCTGTTCTTCTGTCAATGATCCCGATACATTCGCCAAGGCTTGGTTTAAGAATTAACACCTATTTTTATCTGTTTGCAAATACAAATGTGCTTATAAAGTCACCATTATTTATCATGTGTAGAGCTTATAACAGTATAGCTAGAATCTGTGATATTAACTATGACAATTTTGAATCAATAGCTGAAGCATATATTCAACAAATGTCAGATCAACCATGGTTCAGTTACTAGTAAAAGTCTTTTGTCAACTGTTATTTCGTTTCTTTTTTAAAACTGTGGGTAGAATTTATGATGTAATATTTGTCAATTGTTATTTTATTTCTTTTTTCAAAAAACTGTGTGTAAAATTTATGTTGTAATATTTGTAATATTCTCTGTTCTTTTAATTCTTGTTATTATTATCTTTTTTTTTAATATTTAAGATACCACAGTTTCCTAGTATGTTTCATTACTTTATAATATTTGTCCTGTAATTGGATTTATTTCTGTTGGGCAATAAACTAAACTAAAGTAAACAAAAAACACCCTTTACTTCCGATAGTTTGCTATTTAATTTTAAATAGATTAAATTGTCAAATTCGTTAATTATACAATAAAATAAACCTCAATTAAAACGATGCTTTCAAACAATTGTCACTCCTTCGTAACGCACCGCGAAAGAATTAGCCCTTTGTTCATAGAATGGCTGAAAATGAACAATAGAAACCTTTTTTCTGTTATTGAAATGAACCGCAAGTTGTCTAAAACCGGCTAAACAAAAAGATCACGATTTTTCGTCATTCAGAGTTTCGTGTTTTATTCTGGGAGCCATCCTTTGTTATTAAGTGGCCGTTCGTTTGTTGTTGAATTGTAAAAATGTAGGTTCTTTTGTTGCCAGTGGTATCCAGATGGAAGCGGAATCCCACGTGTCATTGAAATATTAATTCAACTGTTATTAGCTAATTTAAGCACACACTGTTTTATGTCTTTGCAGATTGACGTATTTGTATTGCGGAGATGACCTTCCAGTGAATATTAAACATTTTTTTAATTTCTCTATTTTGCTGAATTAATAAGAAAAGACAATTTACAGAGTGTTAGAAACAAAATATAAACTTTTTTGGATATAGTAGTCAGTCAATAGAAAAGCTATGAAAGTCAGTATTTAAAATATACTTCAAAACGATTTGTATCCCCCAAACGATAATAACTAACACTAAAATTTAAAAAAAAAATTAATCGAGCTTAAATACAAACTAAAATGTCAAAAATAATAACATATTAAGTAGATAAATATACAAAACAACAACAGGAAATAATAACACCTAAAACCGCAGTAAAAAAATAATAGGAGCCTATTTTGTACTATTAATTGCGTACTTATTTAGTAAGTTTTTGGAGTTAGGGCTAAGCAAGAGTAAACTTATTTATATTCTACAATATAAAAGGTAAGTAGATAATTAATTTGCACACAAAAGTACCTCTGGTATTTTTGTTTAATTCGGTTTTTACAACCGAATTATGAACTTGTTGAACAAATGCAAAATCTTATCGGAAAATCAATTTGGCTTTATTAAAAATAAAGGAACAACTGATGCCATTGATGTGGTCACAAATCTGATTCTAGAAAAGATGGACAATAGTTTATCAATAGCTACAACTTTTATTGACCTATCAAAAGCTTTTTATACTGCTAATGACAAAATACTACTTGAAAAACTAGGCAGCTATGAAATCAGAGATATTGCGAATAAATTTTTAGTGAGCTATCTGGGCAATAAGCTAGTAAATATTAATAACACAGTGAGTGAATTTATGTCCGTAACTACTGGTGTTCCTCTGGGAACAATACTTGTGTATATTGTATGTGAAAGACCTTCTAGAAGATATGACTGAAAACAACATCTTTTTTTACGCTGATGATACTGTAATAATAACTTATGACAAAACTTGGAAAGGTGTAGAATCACTGCCTGTATCAAATATCGGAATAGCTAGCATTAAATAAATTATCCCTGAATATATGTAACAGTTTATATGATTTTCGGGAATCGATGTGTCAGTTTACCACATTCTATTGATTTTCATGTAAACGGAAAGAACGTCCGTTAGGTGAATGAGTTCGAATATTTAGGTGTCATTTCTGATTCCCATCTAAAATGAGACAAACATATTGAATATATTATAAAAAAATAAATCTTTGGATTTTATTTTTTATAAAACATCCAGATATCCAGGTTTTTTTGATGATCAGTATGGGGCTCTCGGACAGTAGCGGAGATAGAATAGTGGTTAAATTGAGAAAGATTTGCAGTTTTACTGGCCCAATTTAATAGCACTTTCGGATTTTTGTAAAAAGTCATGGCTTACTAGATATTTTGAAAAAAAAACGAAATTCTGTCGATTTAGTCAAATCCCTCTAGCTCCTTTGTTTTTGATTTTATAAAAAAAAATGTAAATATCAAAATTGAAGGGAATTGTATCCCGAATATGATTGTCATGTCCTCGTTTGCCTGACAGCTCTCGTTTTCGACATATAACACAAACTTTTCTTTTTTGAATAGAAACCATAGTTGGCTATGACCTCAAAAAATCGAACATTTTTAGAGCTTTTCAACGATATAATACTCGATATAGTTATTCAAAAAAATAACTGAGTTATGGATGCTTTTCTCTGTTATTTTCACTTTTAACATTGAACGATTTTTTTATTAGGTATATCAGATATAACGAAAAAACTAAATAAATAGGTACTTACTAAAAACTTAAGAAATTAAAGTACATAATAATGATTACAATTTACATCTTTTAAAGATTGACATTACCGCTTTCCTCATAGACCGCCTATCAATTTCTTCAATTGCTTGTAATACCGCCTCCCTTAGGTCACCAACTGTCTTATACTTTCTTTTGTATACTTTGTATTTTAGCGCACCCCATAAATAGAAGTCTAGAACTGCTAAATCGGGAGACCGAGGTGGTCATTCGCGCAGGTCATTTCTTCCTATCCAGGAGTTTGGATAGATATTATCTAAGTGTTGTTTTACTAATAACTAGTTATGAGCAGGTGCTCCATCATGTTGAAACCATTCAATTTCTAAACGAGTTCTCAAATTTAAATTAGGAACCATGTTTTGGAAAGTGTATTGCAAGAAATGCAAGTAGCGCTCCCCAGTAAGTGATTCGTCATAGATAAAAGGCCCCAGAATAGTAGACCCTATGATACCACACCAAACATTAAAACGAAATTTTATCTGGGGTCGTCTTTGTTCTACATGGAAAGGGTTTTCTTTAGTCCAGATATGCTCATTGTGTCTATTGAACATACCGCAGTTAGTAAATCTAGCTTCATCTCACCATAACTCCTCTAATGGAAACTGTGAATTGTCAAGGCACATGTCTCTAAACCATGTACAAAACAAAATACATTGATGTTCGTCACCAGCATGCAAAGTTTGAGAAACTGAAAGTTTGTACGGGTGGAACTTGTGCGCTTTCAGTACCTTAACTACAGTTCGTTGAGATGTGCCAGTTTCTGCCGCAATCTCACGAGATGATGTAGATGGATTTTGATTTACCATTGCCAAAACATTTATTTGTGCTGCTTAGATAATTTGATTACGTTCCTTTGGTAGTTTTGTAAAAGATCCATATGTGCGAAAACTATCGTAAAGCCTCTTAAATGTACATAGAGCAGGTTGACGACGATTAAAATATCTATGAAAGTATTCCTCAGTTGCACGAACTGAATTTTTATGGCATATGATATAACATTCCACCATATTCAGTTTTTCTTCGTTATAATATTAATATAATATAAGTATATTATAAATATAATATAATTATAATATAAAAATAAAGCAAGAGAAATAAGACAAATATTTATATACTTATTTTCTTTTTATAAAATTTCCGATTTTGTTAGCATTTATTAGTTTAAAGTTTTAGTTTTAAGAATATTAATTAGAAGCTATGTCCCAGTCCTACGTACAGGCAACTAGATTACTCTGTATGTGCTGTATATAATAATTTTATTTTTTGTTGTATTAGCATATATTACTGATTTTTCAAATAAGTAAATAAATAGTTTGAGATATCCAAATCGCTTTAGTCTTTTTCGAGAAATAAGTCAGTAATTTATAAAATATGTAAATGTCATGATGTTTCTGATTAATAAGAAAACTATTAGATGCACATCAATTTATATACCTAAAAAACAAACATACTAGTCTAATATAATATCTCCTTATTTTGAATTCAGTAAAAACTCGCTCATATCTCCCCGAATTATCCTAAATCGTCGATATAATCACCTCAAGAATCTTTGCAATAAAGAATATTCATTCAAATCTCCTGACGTAAACATATAAATTTCATTAATATTTTCTTAATGTTGAAAAAATCATAAAATCATAAACACAAGGACAATAAGATATGTTGTGTTTACACATGTCCCGCCCACGCGTTGTCGCCTTTTTTAAATTTATAAAAACATCGCAGACAGCTGGTCAAGTCCCAGCAAGAATCTCTACGAATATGCTCTCCTTAAGATATCGTAAATAAAAACTGTGCAAAAAAATTGCAGTAGAAAATCTCATAGCCCTGCCTCATCATTATTGTCATGAATCAATAAAACTTGAAATTAGTGGAAAGTCTGTTGACTTTCCATCTATCCAGATTCGTCCGTACTCGAAGTTTCTAATCCTCTGGCAAATCCTGTCGCTTTATATATCGTTTCCAGCACCACATGTCGTACGCTACAAGGTCTGAAAGCTACTTTGTCATCCCGTGAAATGTTTGTCCCCATTTTCACTTCCTTACAAGAAAAAGAAACATTAATCAACGTGACTTATGCACTTCGTGTGTTCCAAGTTTCGGCTACAGCGTCTAATAGATTTGTTCGTCATCAAATACAACTTCCAAAATATTACCAGATCAAATACTGCGTTGAGTGACTGGACGTGTTAGCGACTTTTATATTTCTCCACGGTTGAAAAATTTCCAAATTGCTAAATTTTTGTGTCGATGACAACATTTGTTATAGCAACAAAAGTTATTTTGTTACCTATAAATATCGTCGTCTAAAATGACTCATTAAACGAGCCAGGATATTTATGTTCGAACACAAAAGTTGTTCACAAAAAACCCTCGGTTGCTGATAATGATATTTATAAAATTACAGAAACAAAAAGTTTGGTTTCAAATCTTAAAATAATTTGGTCAAGTGCGAGTTGGATTCGCATACTTAGGGTTCCGTACCACCTTCAAGATTCTAATATTCCAGTTTCAGACAAGCAGGGAATGAGTGGATTTTCTTATATTAACCCTAATATCTTTTAGAGGAAGCGTTTTAAATTTTAATTATATTAAAACACTAACCACTATGGTAATTTTCACAAATTTATTATTTTCTTGACAATTGTTTCGCTCTGATGACAGGCTTCGTCAGAATTAAATATTAAACTAAATACTAAACATCTGAATATATTATATAATGTTGTAAGATAATAATAAGTAAATAGGTAGAAACCACAATATATAATAATACTGTATAATATTAGTGAAGGTAAATATTATTAATATAATTTGGAATTTTGTATTATGTAAGTATATTAAGATTAAGTAAAGGAGACATATTTGTATTAGTTTGGTCATTTAAAAAATGTGGTGAATTTTTATTTTTATTGATTTCAAGTGATTCTAACAGAGTTAATTTTTTACCTTTTTGTTCTAGATGCAAAATTTCGAAAGTAGTTTGTGGAATATGATTTTCATTTAATAAATGGTCGGCAAATGTAGATATGTTGTATTTCTGATTTTCATACGCTTTTAAATGTTCAGACCATCTTGTTTTAAATGATCTTCCTGTGTGACCGATGTAAGATTTTGGGCAACTACCACATGTTAACTTATAGACTCCAGAGTTTTCATACTTATTGATTTTATCTTTATTATTTTTTGTGTTTGGCTAAATTATTGTTGGTTTTAAAGGTTGTTGAAATATCTCTGTTTAGTAGAAATTGAGAAATTTTTTCAGATGGAGAACCTATAAATGTAATGAATTGGTGAAATTTTGAGTTAGAGTTGGGAGAGGAAGGGTATACTTCTTCTATAGCCTTTTTCTTTAATTTTCTGGATAATATGTTATCAATGATTTGGGGGTTGTAACCATTATTGATAGCAATGAGTTTTATCCTATTGAGTTCATTGTCAAAGTTGAGTTTAGATAACGGTACAGTTACTAATCTGTGACCAATGGAGTGATATGCTGCAAGTTTGTGTTGGATTGGATGACATGAAGTATTGTGAATAGTGAGGTCTGTATGGGACTTTTTATGATATATCGAAAAATTGTGTTTATTATCAGATAATTTTATAGTTAAATCTAGAAAATCTATTGTGTTGTTTCTTTCTGTTTCTAGTGTAAATTGAATATTGGGGTGGAGTTGGTTTATGTAATTATGTAGTAATTGTCTCTGTGTACCAGTAAAGCAAGCGAAAACATCATCAACGTATCGGTACCAATATAAGAATTTGTTACTTAAATCATGATTAAATATTAGAGATTCTAGGTTGTCCATGAATATATCAGCCAAAAGAGGACTACAAAAATTTCTAAAACTTTACTAAACATTTTAAAACAGTATACCAAGTTCACAGCAAGATATAGTATAAAAAATTCATTTGATCTAGTGTCAAAAATAGAATCAGTTACTATCCCTAATAATGGCTATTATAATCTCTCTCATTATGAACTTACTCGACATAAATAACACAAACCCTATAATAAAAACTGAAATATATGTTCTATTGCAGCTTTGTCTTAGCCATAATTATTTTCAATTTAACAGTATCATTTACAGTAGCAATCAAGGTTTAATTATGGGCAACCCATTAAGTCCTCTTTTGGCTGAAAAATCCTTGCAACAGAAATGCGATGCGGTGAAACAAAAATGGACTGATAAACGAGATGATAAGAAAAATAATGTAGGTAGAAAATGATAACATCACTTTGTAAGTATTAAATTAAAACAGTGGTAACAAAAATAGTTATAGACCAATCAATAGAGCAAAAATTAACTGATAATGTGTAAAAAATAATATCGGAATACCGACTGTGCCATCACATTAACAATGATTCCTAGCGATATTTTGCTATGTATTCCACTCGCAACTATGGTTTTTTACTTTGTTATAAACAATTGAAGCAAGAAAATTACGGTTTTTTTCTTAGTATGTTTATAAAATCAAAAATAATAAACTAATCGCAATGGTGTCAACAGCTCAATTGTAAAGCATGAAAATACCAACGAAATGAGCCCAGGCTCGATCCGATTGGATCATTAGTAACAGGGAAAAACAAAATATAATAAAAAATGTAACATTTAAAAAAAAATCGTATCTTCGTCACTTTAGAAGCTGTAGAACTGGGCTTGTAGGAACTGATAGTAATTTACATCTATTTTATGTATGCCAAAACCAGGCGCTACCTATATAATGTTTTCTGTTCACTATTTTTACATTGTGCCCCCATGCGTCATAGATAATCAAATTTCAATTTTGAAAAAAGACAAAGCCTCTATTCTCATTTTCACTGAATGTCTATGAAATATCTGAAAAAGTTAGCAAACACGACAAAAAATGGACGAGCGTATGAATGTATCCAAGGAGTGGGGTAAACACGGTTGTTGAAGGGAAGCGTATAGTAATATATAGTAAAGGCACATACATAGATCGTTTTAATATTTAAAATCCTCACAAGTAAGAGTTTTTTTAATGACCGCTCTCTTTCGATGTTCCGTAAATTCAAAATCCACATATTAGATCAAAAACGTTTCCGAGAAACCGTTTACATATAAATATATTAATAAACAAACAGTTCTCATTTAATATAATAAAATCGAACAAATCACTCTGTATAGAAGTTTTTTTAACGATTAAATTCTTTCACCATCTGTCAGAATGACAGATAATCGATAATAATTATTGTTAGCAGTTCCCCTCAACAAGCGTGTTCCCCCCACTACTCGAACACATTTATACGCTCACCAAATTTTGGTCATTTTTGCTAACATTTTTCGTATATTTCACAAACATTTAATGAAAAATGAAAATAGAGGTGTTGTAGAATGATACCTCTACTTTCAACATCTCTATTTTGAATTGATATTTGACGATCCATGTCGCATGGAGACACACACTGCAAGAATAGTGGACTAAGAAGTTCAGATCGCAATTATTCAAAAACTAATAAACCGATGGCTCCTAGTTTAGTCACGCATAAGGTAGATATCAATTACTATCAGTTCCCACAAGCCCAGTTCTACAACCTCCATAGTGACGGAGTTATGATAATATAAAGAAAACCCCTAAATTTTCCATTATTTTTTGTTTTTCCCTGTTACTAAAGATCTTATCGGATCGATCCTGGGCTCATTTCATTGTTATTTCCATACTTTACAATTCACCTGTTGACACCTTTGAGATTAGTTTATTATTTTTCATTTCAAAAACATGCAACGAAAAAAAACGCAATTTTCTTGTTTCAATTATTTATAACAAAGTAAAAAACCATAGTTGCGAGTAGAAAAGGTAGCAAAATATCACTACAAATCATTCTTAATGTGATGGCACAGGCAGTATCCTGATAGTATTATTTGCACGAAAAAATCCCTATTGATTGGTCTATTATTGCTTAATTCGCTATTATTTAGGATTTTCAATTGATTTGTCAGTTTTCCGATTTTTTATTGAAATTTTCTGCAATGAATCTTCTGTCGAAAAAAAAAACATAGAGGGGTCTGCGCCCAATTCGAACGTCTTTTTTTATCGCAAACGTATTTGAACCCCTCGCGTGGCAATAAGCTCGTCGTTACATTTACAAATAGCCCAGATGAAAACTACAAATAGCTAGCGCAATATATTTGGAACATCGACCGATATGTTTTATCTTTTCTATTGTCATCTTACAGAAACACATTTATATGGACGATTTCGGTGTGCACGGAGAACACACGCTTTTATTTAGTTTCTCAGATACACACTCACATATATATAAACGTTGGAAAATAAATGTGTTTTATCAGCAGCCAAAAGGTACGATGAGTCGACTCAAATATCACTGAAAGGAATATTAAGTATGTGAAACACGAGAGATAGAGTATGTATGATGAAAAGGCGGAATATTAAAAGTTCCTTTGAATTTCGTATCTCTCTTATGTCGACTCTGATGATTATTAACTTCAGCTTGCTACAGAGAGTTCGCCAGACTTTGTTTTATGTGCTACAGAAGTTGAAACGATAATCGTATGTGTTCGTTTATTTTTGTTGAAACTTACATTGGAAGTGTTCGAGCTGTTGCATCTGAACTTTGAAAT
Organism: Octodonta nipae; assembly: GCA_034190945.1. Taxonomy (NCBI): domain Eukaryota; kingdom Metazoa; phylum Arthropoda; class Insecta; order Coleoptera; family Chrysomelidae; genus Octodonta; species Octodonta nipae. Next base: position 2,196,859 of record CM067222.1, read on the forward strand.
TGTTTCTAGAAACTAATTGTAAGTCGAAAAAGCTCTGTTTGATTCTTAGGGATCAATACTAATGGAAGCATTAAATACCATGTAAACAATTGTAGAGATTGGGATTTGTTCTATTTTAAAAATTATTTTTCATTTCTTTAAGAGTTTTCTCATTAGTTTTGTTCTGAGATTACTTCACTATTTTACTTCTTCTACTACTTTTAGCCTCAGGCATTATTATATTGACTACTAGCGTACCCATCTTTTCTTCGGGCTTCTATTACTCTACCTTTGTTTCTTGATTTTTTTTTCAGATCAAATATTTTCAGCACAGTTCTTCTTTCTTGTGCTTACATATATTGTCTTTTTACCATGTGTAAACACAAAGTTTTGTACCCTAACACAAAAACAGGTTTACTTCATGAAGAAACCAGCTTTGCTATTGAAACGGCCTGGAGTGTTTTAAATAAAGGTTTGATGCTAAGGTGCAATAATTTGTGTTTATTCATCTCTGACACTCCAGAGATTCCACAGATTGCCCAGTATGGTTATAACGTGATAATTGTTTAGCAAAAGATATGAACTAAAGAATGTAATGAACGTTTAACAATGTACTAACAATAAATAACGAATTGAAATATAATAATAATACCAATAAGAGCTACGGAGTAGATGCCTCGGAAAAGAGCCGCTACCTGGGGTTCGCCAGGGCATGTCTGGAGCCGGCGCTGGACATGACAGCATGCGGGACGTCGGTGGCAAACGATAACAAATGGACTGGCGCCATGAATGAATTTATAATGCAAACGTTTTAAAGAATTACGATCCTTGGCCAGGACAAGACTGGATATCGCCAAATACTCCATCAAGAGTTCTATCGTGAGTACCCAGAGCTTCAAATTACTGAACAGAGAGTCGCAGATCAATATCGTGTCTTCTTGAGAAATGGCCTTATTTTGCCTGAACAACTGAATAGAATAAAGAGCAAAGTGAAGTGCGAACTATTTGGTCGAAATACAATCGATCCAGAGCCTAAAACACCTTTGGCACAAAGAGCGGTCGAGACTCAAGAACTTCAAGAACAGGCAACCAACGGTGACCTGCTTGAGAAGATCCAAGCAGAAATGGAAGGAGGTCTTAGAGAGTTTAGTGGAACAGATCCACTGACTAGACCAGCTCTTCCCAAACTAAGATCTTCTAAGAAACTGGGTATCGTCTTGCAGGCTATGAACAAATTTATCTTGCCAAACTATGTTTTAGGTGCTAATACGTTAGAGTCGCTACACACAATCATCTATTGTGCTGCAACTTCCATCTGCAGAACAATTGGGGTAGCAGTAAGATCAAAGCAAGACCCTCCCAAACAGCTCGAATATCACCTTGGCAAAGAAGACTTGAAGGGAAAATCAATTATCTTCGGAAAGGCGTTGGAAGACTGACCGAGTCCCAACGAGAAGTCAGGAACAACAGAATAGAAAGGCTTGTCAAGACTATCATGAACAATAACCGAATACACTCCCAGTGGGATGGAGAAAACATCACATCTCAGCAGTGTCTAGACAGTCTACGACAAAAGCTCTTTGTCTACACAAATCGATTGAGGAGGAACAAAACCAGTAACCAACGGAAACTAGACAACACACTCTTCCGACAATCAGAAAAAGGGTTTTATAGAAAACTTAACAACAACGATAATAATGAATTCTGGAAAACACAGCTTTCCAAAATAATCTCCTGTAACTCCAGAGCCAGCTGGATTAATAAGGAGCAGGCTGCATCTCAGAACTGTGAGGCCATGCAACAACAACCATTTACAACGGAAGTAACATCCAACATAATGAAGCACCTCCATAACTAGAAAGCACCAGGACCAGATGGTGTACAGAATTACTGGATAAAGAAGTTGTACGCAACCCACGAAACACTAACAGTCCTTATAAATGACGTAATTACCCACCCACACAAGATGCCTAGTTTCCTTACATGATGCTACATACCTCTTACCAAAGGACAACCTATGTGCACAGGACCCAGCAAAGTACCGACCAATCACTTGCCTTCCAACATTATACAAATTAATAACATCATCATGCATTTGCAAACATTATGAGCTGAACTACATAATTACTGAACAACAAAAGGGATGCGCCAAAAATTCGATGGGCTGCAAATAACAACTGATAATTGATTCCGTTGTCTGCAATCAAGCCCACGTCACTGAAGATACCACAAACGCTGGGAATAATCCTAAGATAATATCGTCTGCACATGGTGAGTATGTTTTACCAAAACAATATTAAATTTAACCATCTCCTTCGAGGTATTGCGATTTATTTGTCAGTGAGTATGTTCTTCCAATGTTCTGAAAACAGTCGAATCCATTATAACCCTTGCGAGCAATCTTTCTCGTACTCTTTCTAGCATTTGAATGTTGTTTGTATAATTTTTGGGCATAAATATGCGATCATACTTCTACTAGGTTGTGCTACTACAAATTCGATTGCCAAGCCATTATTACATTTATGATGACATAAATATTGATACGCTCAATATAAATTTTGGTAACTCATTATTGTTAACTCACAACTTTTGAACTTGGTCTTTGTTTTTTTTTATGTATTTATAACCTAAATCCACCATTCCTGCCTAGTTCCAGAGAAACGACTCTTTTTCTGTTGTCAGATTATGTAATCAAACGGCGATGGTAGCAAATCCATCGACAAATTGTCTGTAATAAGAGCTCCGTAGTTCTTGTTTATTTCTGAAAATTGGCCAGTCACGAATAGCTTCCACATTTTCATTAGTTGTTCGTATTCCTGCTTCAGACACCATGTGGCCCAAGAACTCTACTCCTGTAACAGGAACCATTTTTGGGATTGAGTCGAAGGTTAGCATAAATAAAACGTCGTCTAAATAAACAAGGCAAGTCTTCGAGGTTAATCCAAAAACAAATTCCATAACGAAAGGTTTGTGGAATTTGGCAAGAGCATTGCATAACTTCATCGACTTCGTAAAGCCTTGCCAATATACACTTTTTAGGTCCAAGGTGTTGAGAACAAACTGGTTCCCATAAATTCGTGAGTATGTCATCAATTCACGGAAGTAGATAGTAGTCTTTCTTGATACTTAACTAACACAACAGACAAAAACACACAACAAACCAAAGACAAACAAAGGGTTTAATAATTCCAATTTGTTTCATAGTATCCATATTCTCGTTAACGACTTTTTGCTGCCACTAGGTCAGCAAAAAATAAACGGGAGTAGATATTGACTTATCCACAGACGATAAGTCATCATTTGATTGAATCCGCGAATTATACAAGGTAACAAATCGTAACAAATCTTTTATATCTCCTGTAAACAAAGGAATACGAGAGCTGCCTTTTATATTTTGGGATTGGACAACCCTAGTGTTGCAATCTGACAACTGACAGCTCTATCGTAAAGTTTGACATTTTTGAGGTTATACGTACTCAGAACGTTTTGACATACGAGCGCTATGTGTTGTTTACAGTAACTTAAGCCAAAAAATGAAATTAAATCGTGAACATTTTCGTGCGATTATTTTTTACAATTTTCGACGTGGATTAAGTCACAAGAGTGCATGAATGAACTTAACTTAATTGTTGACGATGAAACTCCATCAAGGACTATTGTTTATCGATGGTTTGGTGAATTCAATCGAAGTTGTAGTTCACTCCAAGACGAATTTCGTGAAGGTCGTCCAAAAACAGTTGTTGTTCCGGAAACCATTGATGATGTGCGCGAACTGATATTGCAAGATCGTCATGTGACCTATCGTGAGATTGAGTCAACCTTATACATTAGTGGGACCAGCATACATTCAATATTGCTTAAACATTTGAATGTCAAAAAAATTTGTTCGTGTTGGATCCCACACAATTTGTCAATCGTTCAAAAAAGGCTCATGTCGATTGGTCGAAAGAAAAGCTAAAAAAACACGATCACGGTGCTTCAAAACACGTTTATGACATAGTGACAGGTGATGAATCGTGGATTTACGCGTATGAGCCCGAAAGTAAACAGCAGTCGACTATATGGGTGTTTCAAGATGAGCCGAATCCAACAAAACTTGTTCGCGCACGAAGCACTTCCAAGCAAATGATCGCCTGTTTTTTCGGAAAAACTGGACATGTCGCAACCGTACCACAGAACAACGAAGGACAATCAATTCTGAGTGGTACACAACCATTTGCTTGCCAGTTGTCTTCCAAGAAATAAGGAAAACCAACCGCCGAAGACGGATCACTCTTCACCACGACAATGCGAGCTCTCACATATCGGCTCAAACAACTGCAGTTTTGACCACTCAAAACATCGATTTGATGAGTCATCCGCCGTATAGTTCTGACTGGTCACCAAATGACTTGTTTTTATTCCCGTTCGTAAAAAACAAACTGAGAGGTCAACGTTTTTCGACACCTGAAGAAGCGGTTGCTGCTTTTAGAATGCATGTTTTGGAGATACCTCAATCACAGTGGAAAAAGTGCTTCGACAATTGGTTCAAACGCATGCAAAAGTGTATAGATCTTCATGGCGAATATTTTGAAAAAAATAAAGCAATTTTCGATGATTATTATTTGTTTTTGTTCTCTAATTCCGAAATATAAAAGGAAGCCCTCGTATTTAGAAGTTTTAGTTTCTTGTATAGAACGAGTCGACCCAAATAAACGTCAAGGTTTTCTAAAAGTGTAAGTTTTTTGGTGGGATTTCATTTTCTATAAATATTGGGCGTTACCGAAATTCTGAATCTGTGAATTCTCAGAGAAAGTTATAAATAACCCAATTTAAAAAGAAAATTTCCCCAAAATCCTTACTTTTTATTACAAGACAAATCAGTTTGAAGTCCTTTAGCAATTCAATTTGCCGAACGCATTAATAAAAGAATTCGAGGAAATGAATCAGAAAATTTTTTAATTAAAATTATTTCATCAACAAGGAATATTAAATTTTCCCCTGGCGAATGACTTTTAAATATTTCATCAATACCGCTAATAATCTTACTCGATGAAAATTTAATACCTTGAATGAAGCGAAACGCGTTCTTTTCAAGCGCTTTTTCCTTTCACCGTGAAACTCCGAAAAGGAAATAACAGGATTTGCAAATTGAATTCGATGTAAATTTCCCGTACACAGCGCCATTTCATTGTTTATTTCAATTATCGACAAATTAGGGAAACAGCGCGAAGAAAGTTTTCAATTCGAAAAAAAAACTACAAATTGAATTAAAAACATTTTAGAGCGGACTTACCTTTCCTTACGTTTTCGATGGCTTCTACGACAAGTTTTTGATTTATTCCACACAAATTGGCTGTTAGTTTCTCGCATTTTTTGTGGATGTTTATGCCGCATTCTGTCATAAAAAATAACTGCAGGTTAGGTTATAACTTTGTAATAATATGAGGTGTCAACATTTTGCCAATAGCTTGTCATCTCGTTGCAAGGTGTAAATTTTCAAAATATACAAATAAATTTATTTGGGTCGTAAAAATGTTTATATTCTGGTTCATATTTACGATTGTTTCTAAAATCTTTAAATAATCTCTGAAAATTACGTAATCGGTGCTATTCGATTTGTAATTTTATGTAGAAAGTTTAAGGAGAAGTCCTAAAAAGCGCTGAAAAAAAACACAAAAGTTATAAACAATTAAGTGAATAATAACATAGGGGTTCGACTTTTTTTGAATATCTCAAAAAATATTGAGAATTTTCAAAATATGAAAAAAAGATCCAAAAAGAACTGGTAATTTACTAAAAAAAAGTTCTGACTGCCGGAAATACCTCCAATGTTTATAATTTTTAAAGTGCCCATAAACGTATAAAATATGAATATTAAGAATTACAAAAATTTATGTACTTTTAGGATACATGAATAAACAATAATCCGCGGTTTTAAAATTTTTATCCCAATTTTTCTATTAATTATACAATTATTAACTAACAATTTTTTCTACACTGAATGTTAACATAAAATCTCCGATAATTATTTAACTAAAACCCGAACGCATTAATAAAAGAATTTTTTTCACTCAATGAAGCTATTCTTAATAGTCTTACAAATAGATTACCGTTTTTCAAAATTTTTAAATTTTGATTTTTCACTTTTTTATTAACATTTGAAAATTAACAAATGAAAAAAAGTAATGAAAAAATTGTTTTTTTTAATTTCAGGATTGTTTTGATTTTTTTATGATTAAAAGCTATATAAAAATATTTTTTTTCAATTTTTTCACTATTGTTGTTTAAATAATTGTTATAAACAAACACCTTGTTTATTAGTAAATGATTTTTTTTGTAAGATGTTCATTGATACAAATTATGATTTAAAAAAAAAAGTTTCTTAAAAAATATATTTGTTGCTTCAAAGTGCGTTTGTTAATTAACAATCCTTTTTAACCACTAAATATTAAAATTAAGGAACCGTTCAAACTCTAAAAATCATTAATTATATTATTATTAAAATAAATATTTTTTTTAAATCTTATAGAAAAATAAAATTAATGATTTTTAGAGTTTAAACGGTTCCTTAATTTTAATATTTAGTCGCTAAAAAGGATTGTTATTTAACAAACACACTCTAAAGCAACAAATATATTTTTTTAAGAAACCGGTTTTCTTTTAATTATAATTTGTATCAATGAGCATGTTGCAAAAAAATATTTTTGATTTACTAATAAACAATGTATTTGTTTATAACAATTATTTAAACAAGAATGGTGAAAAAATTGTAAGAATTATTTTTAGATAGCTTTTAACCACAAAAAATCAAAACACTCCAGAAATTAAAAAAAAAATTTCATTACTTTTTTTCATTTGTTAATTTTCAAATGTTAATAACAAAGTGAAAAATCAAAATTTTAAAAACGGTAATCTATTTGTCAGACTATTAAGAATAGCTTCACTGAGTTGAAAAAATTCTGGCGTTTTAGTTAAATAATTACCGGAGATTTTATGTTAACATTCAGTGTAGAAAAAATGAATAATTGCATAATTACTGGAAAAATTTTGATACAAATTTTTAAACCGTGACAAAAAAAACGAGAGCATCATGTTATGTCACGTGATGGGTGGAAGCAGCCGCAGATCAAACAGGAAGCAGGTCCCAAAGGAGTGAAACAACCTGTTTCTCTCTCTATGGTCATCTGTTTCTATTATTGTCAGGATATCTGTACTTTGCAGGATACCTCCAGATCTATAAGCTCTAAGCATAAAGATGCTTATTTTTCTCGGGTTTATACAGGGTAAGTTTTTTTTGATGATCAGTATGGAGTTCTCGGAAACTAGCGGAAATAGAGCAATTGTTAAATTGGGAAAGATTTGCAGTTTTACTGGCCCAATTTAATGACACTTTCGGATTTTTGTAAAAAGTCATGGCTTACTAGATATTTTGAAAAAACGAAATGCTGTCGATTTAGTCAATTCCCTCTGGCTCTTTTGTTTTTTGATTTTATAAAAAAAGTGTAAATATCAAAATGAAGTGAATATGATTGTCATGTCCTCGTTTGCGTGACAGCTCTCGTTTTCGAGATATGACACAAACTTATATTTTTTTGAATGGAAACCATAGTTGACTATGACCTCAAAAATTCGGACATTTTTAGAGTTTTTCAACGATATAATTTTGTAATTAATAATATATATTTTTTTATTAATCCCCAGAAAACGTCATTTTCCAAATTATTTTTTCATATAAGTCCATAGTCTTCCCTATTGATTAAACCATATTTATCTTTCTGCATTCAAAAATTTTAATACAGCTCCATAATCAACTTTAAAGGTTTATTGTTTTTTATCACATAATTCAATTATACTTCAATCATAAGTTTTCGCCACTACTGGGTTAACATTTGATATACAAAGTTACATTATTGGATATTGTGCAGACGTTTTTTTTTTTTAATTTGCGTAATACAATCAACAAATCTTCAAAAATATATTTTTACAAAACAACATTATAGAATCAGTCGTATGCAAAAGCGAAAGTTGTTTCTAAAAATAAATAAAAGCCGTCGGATCTTTAAGTATGTACCTACTAATTTCTTAAGATTAAGTATTATAAATAGCACAATGTAGCATTTCATACATCATGTGAATAGTGTAAACATACATTTAGAAAAACCTTTTAGAATCTTTAAATAAACTTGAGAAAATCGCCAAGATTCCTTGGTCCTGACCTGATTTATTGTTAATTGTGGATCAAAGGCTATTAACAAATATGGTATTTCTTAAGGAACTGTCAACCATTTAGGATTAAATTGCTGTTAAAAGAATACGTCCTACTTTGCAATGTTGACATTTGTAACTTCTGTACTCTTATGACAGGTGTACACTAGTAAATAGAAGATGACTACAAGAAAATAGTTAAATAGGTATTCATAAAAAGAAACTAGGGCTGTGAACCGCAATTTGATCCAGACTTGGTTGGACATATTTCGTTTGAAATCAATAGAAGGAAGAACAATTGATTAAGAAGATCCTAGACAGATGAAATTGATTGAGTAGACCAGTCCAGAAACTAGGGCATCCAAAAGAGTGTACATAGAATAACATAAACATGCTAATGCTAAGAGATGAACAGCAAATAAACTATTCCAATTATTATCACGATGTACGATACGTCTTTGTCTACCTATATTATCAGTCCATCTGGCGTTAGATCTACCAATAGATCTACGTCCTAGTCTTGTTGTCAGATCTGCCATCTGTTCTTCAGACTATGGCTCCTGCCTAGCCCCATTTCAGCTTCTCGGTCCCCAATTTCTTCTAATTTGTTGGCTGCCTTATTCATGATTTTTTATTTGTCATTCAGCTTAATGCCAAACATTATTCTGTCATAAACTGTCTGTGTTGTTAATAATCTGTCTGTAAGATGAGAAGCTAAGGTTATATTAAATGATATCCAAGCAAAATGTGCCTGATGTACCTAGACTATATTCTGCAGCTTCTCAAAGCCCCGAGGAAAAGCAAAGAATTCCATATCAACCTCCAGAATATGTTAATTACTTTTACTTACAAGTGTTTTAACAGTTTGTAGATGATTAGATATGTTGAAGTCAGACCAAGAGCCAGCTTGCTCCGATGAAAAGTTGGAAAATTTGAGAAATCAAACTTATTGGTCTGTAATTATCTATAGTTGTTTGTATTAGGATTTCCATTCATGATCTTGGTAAAAGTTCTCATCTCAGGCAGTCAAAACAGAGATTGAGTAATTCACCTAACAAGGCTGTACATTTCTGCTAGAACGTCGTCAAGGCCACGGGTTTTCCTTTTTTTATCTTAAGTACGGGCCTGATTTCTAACGTTTACTATAATTCCTATGCTCTGCTGTTGTTATTGATAGTCTGGTTCAGTTTTACTTACACGAGGGTGGTACAAATATAAACCGAAATTATTCTATAAAAAATTTTATTACTAAGTTACAGAGCTGACATTTTTTACTATTATTCTAGATAGTTTCCGCCACAGTCTACACACGTTTTCCACCTCTCCAAAACCTTTCGGATGCCTTTTTCGTAAAAATCTCTCACATAACAAATCGCGCACGTCGGATTCTATCTCCGCATTGCTTTCGAATCGCAGTTCACCAAGTGCCTCTTTCAATGAACCAACTAAATAATAGTCGCATGGAGACAAATCGGGACTATATAGAGGATGTTCCAGTGTTTCACAACCCAATTAGTTCAATGTTTCCATCGTAAGCGGTTTGGCGTTGTCTTGCAGCAATATCGTACTACGGATTGGAATATCGCGTCCTTTTCATCTGTAGGCAGGTTTCACCGTATTTTTAGGAGGTTACTATAATACTGCATGTTCACAGTTTGTTGTTCAGTGAGAAAATCTACCGCAATTACTCGATTCAAAAATTGCGGACCCTTTTATTTCGTTTATTACATTATAGTTTTCCGCTTCTCTTGTTATTTCTGCTAGACTTGTAATTAAGTTTCCGTTAGGGTTCCTTTTTATATAACATTATTTATTACATTCTCATAAGACATGTGTGACAGATCAAATGGGGCCAACAATGCATTAACCAGCACCAGAAACCATAGGATGAACTGGGATATTATTGATTTATTTATTGATTTATTGATACCCAGATACATGGTTACAAATTGATGTATTGAAGGAATACAGCCAAAGCGGTATCCAGTTGAAGGTAAAAAACCTAGAGTCACTAGGTAACTGAAAAGTTCAGTTACCTAGTGACTCTTGGGGAGTAGGCAGGTTGCGGCCCCGAGTTCGATCTAAACTCTGAAACTCTATTTTATTTTTTGTCTCTTCATAATGGCTCCAAAGCCAGGAGTCGAAACGTCGAGTATTTAATAAATTCTGACGCGGTTCTCACCCGGAATCTAGCTTATATATATATATATATATATATATATATATATATATATATATATAATAACAAGAAAATAACAAATATAGCGAAATAGAAAGAATAATAATAGTAATAGCTTAACAATAGTTTAAATTAATAAGTTAAAGTTAAACATCACATTACATTAGTGCGAACATAAATAAATAGAATAGAATTTTGAATTAGGAGGATGCCAAAATCCATTGTTTTAGTTTATTTTTGATCACGGTTTTCTTTCCATTTAAATTTTTGAGGCAATGTGGTAGTTTGTTAAAATAGTTGATAGCATTAAATAGATGATTCCTTTTACCGAATTCTAATGTACTTTTAGGTTTAATTAAACTTTTATTTCTAGTTATACTTCTACAACTAAGGTACTGTCTCTTTAACATGTCATAGTTATTCAACAAAATTTTCAATTTGTATGTTTGCTTAACATCCATTATTTTATTCTCATCGTTAATCACATTTTTTAGAATTCTTTCTTGCAATTTTATAAGAGGTTTTAAAGCATTGTCATAGGCAGCACCCCATACTTTAATTCCGTATGTTGCAAGCCTATTAAATAATCCAAAATATAGCATAGTAAGAGTTTTCCTATCAACATTTTTCATTTTTACGAAAACATACAGCAAATATGGCAATTTACTTACAATTTCTTGATGTGAACATTCCACTTTTGGTTTTGGTCGAATATTATTCCTAAATATTTTGTGTTATCAACTCTTTCTAATAATTCTTCACCAATTTTAACTTCAATATTATTAGGAATCATGTCATTATAATTGACAAAAGTGATATATTTAGATTTATTAATATTCAAGATAAGCTGATTTGATTTAAGCCAACAAGTAACTCTATCTAGATATAGATTCATTGATTTGATAGTCTTATTCCAAGACAGCCCAGAAGTGAACAAGGAAGTATCGTCAGCAAACGTTACAATATTATTAGACGGGATAATATTTAATAAGTCACTAATCTAAATTAGAAATAATAACGGGCCAAGAATAGTACCTTGAGGAATTCCACATTTTACGTCTAAACTGTCACTTTTACTATCATTAATTTGAACAAATTGCTTTCTATTTTCCAAAATACTACTGAAAAAAACATGTGGTAAACCTCGTAAACCATATGTTTCTAATTTTTTTAGTACCATATCGTGATTAACAGTGTCAAATGCTTTTGACAAATCTAGAAAAACAGCAATAGTAGGTAAACTCTTATCAAGTTTTTCAGAAATAAAGTCAATTAAGTGTAAGATGGCATCTTTAGTGGAATGACCTCCCGTAAATCCGAACCGATTATTAGCAATGATATTATGTTTGTCAAGGTCACTGAGCAGCCTATTATAAACAATTCTTTCAAGAATTGAAAGAAAAAAATTTAAGAGATAAAATTCTTTAAAAAGACAGCTGCCTGGCGGAAATCGGAGCACTTTCAATTGATTTGGATATGAACTTAGAAAAAGCTATTGCTAGAACATTTTATATCAGTATCACACATTGTCCAAAACACTTATTTATGTACAGACATACGGGTAGATCATATTGTAGATATTTCTTTCTCTCACAATATTTGTGGGTAAGAATTTCTGTCAGACAACCAGTTAAAAAAATTGACTACACTTTGTTCATTTACAAATTTCCAGTAATTATATGTTGCAGCTACAAATTGAGTAGAGAAAAACCAAATGTAAAAGCAACATAATTTCAAATTTATTTAGTTATGTTTATTTGGCTTGTTTTTAGTCATATACACGATAATAATCCAGTTCTAGGTACAGGTAAAAGCAATTGTTATTAACCAATTTCCCATTTTTAGCGCAAAAACAGTAATGCTCCAAAGCCATTCCGCACTGTCTTAAATTTCCACGATATTACAAAACAAAACGCAAAGAAGAAAACTCTGTTGACTTTAGAAATTTTTCAACACCTCCTTGGCAATAAACGCCAAGGTCAACGTTGGTGTCATTAAGACAAAAAATAATCCGTGAATGATTCAACAACTTAAATAAAACTCAAACAAACGCATTTGTCTGGCAGCATATTAAATGCTGCCATAACTCTTCTTTTTAAATGTGGTCAGAGTGTAGTGCTATTTGATTTGTTGTCGTGTCACGTGAAACAGCTCGTTTCCAATTTCGAAACCGGCAAATTTGAATCGATATTTCTTCAAATTAATTTCTAACTGCGAAGAAAAATCGTTTAATCATTATATTGGTTCATTCGTTTGGTTTAATTATGTTTTGAAAAATGGTGATGAAAACAGATGAAAGGATGGGAAAAAGTTGCCAGGAAAACTGAATTTTATAGCTCACAGTTATTGATCATATCGACTATAGGTTGCTATTATTAGTGTTGTTTTTAACTCTTTAATTAGATTCGAGTCAAAAAATTAAAAACTTATTTTGCTGAAATCATGAGGCGATTGTAAAGAGCTAGAAAATTAAGCACAGATACAGGTACTTAGAGGTTCCGAATCTGGAGCCGTTCCATGTAATTGCTGTTCTCCCTTAACTCCTAGGACAGAATGCCACGATGAAATTTTGAATACCTGCCGAGATATTAACAGAAAAGTAACTAAGGAGAGGAAAAACTCGATGGTAGCTAAACTCGGTTCAGATTTCATTTACGCCCGATATAAACAAACCGCTCGGTGAGGATTTATATTTCTATTGGCCAATCGGTGGCATTATACCGTCACAGTCAACAGCACAGCTTGTTCCACAGTCGAATACCACGTGCGTTTGGTTAAATCAGGCGCAAATTAAATCTGAATCAAGTTTAGTAGTCCATGAAATTCATTGCAGAAGTGACACTAGTTGTCAAAATAAGTTATTAGTTTTTTTTTATTTGAACGTAAAAAGATTGTATTGTTTTAATTTGATCGTAAAATGGCCGAATTAAGTGAGAGAGAAAGAATAGAAATATTAATGATGATTGGGTATGGGGAGAGGAAAAGGACGCATCAAGAAGTTTGTGACCTTTTTAACATTGTTCATGCGAATACACAAATATTCTCTTCAGTAGTGATGAAAACTTTGCGAAGGTACGACACAAGTAGAACAGTTAGCAATTTACCAAAAAGTGGACGGTTAAAAAGTACAAGTAATGAAGGTGTAGCTCAAAATGTTGCTATATCTTTGGAAGAAAATCCTCACCTATCCACTACCGACCTCGCCAATATGCATGGAATTAGCCGTCGTTCAGTAGGAAGGATATTAAGGCGAGAAAAATATCATCCATACAAAATTCGCCTCGTTCTAGAACTCTCCGAAAACGATTTCGACAGACGTTTGCAATTTTGTGAATTTTGTGATACGGTTAATCGACATAACTGCCGCTACTGGTCGCAAAGTAATCCTAATTGGGTACAAGAGGCTCATACAGAACATTCCCAAAAATAGAACGTTTGGGCCGGCATTTATAACAACAGAATCGTGGGACCCTTTTTCCTACAAGAAACTTTAAACGGAGATAGGTATTTAGAGTTCTTGGATACACAAGTTATTCTGGCATTGGAGGTAAATGGACAATTACCAAATAATATCTGGTTTTAGCAGGATGGAGCACGACCCCATTACGCTCGCATTGTTCGAGATCATTTAGATAGGACATTTCATCACAGATGGATTGGAAGAAGGGATACTTATGAATGGCCTGTACGAAGTCCCGACCTTAATCCACTAGACTATTTTCTGAGGGGTTACTTAAAGTCTAGGGTTTATGTTGATAGACCAAATAATTTGCAAGAATTAGCTGCAAGAATAACTCAACTCATCCAGAGAATTACACCAGAAGAAATAGCTTATGTTACTAGAAGATTTAAAAACCGACTTGCTTATTGTCAAGAAGTAAACGGTGCTCAGTTTGAACATCTAATACATTAAATTTAGTTAAGTTAAGTTTCAGTGTTTTGAAAATCACCTAGATTTAGTTAATAATTATGTATTTCTTTAATGGATATTAGATTTTTTCCTTTCCTAAATTACTTTTCTGTTAATATCTCGGTAGGTATTGAAGTAAACAATATCAAACTCGATATTTTTGTAATCGCAATAAAATGTTTCAACAGAAACTAAAATACTATACAGGGTGTTTCATTGCAAATTTTAAAATCGACATTACTTCCGGTAAAACAGGAAGTTCAAAATTGGAAACAAATAGGCAATCTACTGCAGTATCCAGCTTCCAAATTTCAACAGTCAGTGTATTGAACCTAATAGATGTCGGTGACATCTACCGTCTAGTGAGTAATTTAAATATATGAAGGCATACTATGCTATAATATATCCCATACTCTTGACAGATGGTTCGAGTGTTTTATATAAAAACACATAAGTAAATATATATACAGATATATATCCACATATTTAGAACTATATCATTCAACGTATGACAGCCGTTTCGAACCAGGAGTTCTCGTCAGATACGCTTCCTTGAATGACAAGTTCTAAAGTGAAATACTTGGATGTTATACACATCAGTAAGACAACAGACTGTTATATGTGGATATATATCTGTATATATATTCCAAATTTCAATTTGATATCTCTAATAATTCCAGAGATATTTGCTTGGTTCCACACATTTGCCCATCACTGTATATAATATATATTGTTTCAATATATATTATATTTCAATATCTCTGACATGTGAAGTTAACCTGAAAATTTCATCGTTACATTCTAACCTAGGAATTACGGGTAACACCAATCACATGGAACGGCTCCAGATTCAGAACCTCTATGTGCTAGTTTCCCCGAAAATCCTAGATGGCGGTCTTTGCATCTCGCGTCTTCAAATTTAACGATATGTATCAAATACATAAAGAGGTCTTCGAGAGGAGATTCAATTGTGGGAAGCGCAACTGATGAAGGTTCCCTAACCAGAAACAATATATATTATATATATTGTCTTGCGTACAAAGAATGACACCTCGAAGAGAGTATGATTTATGTTCCAGAAATTTAATTAACGTTATTTTACTTCTACATGGACCCCTACAAAGCTCCCAAAATACAGGTGACCAAGGATGACATACCAGAAGAGCTTGTGGCCTTGTGGGTGATCATTGTTACCCGCGTTAACGCAATTCATTTCTGCTGCACGAGCCAGTGGCAGGAGGTTTTTGGATCCTACAAGTATTAACTAAGACTACAGGCAAGCCTACTACCTATCCCCAATCGACTCAAACAGTTTCCATCCACCATGCAAGGTCAGTCTTCGTTTCCTGTTTCTATTTTGTCGATTTACTGCAGAAGCATAACTTTTAGGAATACAGTTAAAAGGGTCTTCGTGCACATTACACTAAAATATGGTCGGGCTATTATAGAGATATCAAATCCAAATAAAGGATGTTTAAATCCCTCAAAATAGTGTCTCCATTCATGGTAAATATAGAAAACAAAGAGTCATTCAAGTGTTCTTGTTCTAGAAGAAATCAACATAGGCGTCTCTGTTAGTCTGAATCTGGTAAACAATGTCCCTCGTTCCTCGAAGTTTCCTTGTACTTCCATAGTCTTGAAAAGGTTGATCTCACAACTTTCAATCAGGTGAATGATGAGAAATTCAGTTTATCCGTGGTATTTATACCTTTAATCGGACATGCGTCGCCGGTCATGGTCATTGGGTCTCATCCGGTCCAATCACCGTCGTCGTATCTGGCGGTTGGTTGTCGGTGATGCGTAGCGACAGTGGCCGAAGAAGTGGTTTCCAAATGTCCACGCGTGGTTAGCTAGCCCAGACTTCGTCAGCTCCGCTCTTTGAGTAGCTGTGCGGTGTTCCTTAACCCTGGTGCCCAGCGATCGCTTTGTCTCTCCAATGTAAAGATTGCCACATTCACAAGGTATACTGTATATGCAGTTATTTGGTATTTCTGGAGCGTCCGGCCTCGTTCTTGTAATCATGCTCCTTAGAGTGTTGCTGCTTTTGAAAATCATTCTGATTCCATAACTGTGTGCAATTCGTCTAAGTTTCTACGACAAGCCTTTAGTATACGGTAATAATAGTGTTGCTATCGTGGTTTCCTCTTCCTGCCTAGGTGGTTTGTCCAGTTCTTCAAACGCCTTATTAATGATGGTTGCCGGGTATCCATTCGCCAAAAGGTCTTTTCTAAGTTTCACTTGTTCTTCTTTGAGGACTTCTGGCGTACTACAGATATTTCTGGCTCTATGGATTAGAGTTTTGATGATGCCAGTTTTCGTTGTTGATGGGTGGTTAGAATTGTAATGTAGATAAAGTCCTGTGTGGGTAGCCTTCCTGTAGACTGTTGTTTGGATTCCGGTCCTAGTCCTTTGACACTTTACATCTAGGAATGGTAGGCACCCACCTTCTTCCATCTCCATGGTGAATCTAATGGATGGTTGGCATCGGTTTAGGTGCTATAGGAATGCCTGTAGTTGTGTCTCTTCGTGTTGCCAAATGATGAAGGTGTCATCGACATATCTCAACCATAGCTTGGGCTGCTTTTCGTATCTCTTCAGTGCATGTTCTTCGAACCACTCCATGTAGATGTTGGCGACGGTTGGCGATAACGGGGAGCCCATAGGCAATCCATCTTCTTGCATGAAGAACCTGTCCTTCTCTTGAAAGTAGCAGTTCTTGAGGCAACATTCAAGTAAGTCCATGATTGAGTCTATCGGTAGCTCCGTCCTTTCCATCAAGGTTTCGTCTTCAGTAAGTTTCTTCCTCACTATGTTGTTATATCTACTGTAATAACATGTTGTCAAGTTGGTTTGATAATACCCAAAATCGAACAAAAGCAGGCACCGGACGTCGAAGGGTACAATGAAGACCGATTTTCGACATCTCAAAATTTGGTTGATGGGCAGTTAGGACAATAAACAATTAATAATAAAACAGAAAAAGGTTTAGAATACTTCAATAAGTATTTTTCTTATCTATGACATTAAAGAATGTATTAAACAAGAAACCAGTATGAATGTTCAATCAGCTTGCATTTTACATAGTATCACATCAATTGATTCTGAATGAAAGCTATATTACCTTGAAGCTCAATTTAAAAATAAGTAAAAAAACTGACTCGATTAATCGATTTAACAGCGAAAATAATACAAACTCAACAACTGAAAGCGCTTCAAGGTCACACAATTACGTATCAAATAATTTTTCAAATGTCTAACATTTCACTGAAAAATATGCCTGAAGTTTTTCCTGAAAACAAATAATTTACCTAAGGTGATTTATTTTCATTTATTTCAGGCACCGAATGTTATTTTGAACGTTTCCAGAGACTAATAGCATCCTAATTATTTCACTGAAGTGACTCAATGTTTATATTTGTCCAAAATACGTGCAGTTAACTGACAATGTAGGAATTCTTTCTCGAGCAAAAACAGGTAATACTTTCGGTTTAACTGTCTATTGAGAATTTTTGTTTCAAACATAGAATTGCAAGAAAAGCAAACATTTCGCTCACAAATATAGACGCCAATTTCGATTCATACCGTAAATCAGTGTTTATATGTATAGAACACAATTTTATTTGTAACATTTTAACATGAAGTAATTACCGATATCTAGGACGTAAGACAATATATTGTTTCTAGTCGACACCCTTCATCAGTTGCCCCTAGCTGATTGAAATCTCGAACAACTATTTATTTACGTCGTATATACAGAAGATATGACTATCGACATCTAGAGTTTCAATGATAACTAGACCACTGAGAGCCCAAATTAGTGTCGTGTTCTGTGGAATACCTTTTGCATTGTGCATTTTCGTAATTCATTGAAAAACTTTTAATCCAAACATTATTAATGATGTCCTATAAGACGAGGTTTACCAAACAATATTGTATTACATCGTTTTTTTACGCGCCATTTTTATCCAACGACAACAGCATATGTACCTTGTTTTCTATCTCAAAAACACGTGGGACACAAATGAAGTTTCTCGGGTTTCATATAACCAATTTCTTATAAAAACATACGAAATTCATTTTTATTTATTTAACTCGCATGTTTCGTAGGTACAAATTCCAGTAAAAAAAATTGAACAAACTAAAACCATTAATGAATATCAAAAATTAATTAGCGGCATATACATTCGTAGACAGACATCACAATTTAACAGTGCTTCCAACCATATGTTCAAAACATAAACAATTGCTATCATTCAAAAACTCAACAATATTCATCCAAACAAGGACCAGTTTTCAAAAGATAAAACCAGCTGTGTCACAATAAGACAACAAGAAGCATATCTGCTATTGCCACACCCAAGCTGCCTGGCTTATACCTTGTCCTTCAAACTAATATCCAATTAAATAAAAAAATTAGTATTAAAATTTTTATCAATATCGATATCATTGTTTCCTTGAATAAAATATTAAGCAGTTTTTGACACCTACTATAGGCATTTTTTGGCACAAACTAAATAATCAACTAGCGGTTCTTGCTCAATTTATATCCGACGCACTAGATAAAGGTGGCCAGGTTGATATGATATATACAAACTTCTTAATGGCATTTGATTACAGAAATCATAAATTATTGTTAAGACAATTAAACGCCTGTCGCTTTGACGAGGATCTTCCAAAATCATGTTTAGATACACCCACAGTACGTTGAGTACAATGGCTGTCTAACTATAAGTTATATTGGGAGTTATGGTATTCCGCAGGGGTTCAATTTGGGGCCATTATTACTTTTAATCGTCATAAACGACTTACTGGAAGAATTGGACTGTGAAAAGGTATCATTCGCGGATTATTTAAAGATTTTCGTTGAAGCTGCAACAGTTGATGACTGTATTAGAATAGAAAATGACATAATAAGGTTAACTGAGGGGTAGAAATGAAACGATTTTGGCTTTTTGCTATACCGTTGAAAATAAAGATTTGGAAACTTAAGTTTAGCATCTTTTTTTTGAGGGTAAACTAACATTCCTTAAACATATCATTAGCGTAAAATTACAAGCATTAAAAATGTTTCATCGTAAGAAATTGTAAAGCGCTCAGTAACATCAAAGTGCAAGTTTAGAGATACTTTCTATTATTCACTTATTAGGACAAAGTTAGAAAATGCTTCTATATTATACAAAATCAGCGACTGAGAGTGTAAAGGTGTTTCTTAAAATTTCGATTGACTGCCCTGATTTGTTGTCTAATTTGAAGAAATATTTATCCGGGAATACATCAATTATTGATTCATGTCTGAATCCTACAGACGTTTCGCCAAAGTTTGACATTCTCAATGCGTTGTTACGGTGAACTGAGAGGTGATCTACGTGAGCTTTTTATTTTATACGTCTTCCTCGGAGGTCGTATAGCGCCTGATTGGTCGGTGTTAACTCCGCCCCTTTCGCTGCCATGTCGGCTGTGTCGCTTGTTGACGGTTTTGGATTTTGTGTAGCTAATTCTGTTTATATGTTTTAATTAAGTGTCTATATTTATATGTTATATATGTTTGTAATTGTGTGTGTATATGTATATATCTGTACATATAAAATATTCTATATTTAGTGATAATACTTATTTATATTACATCTGTAAAAGGCTGTATTTCTGTTTGGCTAATAAAAGATATTTTTATTATTATTATCATTAAAACCTGACTACCACCATAAAGTAAACCTGAAACTTAGGTAAACAGAAAAAAAAGTTCATAAGTTTCAAATCAGAAGATCGTGGAGGCAATTTAGCTAGAGTAAAGACAACCGGGAAACTGAAGCTTTCAATATTTCTTGGTCGGTATGGCAAGTGGCACCGTCCTACTAAAACCGCATTCTTTCCAAGAACATTTGTATTATAAATACACGAAAACGCGGTATTTTAAATAAATAAGGCATAGTCATACGGAGGTAAATAGTATATAGTCTTATATGAGAGAAGAAATATCTATACATAGAATTAAAACCATACTACAACATAAATATAGACATACAAATTTCAAGGACCTGGAGGTCTTAAAGTGAAGCTTGAACGATGATTGTCACATATTTTACAATTGTTTGGGTTATGCTAACTGTGAACCAACCAGTATTTCCACTTTCAAGGTATTGTATTTGATTTTTTAATTACTTATTACCAATTGAAAATCTATTATTTGTTTACTCTTTCATTCTCTTCCTTATTATTTATAGTTGAAAAATAAATCTCTTATAAGTACCAAATCATTTCAATATAAATGTAAACCAACAATAAAACAAAAACTTATAATCATAGGATCAGATAATAAAGAAAACATCAGCTATCTTCGTTTTTTCGCCAAATATTTCCAAATCAACTTGCAACCCTAAACACTTAATTCGATTTCATAAATTTTTGACAATTAAACATTGTAAGTAGGCATGCAAAAGCAAACAAAAGAAATGTTAAAGTTCAGAATCTAACCCTTATTTTTGCAAGGTGTTCCCGACCCAAAGCCTGAGTCAATCGAAGACGAACTAGTTCCAATTGTACTGGACACTCTACCTTCTTCCTCTGATGAACTTCCTTCTTCACTCGAACTGTCTTCGCTCTCCTCCTCGTCCTCCTCCTCACTGCTGCTCTCCTCCTTGGGGGGAGGAGGTGCCGGATGACCCTTCGGTCTCGGATAATGTCTACCGCGTATCAATTTCGGCCGCGCGAATATTTCGACCGGACAAACGTCCAACTGTTCGGGTTTCTTCCACGGATGCATGAACTGCGACAACCGATTCGATTGGAGAGGTACGAAACTGTCTTTAGATTCTTCTTCCGGTTCGGGTTGTGGTGTGGGTGGATCTGGAGCAACAAACACTTGTAGGTCTGGATCAGGTTTGTCTGCTTTCTGGACCAAGGACCTTTTTGATATCAGCTTCTTTTTCTGCTCGACCGTCACGACAACTTCTTCTGAGTTAGTCTTGTTTTCAATGTCTTCTGTAGGCATTTCTACTCCATTTCGTTGGTCTTTGTCTTCATTATCTGTAAGAGTAGCTTCAAGTTTTGCCGGTTTTGGTTTTGGAACCTTTTCTTCTAAAACATTACCAATTACAACAGTCTTCTTTAAGTTTACTACGTTTGATACAACAGGCTCCACAGGTTTAGGAATTTGGAACTGCACATTATGCTGATCGTCAAGCTTGACTTTAGTACCCATAATTTTTTTCTTCTCCTCCATCGGCTGTCCAACTGAAACACTTGGTTTATTTTTCAAAATGCTCAAAAGAACAGGCTCTTGCCTTACCGGTACACGAACTTTACCAAACTGATCGTCCGTGAGCACAATTTTTGGTCCATACAACTCGGACGGTTTTATCACAGGTTTTGGTTCACTCTCCTCTTCTACCTCTACTATGACATTGAACCTGAATTTCTTTTCAGGCTTCCTAGTCGTTTCTTCCACTTCAACATTATCAACGACAACCTTTAAAGGTGACTTAGTCTCTTCTATATCTCCTATGGAACCTTTTATAATAGGCTTAGGTTTAAATTTAGTTTCTTCTATATCATATTGGGAAATATCTCTAACAGTGTTCTTGTAAATATCAGTCGCGAGTTCAGAAACTTCTTGGTTTGGTTGAACAAGACTTGAATTTGATAATGTTTTGATTTTTTTCTTCACTGGTCGCCTTTTTATTGTTACCTCTACATTATTTTCTGACGACGGGGATTTTGTTATAGGATTCAATACGTCATCATCCTCTTTTTTCTTTATCTTTTTCTTTCGTACGCTTTCGCGAGACTCAAACGTCTCGTCCTTGTTGTCCATATCTTGTTGTTGGGTAAGAATCACGTCTAGAATTTTCAAAGCTTCCTCCGAAAGATCTGTAGATTTTCTTCGAATTTCTTTCAGTAAATTTTCTGTAGATACCTGCCTGCTTTGTTTCCTTCGAATCTCGACAGGTTGTCCAGGGTTGAGTTCATCTTCTAGGTTGTCGGATGTTATTGCTTTGCAGATATCCTTAAAACTTGGTGATTTTTTTACAGAAGATTTTCTTTTCGGTTTTTCAGATTTGAGGAGGTTTTCTTTGCTCCTGCTTCGAATTAGGAATTTGTCTTTCAGAACTTCACCTGGTGATTTTTTTGTTCGTTTTGATTCAACTCCCAATTCTTCAGGCTCAAAATTGTCTCGCCAACTTTTAATTGCCACAATTTCGTTCTCTAAGGCATCAGTATGGACTGTTTGCATTCGCACCGTGGGTCTGTCTCTTGTAATTTTTTTGTTTGGTTTAGCCTCGCGTTCTTGTACTGAGTTCTTTGGTGATTCTATACGTTTAGGGCTTGGGGATTTCTCTATCGAGGTTCCTTCATTATTTTCTGTTTTTGGACGTTCGTATTTTCCAAACTTCCTTAGCCGATTCCTTGACACATCGATATCAGCTGTGTTGATTGTTTTGATTGGTCGAATACTTATCTTGGGTGATGATTTATAGTATAGATTCGGGGATCCCCTTAAGGTGGAGTTTAACTCAGTGATTGTGGACAAATGGGGTTTGAATCCTCCCCTGAACGGGCGCCCCAACGACTTCGCATACGACGGCGTATAGTTTGACGCGATTATTGACGAATGGTTCGAATAAGGACCGGTTAAATGAAAAGTCGAGTAAGCACTACTCGTGGGGGTACTTAGCCCAAGTTCCGAATAATATGGCATTGTCAAACACCAATCAAACAAACAACACGTGAAATATATTGGCAGATAATTTGGACGTTTGATTTACGCCCTACCTGTTGATAGTTCACTTGGTCTGCGGTCCAAAGAATCAGACACACTAAGACAAAAATAAATCGTAAAGGGCGCTTGGCGTTTGTTTACTCACAGACACAATTATATATAAATAAACACACACACACATTCACAAACTGAGATTACGTGAAAAAAGTTAATCGTACGATCGATTCGGTATCGACATATATAATATTTGTTTGTCGCTCGGAATTTTTAACGGGTCGGTATCTCTATTATGAAGGAGTAGAAGTTTAACTGAGCGTTTTTGCAGTAAGGCTGCCAAATATTGCTATTTTTATCTTCTACTGCCGTGACGTTTTCAATCGTGTTCTGTAGGTTTTCCGTTAAAACACCTGTGTGTGTGTGTAACAAGATGTTATGTGCGACAATCGCCTCTTTCTCTTGATGAAAGTTTGGCATAAAAGCGACAATATTATTAAAAAAATTTTTGGAACATAAATCATATAAAATCTGTAGTATACAAAGAAAAATAATGACGGTTGAGTAATATAATGTTTGTCACCACCTGAACACCAGCAAGGACTATAAGAAATGATCTTCAGTTAGAAGCACTTAACTAAATACATTCTCTTCTGAATGTAGATGTAAACCTAACCCCAAATGTAATGACGCTGCCATTTCTAGAAAACAGTGAGAAGGTCCTTTGAATTCGGATAAATGGAAACTTTTAAATTATACAGGTTCCTTATTAAACATAACCCAAGAAAGACATTCGGCTGAAGGTGTTTCATTAACCATATTAACCGACTTCCAAAAAGGAGGAGGTTATCAATTCGTCGCGTATTTTTTTTTTGTATGTATGTTATCTGATTTCTTCTCCTGTGGTGAACCGTTTTGTATGAATATGGTCTTGTTTAATAGAGTATATATCCGGATTGGTGAAACTTCAAATTTTGGAAAAGAATTCTATTGATAAAGTGATGAAATTTGCGAATGAACACATGCGTGCATGGAAATTGACCAATATACCTAACATATTGCTCGATTATTCGAAAACTCCTTATGGATCTGTATAGTTTTTAAAGTTTAATCTATTAAGGAAGATCCCTAGGTGATCTCATATACTTTTCTGCGTCGTGAAACTTGCACTTTTGCAGAAAATCGCCGAAAATTCCAAAATTCTTCAAAAAATTTCATCGAAATGACATAACGGACATTTCCTCATAAATATTTTAATTCCAACGTAGGGGAATTTTAGGCACTGGAAGTTTTAATTGCGAACTTGAAAATTTTCTATGTACATCTCAAGCATATAGGTAGTAAAGCATAGTATTTTCGGCTTCTTAAATCAGTGAGTACCAAGCTCGTTTTGTTTGTATACCAGGCAAATACCCATTTAAATGAAAATTTTTCCATTTTGCGAAGACGGTGCTCTTAGTTGTCACATTCTCCCGGCCTAATAGAAAATTCAATGACAACACATGTCAAATTCTAAACTGCTCTTTGGTGCGTTTATACACAGGATGTTTAGTTATAGCAAACAAAATCACAAAGTAAAGTGATAGGAGGTTGCATTTATATGATGATTGAAATGTAAGACCGAGTAGAATGCTAGTGGTTCATAGGCAGCCGTATATATAAAATGGTTAGAATAAAGGGTGGAGTGGACGTTTGGTGGTATAAAAATCTTGGAAAATATGTGAAATTAAAATTATGTAGGATTAAAAAACTGTTACATGATATGGACGTAAACAAATCATAGGATGGTTGAAATATATGTTGAAGTTGAATTATATTTATACAGTGTTATTAAAAATATATATATTTTATAGCCCATAAGAAGTTGCATAAAGTGTGGAGAGGAATTAATGTTACACAGGACGATAATATAAAATGTTAAAAATGAAATAATTTATGAGGTAGCCCACAAGGAGTTATATACTATGGTTGAAATATAGGACGGATTTGACTCCGTAAATATGAGATGGATTCTACTCCGTCCTATAGTTTACAGAAGGCAGCAAACAAATTTATGCTTATCCGTAGGTAGTCGTATGTACAGGATGGTTGGTACATAGGGTGGAGTGGAATTATCTATAGTTATACACAGTAGTCAAAAAAAGTTGAAAAAAGGTTACATGGCGTAAGGCATAAATATATTTTGGGCTTATTAAGTCAACGCGTACTATAGTACACTTTGTTCGTAAACATTTACCTGTCAATTTAAATAAAAATGTATCGTTGTGTAATGTTGAGGCTTTCGATGTTACCTGGTCCTGTTTATTAAGGTTATACATACAAAATAAAAAATACAAAATGAAAACTACCTGAGTTCAAAAAAACTAAAAAGTTGAAAATAAAAACATTTAAAAAATATATATAACCGACTTCTACCTATAACTAAAAAGCTAAAAATAATTATAACAAAATACAACTCTATCAAGTAAATACCACATTCAATGTTGTTAGGTACTTATCCAGGAAGTGAAAAATGTAAACATTAAAAGGTGCTCATTCTGTACAAATTAATTACCTACCAATTTAGTATATTTTTGAAGTCGGTGCCAAGCAACAATCAAGTTTGATCAAGTAGTAGATAAGTACGCAAACGAAGGATTTTAGATTTGTTTGGCACCGACTTCAAAATATACTAGATTGGTAGGTAATTAATTTGTACAGAATGAGCACCTTTTAATGTTTTAATCGCACGAAAATGTTCACGATTTAATTCCATTTTTTGGCCTAGATGAATCCTTTAAGTTACTGTAAACAACACATAGCGCTCGTATGTCAAAACGTTCTGAGTACGTATAACCTCAAAAATGTCAAACTTTACGATAGAGCTGTCAGTTGTCAGATTGCAACACTAGGGTTGTCCAATCCTGGGTAGGTACTTAACAACATTGAATGTGTTATTTGTTAGCTAGAGTTTTATTTTGCTATAATTATGTTTAGCTTTTTAGTTATAGGTTGAAGTCGGTTATATATTTTTTTAATGATTTATGTTTTGTCATTTGATTATGACACAAAGTCTGTGTCGGAACTATAGTCACGTTTATATGCATCTAATTAACTGTGTGACAGAAAACAAAGTACGTTTTTTGTGTCTGAACATCAAACATTCAACTGTTAGATGACTAATGAGAACGAATTTTTTTAAGATGAAGAATCTTAATCAATAACCTTTGGTTAGAATTTTAACACTTAATCGATCATGAAAATGATATTTCGACTTGTAGCAATAAAGATTAACCTTATGTTGATGTAAATAACGATTAATTCATTTTTCCAAAATCTTAAATATACCCCCAAATTCATAAACAAGAAGTAAAACACAATTCTTGAGCAAAGTATCAAAATTGTTGATTCTTGGGCATTACGAATACGTCCTTATACCAGTGAGATTGATAAATTCACCTTCTACTTGTTAGATCGTCTTGAACAACATTCTTTTTGGTTGTTTTCTGAATGATACTTGTGGCATATTTTTCAATGTCTAAGTGCTTCTTGGGAAATAACACCACAGTTTAAAGAAAGTTGCTGTATATTCCAAACGTTTCGGGGTCTAGATCAGGCCCTGTTGTCAATGGTTAAGAAACTACGGATAAAAAAGGCACAATTCTAAGATGTAAATTAAAATATTTGACAATGTGTATTATTTGATTTTTGACGTAACTAAGAGAATTTTATTTGTAATACACAGGGTAGCACAGAAATTTCTAAAGGTCATATAATCATCAAGTTCCTTTCAAATTGGAAGAATTTGAAAGGGAGATCTTCAGAATTTTATGTGTCGCTCCTAGGTGCGACTTTGTTATAAGATAGTGCATTCCCCAAAAGTGTGTGTCCCATTAAAATCATAAGGGAAAATCTAGGAAAAACCTTATGAACTATCCCGATATTGGGTTGTTCACAAGGACATGACCATTAGCAATTTCTTCCTTAATCATCGGCAACAAGGAACGACTGAATTCTACGGAGGTAGTAGCGATACAATCGTTTTCATTTAACAAAAGTAAAGCAGACTCTTTTAGTTTTCTTTTGGTGTTGTGATCTTCTTTGTGTAATATAACTGAATTTTGAAACTGTATTTTATGACCAAGGTCCCAAGCTAGTTTTTTTTTTGTAATTTTTGTGTTCGTTTATTCAAACATTGAGAGGTTTAGAGGTTTCTCCAATATAGAATTTATTACATTCACACGGGATTTTATAAATGCAATTTTTTGTATTTTGAGTTGTGTTATTTGCTTGGGACCTTGGTCATAAAATACAGTTTCAAATATTCAGTTATATTACACAAAGAAGAACACAACACCAAAAGAAAACTAAAAAAAGTCTGCTTTAATTTTGTTAAATGAAAACGATTGTATCGCTACTACCTCCGTAGAATTCAGTCGTTCCTGGTTGCCGATGATTAAGGAAGAAATTGCTAATGGTCATGTCCTTGTGAACAACCAAATATCGGGATAGTTCATAAGGTTTTTCCTAGGTTTTCCCTTATGATTTTAATGGGATCACTGAGTCAACAAAGTTCTTTGGTTGCATTTTTGGCGAATCTTATAACAAAGTTGCACCTAGGAGCGCCACATAAAATTCTGAAGATCTCCCTTTCAAATTCTTCCAATTTGAAAGGAACTTTATGATTATATGATCTTTACAAATTTCTGTGCTACCCTGATATTACAAATAAAATTCTCTTAGTTACGTCAAAAATCAAATAATACACATTGTCAAATATTTTAATTTACATCTTAGAATTGTGCCTTTTTAATCCGTAGTTTCTTAACCATTGACAACGGGGTCTGATCTAGACCCCGAAACGTTTGGAATGTACAGCAATTTTCTTTAAACTGTGGTGTTATTTCCCAAGAAGCACTTAGACATTCTTTTTGGTGTTATTCAAGAAGCAGTAAATCCAGACTCTTCAAAGATTGAATGTAACATGCTCTTATCTCACATCAAACTTCTGAAAGACATTAAACATTTTCTTTAACGCTCAAATAAATTACTTCTACAAGTTTACTGTTAAAATTATGTCAGATATGACTTATACGGGATGGCTTATGCAGTTTGCTGTTGAATTTTATGTCACTTAAAAATCTCTATTGACTGGTTAAATGCATGAACATCTATTGTTTTGAGCTTCAAATTAAGTTGCGTTGGCATTGATTTCTGTTGAAATCCCCAAATGTTCCAAAAAAAGTCTACACAAGACTTGATTGTTAAAGCTATTGTCTTAGCAAACGACAACCTCTAAAATGCCAATTTTTTTCCAACTTTTGGCATCAATATTAATGTCCCCATCCTCCACACGTGTGACGTTTGAGAAATTTTGGCTTCGCTTGTCACAAGGAACATTTATATTTAGAACAATACTCACAACTATAACAACTACAAACATTTATTTTTAGATCCGTTTGTTGTGTTATACCTTACGAAAATTATTTTCACCGATTTATCTCGTCTGTCACACGGCTTGTAAATATTTGCGCGGTGTGTGTTTTTTTTTCGCTCTCAGGAGCTTTGACCAGATTGCTAAATCCGCAAGATAGAGCTAATGAGTTTTTTGTAATACAACACCGGCAACCTAAATTCTGGAGTTCTCTGTTGATGGATAATGACCCATCATTTTAAAAGCATCGTTGGCGGAATCAAATTTTATGGCCTGTCATGCCAGAATTTCCAGTAAATATCTTTAAAATCGGTTTAATGACTTAGAACTAACTGTTTATTTAAATACCACGCTTATCTACGAGGTTGATCGAAAAAATTTCAGATCATTTGAAACTTCATTGGTCGATAGGCCTCGCTTTCGTTCTATCCAAGACTTGATTTGTCGAGAAAAGCTACCAAAAATATGTTCATTTTCTCTTTGGAGCTAGTTCTTGAAATTTTTAGTCCTACAGTTCTCATCTTTTTTGTATTTACCGTTTTCTCTATATCGGTTTGAGACTCAGCTAATTGACTATGTGTTCAATTTCATTACAAGTTTTTTGTATGAGCCTATACATTAACAGATTCAAGTAATATCCTGGGGAGTATAGGTCTGTCTCTTCACTTTGTATTCCATTTTTGTATAAACAACACAAAGTTTTGTACTAAACCGTTCTTTTTTTACTCAACGCACATTTCAACAGCGAAGCTGTCATCATCAAGGTGTAAATAAAAACTGAAAATATTTGCAATTATCAGTTAATATATAAGGTGAGTTTTTTTTTTTGATGATCAGTATGGGGATCTCGGAAACTAGCGGAGATAGAGCAATGGTTAAATTGGGAAAGATTTGCAGTTTTACTGGCCCAATTTAATGACACTTTCGCATTTTTGTAAAAAGTCATGGCTTACTAGATATTTTGAAAAAACGAAATTCTGTCGATTTAGTCAAATCCGTCTAGCTCCTTTGTTTTTGATTTTATAAAAAAAGTGTAAATATCAAAATTGAAGGGAATTGTATCCCGAATATGATTGTCATGTCCTCGTTTGCGTGACAGCTCTCGTTTTCGAGATATGACACAAACTTATCCATTTTTGATTGAAAACCATAGTTGGCTATGACCTCAAAAAATCGGCTTTTCAACGATATAACACTCGATATAGTTATTCATAAAAATAACGGAGTTATGCATGGTGGTAACAAACATCGACGTATTTTGTTTTGTACATGGTTTAGAGACATGTGCCTTGACAACCCACAGTTTCCATTAAAGGTGTTATGGTCAGATAAAACTAGATTTACTAACTGCCGTATGAATCACTTACTGGGGAGCGCTACTTGCATTTCTTGCAATACACTTTTCAATATATGTTGCATAATTTGAATTTGAGAACTCGTTTAGAAATTGAGTGGTTCCAACATGATGGAGCACCTGTTTATAACTCGTTATTAGTAAGACAACACTTAGATAATATCTATCCAAACTCTTGGATAGAAAGAAATGGCCCATGCGAATTTCCACCCCGGTCTCCAGATTTGGCAGTTATAGACTTCTATTTATGGGGTGCGCTAAAAAAGAAAGTATACCTAAGGGAGGCGGTATTACAAGCAATTGAAGAAATTGATAGGCGGTCTGTGAGGAAAGCGGTAATGTCAATCTTAAAAGCTAGCATTTTTTGCCTAAATAACAATGGTGGACTTTTCGAACATAAATTGTTACCATTATTACGTACTTTAATTTCTTAAGTATTTAGTAAGTACCTTATTATTTAGTTTCTTTGTTATATCTGATATACCTATTAAAAAAATCGTTCAACGTTTTTTGGAATAGTTATTAATAAATCAATCTATTTCATGGCTACCTACATTAAAAGTGAAAATAAGAGAGAAAAGCATCCATAACTCCGTTATTTTTATAAATAACTATATCGAGTATTATATCGTTGAAAAGCTCTAAAAATGTCCGATTTTGAGGTCATAGCCAACTATGGTTTCCATTCAAAAAAAGGTAAGTTTCTGTCATATCTCGAAAACGAGAGCTGTCACGCAATCATATTCGAGATACAATTCCCTTCAATTTTAATATTTACACTTTTTTATAAAATCAAAAACAAACGAGCTAGAGGGATTTGACTAAATCGACAGAATTTCGTTTTTTCAAAATATCTAGTAAGTCATGACTTTTTACAAAAATCCGAAAGTGTCATTAAATTGGGCCAGTAAAACTGCAAAATCTTTCTCAATTAAACCATTGCTCTATCTCCGCTAGTTTCCGAGATCCCCAAAAAAAACTCACCCTGTATATGTTAAAATCAGGTAAAAAATGCCTTATTAAAGTTATTTTGAACCAATATTGAATCTTTACGAGATATAAACTTGAAAACTTCTTCCTTTGTTGCTTTAAATGAACTAAATTTAAATGACAAAAATGAGATTTACAAATTAGGATATCATCTATTTCATAAATTATAGATTCAAATTATTTATATTTTCCAACATGACGAAATATATGCAAATCAATGCAAAATTACTTTCAGATTAAAACTATTAAACAATATGAATATTTATAGTATTCCATGAAATTTCAAAATGGATTAACAATTTTCATTCAATCAACTTCAATACGTATACGAATTAAAATAGTTTTGAATTTATTATTGCAGAATAACGTGTACTGAGGGATATTAAATTTTTTCAATGCATTAAATGATTGTGAGCAATGCCAATTTATTAAATAAGCGCAAAATTTGTTTGTGATCGCTACATAAATTTTCTGTATTTGAGTTCTTTTTGCATCAAAGTTAATATCGTTGTAAAATTTATGACACCTCTGAATGGAAATTAATGTATTGTATAATAAAGAATTAGATGGCTTATTTAAATTTTTGATATAATTCATCTTCAAAACATGTATAGTAAACTGACTGGGGAATTTGTTTGGAAAATTTTTGCCAGTAAATCAATTTGTTTGAAATTTTGACAGTACGTTGAAAATAGCATAAATCAAAACGTATATTGTCCCAGAGGGTGAAAACCACTCTTAGGGGGTAAAATAATAAATGCATAAATCCATAGAAGGATAAATTCTAAGTAAAAAAGATTCCATTAAACATTTTTCGAAAAATCCATACTTTTTGAATTATATATGAATGAATAAGTTTCATTTTTCGTCAAAAAAAATTGAAAAATTGACGTCGTACAAAAAATACTCTTTAAGAAATTGAAGCATATAAGAAAAGGCAAAGTTTTGTTTTTTTATTTATATAGGGGCAATAGATGTTAAGATACGACTGGCTGAAGGTCAGTTCTTGTCCAATGGTCTGTAAATTTGCAGCGTTTAACGTGAAATGACACAAAAAATTCACAAAAAAATTCACTAAACATTATTTGAAGTTTTGCTTTATTACGAGAACGCATCCAAGCAACTAGACGTGACCTTGATTTCCTTTCCAAACACCTACTCAAACTACATCTTAATCTCGCGAGAAGCTTGTCACCAACAGATTGGGGCACAGTTGATAGAATTTCATTTTACCAGGCACTCAAAACTGAAGAGATAACTGTTCTGAGACACAAAAAGAAATTTCAAACTATTCCAAAAAACATTGAACAATTTTTTTATTAGGTTTATCAGATATAACGAAAAAACTTAATAAGTAGGTACTTACTAAAAACTTAAGAAATTAAAGTACATAATAATGGTTACAATTTATGTTGGAAAAGTCCACCATTGTTATTTAGACAAAAATTGCATGTTTTTAAGATTGACATTATCGCTTTCCTGAAAGACCGCCTATGAGTTTCTTCAATTGCTTGTAATACCGCCTCCCTTAGGTCACCAACTGTCTCATACTTTCTTTTGGATACTTAGCGCACCGCATAAATAGAAGTCTATAACTGCCAAATCGGGAGACCGGGGTGGCCATTCGCGTGGGCCATTTCTTCCTATCCAAGAGTTTGGATAGATATTATCTAAGTGTTGTCTTACTAATAACGAGTTATGAGCAGGTGCTCCATCATGTTGGAACCACTCAATTTCTAAACGAGTTCTCAAATTCAAATTATGCAACATGTCTTGAAAAGTGTATTGCAAGAAATGCAAGTGGCGCTCCCGAGTAAGTGATTCGTCATAGATAAAAGGCCCCAGAATAGTAGACCCTATGATACCACATCAAACATTAAAACCAAATTTTATCTGGGGTCGTCTTTGTTCTACATGGAAAGGGTTTTCTTTAGTCCAGATGTGCTCATTATGTCTATTGAACATACCGGAGTTAGTAAATTTAGTTTCATCTGACCATAACACCTTTAATGGAAACTGTGAATTGTCAAGGCACATGTCTCTAAACCATGTACAAAACAAAATACGTCGATGTTCGTCATCAGAATGCAAAGTTTGAGAAACTGAAAGTTTGTACGGGTGGAACTTGTGCGCTCTCAGTACCTTAACTACAGTTCGTTGAGATGGGCCAGCTTCTGCCGCAATCTCACGAGTTGATGTAGATGGATTTTGATTTACCATTGCCAAAACATTTATTTCTGCTGCTTCGTTAATTTGATTACGTGCCTTTGGTGGGTTAGTAAAAGATCCATATCTGCGTAAACTATCGTAAAGCCTCTTAAATGTACATAGAGCAGGTTGACGACGATTAAAATATCTATGAAAGTATTCCTCAGCTGCACGAACTGAATTTTTATGGCATATGTTATAACATTCCACCATATTCAGTTTTTCTTCGTTAGAATATTCCATTTTATCCCGAAAACTTATCAATATCGACTGTCAGTTCAGCACTACTAATGGAATTACTCTCAAATGAGGAAACATCATAGTGATAACAATCTTTTTCAAGGCTACCTATGTTAAAAGTGAAAATAAGGGAGAAAAGCATCCATAACTCCATTATTTTTATGAATAACTATATCGGGTATTATATCGTTGAAAATCTCTAAAAATGTCCGATTTTTGAGGTCATAGCCAACTACGGTTTCCATTCAAAAAAAGATAAGTTTGTGTCATATCTCGAAAACGAGAGCTGTCACGCAAACGAGGATATGACAATCATATTCGGGATACAATTCCCTTCAATTTTGATATTTACACTTTTTTATAAAATCGAAAACAAAGGAGCTAGAGGGATTTGACTAAATCGACAGAATTTCGTTTTTTCAAAATATCTAGTAAGCCATGACTTTTTACAAAAATCCGAAACTGTCATTAAATTGGGCCAGTAAAACTGCAAATCTTTCCCAATTTAACCATTGCTTTATCTTCGCTAGTTTCCGAGATGCCCTTATTGATCATCAAAAAAACTCATCCTGTATATGTCTGAAAAATATTTTTTTGAAATTTTGTCATTAGGGGGTTTTTAAGGGTTGAAATATCGGAATAAATTGTTTCTTGTATCATAACTATACAAAAGATTTTTATTATCCATATAAAGGTCTAAAAAATATTTGAAAATGATAAAAGATTTTTTTTCGTAATTTTGTCGTAAGGGTGGTTTTGAAGGTTGAAATATTGTAATTATTTTTTAGCTTAGTAAAGTGAAATTGATTCCCAATTTTCATAAAAATCGGTTCACTGGCAAACATTTTCCAGGTTCGGCCTTTTTTTTCACCTCAACCTGTTCATAAATTCTGAGTCTGAAATTTTTCAACAATTTGCAATTCAAAAAATTTTCGTGTAAACTTGACACGATTTCCTTGTACTACTCTGATTTCTAATAATTCTCCCCTAACCTTTGGAGATTTTGCTATCAGTTAAAATCACAGAGAGTTCTCGTCTTTTTGCTGGAAATATATTTAATGAGGAAGAATATTTATAACGCCGCAGTAACCCAAAAACGTTGCTTTTGTTTAGTAATTAGTAATATTAGAAAAATTTATGTTGGTGAAGTAGGTCAGCAACGACTTTTTACAATACGATGATGTCTCAGACTTTGGAAATAGTCCAAAGAAAAATGCTAATGAGTTTTTTCGTCACCTAATTTGTCTTTTGACTGGACGTCAGATGAGATACTTAAGACAATTTATTGGTATACAGTTTGGACGAAGTCTTATATTTAAACGCCATATTAATTTTTAATCTTAGTATTTCAATCAAAGACTGATCAACTGTATAAAGTATAAAAAAATGAACTGAAGATTTAACACAAGATTCCTTTTAAATGAAGAGTTTCACATAACATGAATGATGAACTTTGCTCCCAATTATACAATGTATTTAATGAACTAGTGCTAAACATTTGAGTGAAAATTCTTCAGCAAAAAAATTAGTCGTATAACAATTGCTGGCTTTCACAAAAAGCTGAAACCATTCGGAGATTGCTGAGAGCTTTGCAAGACATTTGTCAACAGTAAACGAAAAAAGACTATCTAAACTCATTCTTATTTACCCTTGTTAGGGTTCCCTATATACAATATACATCACAGCAATTTTCTCCTAAACTACTGGCCGGAAGAGGTTGAAATTTGGCATCAATGTATAGTTTGGTGACCCGGTCAGGAGTACATATCGTAAATGAAGAAATTTTGATTTGAGGGGTACTTTTGGGGGCAAACTAAAAAAATCGACTTCCCCCCCCTGATCCCCGAAACCAGTGAGCCTAAAATTTTGAAAAAAATAGGAAATATAGATCGTTGCGCGAACTTTATAGGAAAAATAAGGAGAAACCATTAATATTAATTTTGGGGGCAAATTATAGAATTAAATAAAAATTTAAAAATAAAAAATTTTTGAAACGCATCATGTAATATATCAAATGAAAGATCCAATTCTAAGGAACACAAATAGATTTTTTTTCAAATTAAAAAACAATAATTAAAAAGGATATTAACGAAAATATACCAAAATTTACAATTAAATACAATTAAATGGAAAATAAAAATTCAATTTTCAAACGAATCATTTAATATATATCAAATAAAAGGCTCATTATGTGAATTACAAATACATCATATTTTTAAATCATTTGCTTAAAAGATATTAGCAAAGGTATTAAACATCGACTTAATTCCCATTTTAGAAACTACACTATTTAAATTTTGAAAAATATATTTTATTTGTATTTTTAAATAATTTATAATTTAAAACCTATTTTGCCCTTTATCTTCCAATCTATAGAGTCTCAAAATTCAGACAGTAGATTATAAAACGCTTCCCTGAAAGCTTATTAGTAAAAAACTCTAATGTTAATTTTTGGGGGCCAAATTAGAAAACTAAATACATATGTATTCTTATAAAAATCAAGCGTATCGTGAAGATGGTACGGAACCCTTAGTATGCAATTCCACCTCGCACTTGACCAAATTATTTAATATTTATTTAGATGAACAAAACTATTTACAAACCCAATATTTATATTTATTACTAAGAATGACACAAAGAAAGAAAAATGGAGACAGTGAGATAACAAGAGAAGCGAAAAATATTTCGTAAGAAGCTTTCGCTTCCATCGTTCAGTCTCATATGACTGCCGGCCTTTTTTTAAATACCGATTTATATAAAAATTGTTTAGAATGATAACATGACTTCATTAGATTTCTTTAAGAGAAATTTCTGATTTATTGCAAATTCCTCAGACGATACGAAGAGTCATAAGCTTTAACGACATTGTCGGTATAGCGGGGCATACTCAGAGGCCGAAAAAAATATAGTTATAGGAGTGATTCAACCCGCATTACCTTTATTAGAAAGCAATAAAGATTTATTGAGCATAAAATAAACATTGGCAGTCGCACTAAGTCTTGAAAATGTCGTGAAGACTACGTTTACGACAAATATGAAAATGACTATAAAAATTTTATTCGGGTAGCTTTTGTGGTTATGTGAAGTGGAAATAATTTCGAAATACGTGAATAGAAAAAATTGAGTACATTAAATTGAATTTGATTTTAATCACAAAACAATTGCAATATAAATAATTTTAATAATATATCGTAAATAAAAAATATTACATTAGTTCTATTTCTTTTTCTCTTAATTATATTTATTTCATGATTTCTTACTTAAATTGTTAAAAAATGTTGATGATTTTGTTAAAACCATATTTTGTATTGAAATGACGCCAGAAACAAATGAACACTAAAATTGCAATAAAATTAAAAATATCGACTGTGGTTTAAAATAATTTGCTATTGCAAATATATTTTCTCGGACTTCCATCGTCTTGAATAGCTTTGGATCTGCCATCGTCATCAGGTGAATGTTGGTAAACTCACATTTATTCGTCGTATTTAAACCCTTAACTTTGATTTTCGGTGATGCGTAGCGGCAGTGGCTCAAGAAGAGGTTTCCAAACGTTTTTAATGTGTACGCTGGGCTTGCTGATTATATTTTCATTAGAGGTTATTATAACCCTGGTGTCCAGTGGTATCTTAGTCTCGCAAATATAGAGATTGCCACATTCACAGGGTGTGCTGTATACAGGGTGAGTTTTTTTTGACTATCAGTATGGGGATCTCGGAAACTAGCGGAGATAGAGCAAGGGTTAAATTGGAAAAGATTTGCAGTTTTACTGGCCCAATTTAATGACACTTTTGGATTTGTGTAAAAAGTCATGGCTTATTAGATATTTCGAAAAAACGAAATTCTGTTGACTTCAGTCATATCCCTCTAGCTCCTTTGTTTTTGATTTTACAAAAAAAGTGTAAATATCAAAATTGAAGGGAATTGTATCTCGAATATGATTTTCTTGTCCTGGTTTGCGTGACAGCTCTCGTTTTCGAGATATTACACAAACTTATATTTTTTTAAATGGAAACCATAGTTGGCTATGACCTCAAAAAATCGGACATTTTAGAGCTTCTCAACGATATAATACTCGATATAGTTATTCATAAAAATAACGGAGTTATGGATGCTTTTCTCTCTTATTTTCACTTTTAACGTAGGTAGCCATGAAATACATTGATTTATTAATAACTATTCCAAAAAACATTGAACGATTTTTTTATCAGGTATATCAGATATAACGAAAAAACTAAATAAGTAGGTACTTACTAAAAACTTAAGAAATTAAAGTACATAATAATGATTACAATTTATCTTCGAAAAGTCCACGATTGTTATTTAGACAAAAATTACATCTTTTTTAAGATTGACATTACCGCTTTCCTCATAGACCGCCTATCAATTTCTTCAATTGCTTGTAATACCGCCTTCCTTAGGTCACCAACTGTCTTATACTTTCTTTTGTATACTTTGTTTTTTAGCGCACCCCATAAATAGAAGTCTATAACTGCTAAATCGGGAGACCGGGGTGGCCAATCAAGTAGGTCATTTCTTTCTATCCAGGAGTTTGGATAGATATTATCTAAGTGTTGTCTTACTAATAACGAGTTATGAGCAGATGCTCCATCACGTTGGAACCACTCAATTTCTAAACGAGTTCTCAAATTCAATTTATGCAACATGTCTTGAAAAGTGTATTACAAGAAATGCAAGTAGCGCTCCCCAGTAAGTGATTCGTCAGAGATAAAAGGCCCCAGAATAGTAGACCCTATGATACCACAGCAAACAGTAAAACCAAATTTTCTCTGGAGTCGTCTTTGTTCTACATGGAAAGGGTTTTCTTTAGCCCAGATATGCTCATTGTATCTACTGAACATACCGCAGTTAGTAAATCTAGTTTCATTTGACCATAACACCTTTAATGGAAACTGTGGATTGTCAAGGCACATGTCTCTAAACCATGTACAAAACAAAATACGTCTGATAGAGATACCCTGTTCCGTCTTTAGACAATGACCGCATTCTGCTCTACAGGGTCTTCTTGATAGAGCATCGGCATTATTATGCAAACGACCGGCACGATGTTCAACCTTGAAATCGTATTGCTGTAATTTCTCCATCCCCCTGGCTAGTTGTACTTTCGGTGTCTTCTTGTCCAACAGCCATTTGAGGGCGGCCTGATCTGTTTGGATTAGGAAATGACGACCATAGAGGTATTTGTGGAAACTGTCTATGGCTCTTATTTTCGCAAGAAGTTCTTTTCTGGTGACGCAATAATTCCTTTCTGTTTAACTGTTTATTTTCTGGTCATTCAATCAAATTTTACAGATGTAATTGTATAATTGTATTTATTATTTAAAATAGCTTGAGTCTCTACGGTTTTACCTATTCTCTATTTCGATATTTGGCTATTCAAATGCATTTCAGATGGGAGAAATCCAATCTTCCAAACAACCTCATAAATTACCCAAAAGCTTTTCAAAACACGTTCAAACATTCTGTCACAATGTGAATTAATATGATGTGACAACTGTCGATGTTTTGTTAAA
This sequence comes from Octodonta nipae, assembly GCA_034190945.1. Lineage (NCBI taxonomy): Eukaryota > Metazoa > Arthropoda > Insecta > Coleoptera > Chrysomelidae > Octodonta > Octodonta nipae. The sequence continues at coordinate 2,235,563 of CM067222.1, forward strand.
AACACTTTAATGAACTGCCCAAGTTTTAAAAGTATGTCAGAATAGATAAATTTAGCGTAAGAAAAAAAATCCACAAATATAATTTTGGCAACATGAATAACTAAAACGCAATGCGGCACTTGGTTTCTGCAATCATTTAAACCACCATTACAGATAAAACTATTCAACTGCATTACAAGTAAATCTCCGGCATTAACAATTTTAAATTGTGCCAATAGCCATACTGCCTGCCAGAACTACTTATGTAAAACAACCAACTTCTAACTAATTTCGTGACATTTAAGCATGGATCACTAAATTTGTACTCTGAAAATAATTAGTCTATTGTCAGATTTATAAATAACAAAGGTACATGATATTTGACCTTTGGTTTAAATCAGAAGTCAAGGATCAAATTATAAAACAAATTTTGGAGAAGTCAACGAACTGTTTAGTAAATTATGAACATATGTAGATCGTTGGAATTCAGTTTGAAGAAATTTTTAGAAAAGAAGTTCTATAGATAAGGGTTTGACAAGACTATGGAGGCAATATACTGTTAGAGACCGCGAGCTGAAAGCAAAAAGCAAACCCATGGCAAGAAAAAAAGAATAACCATGTGTTGATCACGCAAAAGAAAGCACTGTATGAAATTTCGATGGAACTGGTTGTATTTAGATTTTAGAACGTTCACTTAAGTTCTTTTTTACTACAAATACAAATATAACCACAGCTGGTAACATTACTCTTTTCTTATAATATTCTGACGTCCAATTACGTCAAATCTATGATCTTAAATATCGCAAACCGAGAATTAGAATGATTATTACAACGAACTGCAAATTTTGTTCTGGTATTGTATATTAATTGGATGTTATATTTATTTATTTACTACAATGCACTCATCTATTTTCTTATGTGTAAGTATGGACCTCTGTTAAAAATCTTTCGCTTAAAAGGCACAACTTCTACATTATACGCTAAAGCTATTATATGAGTTATTGAGTACGACTACCCGTTAACCTGAGGTTTCTAATTATAATAACGCTGATAGTGAGTAACAGAGGAAGTTAAAGTTGCTGGCAAATTAGTCAAAAATACTTTCTAACTAATTATTATAACCAACCGACAACATTTTAAAAAATATACAGGGTGTTCCTAAATTGGAGGTACAATCGAAAAGGGGAGATTCCTTGAACAGTTTTAGGAAGAAAAAGTCCCATAAACATGGGTCAGCAAACGTTTCGTTTTCAAGATACAGAGTGTTAAAGTTTGAATTTTTTTCAAGTTTTTTTCTCATAGTATCTGCACTTCACAAGATATTGAAATAAAATTTGGCATAGATATTACAATTAAGAGTTTATACATTGTGACATGGCAATTTCGATTGCAAATCTACAGGGTGATATTTTTTCGGGAACACTGTCCACTGTTGTCCTTCAGAACTTTTGTTTGGTGAGCCACTGGTACTTTCAAAAATCGTAAAGAAAAGCTTTGTTGTTATACCATACTTTATGTTCTCTTGTAGTTTTGTCGTATCTACTACCGATTTCGAGAAAAAAAAATTGAATTATTAAACTAGCAATGATTCTTAAAGAATCGATAAACTGGTATAATCATCAAAAAAATTGTATTACTGCAAGAAACGTACAACTCAAGAACTAAACTACAGCAATTGTTGAAAATGTCCTCCCCCAACCCATATACAAGCTTCTGTTCTTCTTCTCATAGACGATCGACCTCTTTCAAACACTCCTGGAGTATTCCTAATTGTATCAAACGCGCCTATTATACGATTTCTCAGTTCGTCTACGGTATTCACTGGCGTTATGTACACTAGAGATTTCAGATGCCCCCATAGAAAGAAATCTAAACTATTTAAATCTGGGGATCTGGCGGGCCATGGCTGATGTCCACCTCGTCCAATCCACCTGTTTACATAATTTTCGTTCAAATACTCCCTAGCCAAAAGTGAAAAATGCGCAGGAGCATCGTCGTGCATTAACCACATTTCACGTCGCATCATAAGAGGTATATCATCCAATAACAAGAGCAAATCGTTCTCTAAAAAATGTCTGTATGATTGACCAGTAAGTCGCCCTGGCAAGAAGAAAGGACCAATCAAATAATCGCCAATATTACCACCCCACTCATTTAAAGAAAATTCCTCTTGAAAATAAGCTTCTGTAATTTCATGTGAATTCTCCTCAGCCCATATGTGTTCATTATGAAAATTTATGAATGAAGGCCTTGAGAAACAGGCTTCATCAGTGAATAGGATTTGGCAATCAAAATGAGGATTGTTCAATAGTCTGTTGAGGTACCACTGACAAAAAATAATTCTTGGATGACAATCTCGAGGTAAGAGCGCCTGCACCCTCTGAATATGATAAGGATAAAGCAAAGAAACCCGCAAGATCCGCCAAACAACTTGATGACTTTTATTTAAGGTAACACTAATGTTTCTTGTACTGGTTCCTGGATGTTCTTCTATTTCGTTCAGCACTGCCTCTTCGAGTCGTGGTGTTCTCACACTTCGTGGTCTACCTGCATTAATATTTTTCGCAGAAAAAGATCCAGTTTCTGAAATTATGTATACAAATGCAAAGGAGAACATGTTGCAGCTCTATTGTTCGACGTATCGCGGGCTTTCGACTCTTTAAATTTAAATTTTTTTAATGTAGGCCTACAGTTTTAAAATGCACTATTTTGTCAGTACCTTCTATATTTATAAATAAATGTTTCTTATTTGTAAAAAACAATAGTAATCTGTTTGTCAGAAATAAGATAATACCTCATTGAGAATTCTCCCTTCTTTTTGCCACAAAATTGTTCAATCATTTACCCGATAAATTGAAAACAACTGTCATGATCAAATTCGACGCCTTAGAGTATTTAGTTTCAGTACTTTGTTTGATGATGTTTTACATTCTGGGCTTTATTTGTTGCTAAATTATTTAAACAAATTGCCACCCCGCCTTACAGTAATGTTTATATGGTCCTTAGATGTGCTGGGAAGATTGTAAACAACTGTCATGATCAAATTTGACGTCCTAATGTACTTACTTTTAGTAATTTGTTTGATGTTTTTTACAAATTTAACATTTACTTAAAACAATTTTTGCTAAAACAAAACTACTATTCTGTTTCAGAGTATTTAGAAGACTCCATTATGTTTTAAATTTGTTTTTGTACAGAATAAATAAATAAATAAATGCCACTGGACCATGATAAAAACAGCCCCGAAAACTATAGTATATAAATTGAAACCGGACGTGAAAGGCTATCATATTCAAAAAATTATTCTCGCTTCAGTGCTCTGCAAATTAAAATTCCAATCATAAACTTCTCAATGCAAATCTCTTCCACAATTTTTACAGCTCATGTAAACCAGTTAACAGATTCGTCTTAAATAAAGTAATTCTAAAAACACAAATACGAAATCTACCGTGTTGACAGTGTTAGACTTTCCACATAAAGCCCCATAATATCAAGTATTAAAAGTTCCTCTAAACAATTCAAAATACCAAACTAGAACAAAACAAAATTCTTTTCCCTGATTTTAACCCCCATTCCACAGAAATTAGAGACCCTGCCTTATCCTTTTGCAAACCCTTCGAAAGCTTTGTCACCATGAAACATTTATAATTGTTTTTGTGCTAAACATTCCGTCAAAATATAAACTACAATGTTTAATTAAAAATTAAACAGCCATTACTCTCTGTAATAGTTTTAAGCGTAAAGCCAGATTTAGCTAATTTCAACTAAGTTAGTTTCAAAATAACTTTCAACTCCTCTTAGTTCTCGGAGGCCCGACTAAGGGTATTTAAATAATGCAATAATCAGTGTCGCCAAACAAGTTTTGGCATACTCCACTTTGGTCCCTCGTAAATTTATTAACTCGACCGACGGCGCGATATAAACTTCAACTATTTGTCGGGTCTTTGCTGAATGAGTGTGAACCGTCAAACTTCACACATTTCAGATAACACGCTTTTGTCGTGGACCTGTTTCATACTGAACACATTTTTATTTACTTTTTTCTGGAAGAATGGAAATCTCATTTAAATAGATGTAAGTTGAAGATAATCGAAATTAATATTCCTATGTTGTCATTCTCTACACCACTGTAGTCATTGCAGTCTATGCTCAACTGTCAGAGGTAGCACAAGATGGGGTCGATACTGCTGCAGTCCAAAACACCATATAATGGGTGAGTATTTTTGATGATCAGTATGGGGATCTCGGAAACTAGCGGAGATAGAGCAGTGGTTAAATTGGGAAAGATTTGCTGTTTCACTGGCCAAATTAATGACACTTTCGGTTTGTTGTAAAAAGTCATGGCTTACTAGATACTTTGAAAAAACGAAATTCTGTCGATTTAGTCAAATCCCTCTAGCTCATTTGTTTTTGATTTTATAAAAAAAGTGTAAATATCAATATTGAAGGGAATTGTATCCCGAATATGATTTTCATGTCCTCGTTTGCGTGACAGCTCTCGTTTTCGAGATATGACACAAACTTATCTTTTTTTGAATGGAAACCATAGTTGGCTGTGACTTCAAAAAATCGGACATTTTTAGAGCTTTTCAACGATATAATACTCGATATAGTTATTCATAAAAATAACGGAGTTATGGATGCTTTTCTCTCTTATTTTAACTTATAACGTAGGTAGTCATGAAAAAGATTGTTTTCATGACATGACAAACTCACCCTGTATATAACTCCACCTCTTTCAAATTCACATAGCTAGCGATACATTCGGCGTACATATCCTGTAGCCATTTTAATATTCCGATGGTATATGAATTACCTCTGTAGGAGATTTATTAAAAATGGCGTTGAAGACCAAAAATATATTTTTTTATAAATTAAGTGAAGAAATTAAGATGTATAAATGGCATTTGTTTCTGAATAACATTATATTTTTCTGACGTTTTATTTCCTTTTATTCTGACCTTACCTCAAATATTAAGTGAAACATCTAGACAGTATTTCCAGGATCCAATACCGATAAAGCTCTGTCGCCATGGAACATAAGCTCGAGGCTAATACTATAAAACTAAAACAAAGACAAAGCGACGAGACAAATTTTTCCGCATCACCACCTACTGGTTTTATTTTACAACTGTATACGAAAAACAAAATAAGAAAGGACAAGTTTACATGAAAATTATATTTGGGGAATATTTTCTCAAATCTATTTCGGTATATTTCCTTCGAAAAATCTGATTGACGTTTAAAAACGGTTTCAATAAAAATAAGTTTGATAACAGAATATGTGCCGCAAATGTAATATTACTATTGAATTAGGTTGAATTCCTTCAAGACTGCAAAGACACAGGACACAACTTGTGAAAAAGACGGAGAGGTTCCATGAACCAAACAATAATAATATCAGTCCAAGAAATTAATTTCTATTTTGCTCGTCGTCCTGAAAATGGACAGAATGTATCGTATTAAGTTCAATTCCTGAAATGCATCACGTTTCTAGGCAGGCGCCAGTGGAAGTGATAACCGAGGATAATTACAGAGGGTAAAAGTGCTAATTTTTTTGGTTATGCTCATCATCAAGTAAACATTCCAAAATTGGCTGGATACAAGATTGTGATATATTTAAGTAAATTTCCAAGAAGCGTCTGCCTAGAGCGTTACCATCATGCTGGCGGACAGGGATAAACAAGTCAACAGACGTACAACTAAATGACATAAACATATTTATCATGACGTCAGTAATGTGGTCTGTATGACTAAATAAACAATTTTTTTAAATACAAAGCCACATTTTTCATTACTGATTTGGAACGAGCGGAAAATGTCATGTCCAAATATGACTTTGACCATAACCTTGAACTTGAACTTCAAAGTCATTCCAAAATCAAAGTTGGTTTGAAAAATCAACCTATTATAGCCAATACTCTCTTCAAGGTACCATTCCTTTGTCCGCAAGACAATATATATAAATATAATATATATTGTTTCTGGTCAGGAAACCTTCATCAGTTGCGCTTCCCAAAATGTCCTTTATGTATTTGATACATTTCGTTAAATTTGAAGACGCGAGATGTAAGACCGACATCTAGGATTTTCGAGAGAATTAGCACACAGAGGTTCCGAATCTGGAGCCGTTCCGTGTAATTGCTATTCTCTCTTAACTCCTAGATGTCGGTCTTACATCTCGCGTCTTCTATTATAGCCAAATTAGGTGTACGGGGGGTTTTCGACGTCGCTGATTTCGAATCTGAAATCAGTTTTTATTTGAGAAACCCTCTTGGATTGCGAAAATCTGATTTCAGATTCGTAATCAGATTTTGAGAATTCGCAATTTGAAAAAAAAACAACTAACCTACTCCCAATTTGGTATACGAGGGTTTTTGACGTCGATGATTACGAATATGAAATCAGTTTTTGAAAATTTTCAAAAGTTCAACGTCAAATTCCATTTTAATTTAGAATACACTCTTTGAATTAGTCATCTTTCGGATCAGGATTAAAAATATCGATTACCGTCAATTGGTTGACTTTTTTAAAAAAAATTGGTCCGCCATCTTGGATTGTGAATTTTAAAAAACTGACTTCAGATTCGAAATCAGCGACGTCGAAAACCTCCCGTACACCTAATTTGGCTATAATAGGTTGATTTTTCAAACCAACTTTGATCTTGGAATGACCATGAAGGTCAAGTTCAAGGTCATGATTAAAATCAAATTCGGACATGAAATTTTCCGCTCTTTCCAAACCAGTCATGCAAAATGTGGCTTCCCATTTAAGAAAATTGTGTATGACGTCATACAGACCACATTAATGACGTCATGAAAAGTATATTTATGTCATCTAGCTGTACGTCCTTTTGGATTATGATTTCTTTTGTGTAAGCAAGAAAATGGTGCAACTGGCGTTCATTTTACTTAATGACGAAGTTCCCCCTATTTTTAACGTGTTTACCCCTGTCCTCCAGCCTGATGGTAACGCTCTAGGCAGAGGCCTCTCGGGAATTTGCTTAAATGCATCACAATCTTGTATGCACCAATTTTGGAACGTTTACTCGATGATGAGCATGACCAAAAAAATTACCATTTTCACACCCTGTTACTATCCTCGGTTATCACTTCCACTGGCGTCTGCCTAGAAAAGTTCAGGAATTGAACTTAATACGATACATTCTGTCCATTTTCAGGACGACGAGCAAAATCCCGCTCTATCTCTCCTACTATTGCTTTGCATTGGTATTCCCAATATTAAGATTATTTTTGTGCACAAAAACAGCAACAAAATACCGTTTTACTATCTTTGCAAGCTATTGTAATACCATTTGACTTTTTTGACGACTTTATAGGTCTTGACATTTTAAACGTTTTTGACATTTTTAACGTTTTTTGTTGTTTTTGACATTTCTGGCATTTTTAAAAATTTTAATTCTTTAAATCAATTATTGATTTTTTTAATACTATACATTAAAGAGCATTTTCTTTACATAGCAACGTGAACCTTGCATGTTTTGTAAAAATCAAATCACGGCTGAAAATTAAACGAGGCATCTGATATGTCTAAAAACAAAATAATACGTTATAAGATATTAAGCTAGCGTCATCGGGCAAAAATCCAAAACATTCTGAACGCAAGCAAGCGTTTACGTAATACACGCTAACAAAAATATTTCAAACTTGCTAAAATTTACCAACTAAAGCAATACTAATTGGTATCTAAATGACTAATAACATAAATATGTAATTTCGAAAAGATTGTTGAGGAGGTCTTGAATTATTTTGTCTGTTCAACAAACCAGCACAAATAACCATCACACTAATACCAACCAAACACAAACAGATAACCAAATTATGAACATAATTCCATATATCCCAGGTGTATCGGAAAAAATTAAGCGGTTAGGAAATAAATACAGCGTTAAAACAAATAATACCTTGCGCTCTATCCTCACACATACCAAACCCTTTAACGCAACCCAGAGTTCTAAAAATTGTGTGTACAGTGTTTTGTGTGTCTGTGGCCATTCTTATACCGGTGAAACTTCAAGACCTTTATAAGTAAGGAAAAAAGAACATCAATATAACATTTCCAGAAGACATGTGGACAAATCAAATTTGGCCAATCATGTATTAACGAGCACCCGCAGCCATAGGATAGACTGGGATAAAACAAAGATTTTGTTGAAGAAAATTTAAAAAAGAGAAAACTTAAAGAAGCCAGCTCTATGATGATAAACAACACTGAAATCGAAGCACCTTCAGCCGACCTTCATTTGGACTGGAGGAATTTACTGCTAACAGAACAAAAAACGGTAACCTCAGCGTCAAGTGATCGCCAAACGACAAATTGTCAGTGTCAAATTTTTTGACAAGCAACAAATTCTAGATCAAAGCGAAAATTTTTTTTAGAAAAAACCTCGAAAACAACACTAAACGATTGACAACGACTCCAGACTCGGAGCTGAAACGTCTCCATACACATAGATAAGTATTACACAATATACAATACATTACTTATATACAGGAATACTGGTTGATCATTTTATAGACATCTCTTTCTCTCAGAATAACTGTGAGGAAGAATCTCTGTACAATCAGTCAGTAATCCGGGCAATTTTACGAAATTGCCTTACTACACTTTGTTCTACATATATAATTTTTAAATACTTATCTATTACAGGAAAAAATTTGGAGGAGAGAAAACCCAATGAACAGACAAAATAACATAAATATGTACCTATATTTTTCCAGTTTTCTTAACCCCAATAGTATGAGTTTGACACAGCAAAAATTTTCGTATAAAGAGCTTCATAAAATTTCGAAATTCTTTATGAACTAAGATTTAAAAAAAAATCAGAGATTTACTGTTACTGGGCCATTTTTGCTCAAGATAGCTTGCAGCAATTTCCTGAGGTTAACTATGTTAAAGCATTATATGTGACACTTCCTTTTCCTTTTGGGATGGCCCCTTTACCCAAGCTCCTTGCTTCAGTTTTGCTTATGGAATTAATTCAAGTAGTCCGTACTTGTTGTGTTTCATTATGCGAAAAAATCTCTCCAGTTGTTTTTAACACATACCAAGAAAACAGCAAATATTCTCATTTCAGTTAAATTGGGATGAGCACATTCCTCTATTCCCGTTGACCTATCGCTCAGCTGTCCATAACGGTGGTTATTCCAGATAGAATACTGCTCTGGAAGGAATTAGGAATACCGTTTGATTCAGTCTTTGGCTCACTGGAATAACTGCCCCAACGGAGTAAATGATTTTGCTAACCAACTTGGAAAAAGCATGCTAGCCAAAGACGAACTAGTCCGAACGCATATACTGACAACCAGCCCTCATATGAAAATCCATTAGGACTTGTAGGGAAATTCGATGTATAAGTCTGGTTATGTAATCCACAGAGAAGTAAAAACAAGTCTCCAAAGCGCATACCTGCTCTCATATTTGCTGAAATCGGAAGGCTAGGGTAAAGGTGACTCATTTTGATGACCAATTGGCACCCTAACATGAAGATGACTCCTTAATTAAAAGAGGAACAGTGTCACAGGATTTCAATTTTAAAGTGATGTATTCTCGAAATTCATTGCAACAACAAAAACTACGTTTCCGACTACACAGCTGACGATAAAAAAATATATGCACATATGTGTTAGAACCTTCAAAGAAAAGTAAGGAAATGATTATAGAAAGGTAACAGATGCTCCAGAACGTACGCAAAAAGGGCAACAGACATATAAAAGCGTCAATTGCGCAGAGGATTGGAGTTTATGCTTTCAATCGGTTCGTTTACCTTACATTAGTCATCGATTAGAACACATTATAAGTAGTTTCATGAAAAAGTATTGTCATTGTGAACTGTGAAGAAATAAAAAAAAAAGGATATATTTGGTGTTTATCAATGTACGGGCATTTGAAGAATACATTGAAGCTACTAGTTCCCTAGTAGCTTCAATGTATTTAGCTGAAGACAATCAAATATGACGAATGGCATCTGCAGATTAACTTCCAAAAACACCGAATATATGCACATCGAAGGGGCTGCGAGCACCTACAAATAGATGGCCATAAATGACCAAGAGATGAAATCATGCAGTTTTTAAATACCTGGGGACAACTATAAGTTCTGTTAGTACCCGCGAGAAAAAGATCTTTACGAGGATAGGTTTGGGGAAAATGACGTCAACAACTCTACATCGAGTGGTAAGGACTGAAAACCCAAGACAGAAAACAAAGAACGTTTGTTTCATTGCTTTGTGGAATATAGAGTTCGACATAAGATAAAACCCGTAGAACTGGACTAGATGGGGAGATGTTTAAAGATTACAAAGCAGAGCAAATTAAGAACTCAAGTCATCTGGCAGAAAATTGGAATAAATCCGTCTATAACAAAGACACTGGAAAATCGAGCACACATGTATGAAGATATTAATGTCAGACAACAGAGGGCCAAAAAATTATAGAATGGTCGCCAAAAGAAAATAATTTAGTCAAGTGCGAGTTGGACTCGCATCCTAAGGGTTCCGTACCACCTTCTTATATTTACCCTTATATCTTTTAAAGGAAGTGTTTTAAATTTATAAAAAATATACACTTTCATTTTCCACACATAGACTTTTTATTTTATCTGATTCAGGATTTGCTTGGCATTTAATTTTCTAATTTGGCCCCCAAAAATTAACATTCGAGTTTTATTTTACTAATAAACTTTCAGAGAAGCGTTTTATAATCTACTGTCTGCGTTTTGAGGCTCTCTAGATTGGAAGATAAAGGGCAAAATATGTCATGTTTTAAATTATAAATTATTAAATCTGTTATTAAAATTATTTAAAAATACAAATAAAATATATTTTTCAAACTTTAAATAGTGTAGTTTCTACAGTGGGAATTAAGTCGATGTTAATATCTTTTAAACAAATGATTTAAAAATATGATATATTTGTAATTCACATAATGAGCCTTTTATCTGATATATTACATGATGCGTTTGAAAATTGAATTTTTATTTTCCATTTAATTGTATAATTTGTCCCTAAAATTACTATGAGTTTTTTCTAATATTTTTTCTTATAAATTTCAAGTGAGCCCCAGTACCCCTAATTATTTTCAAAATGTTAGGTAGTATGGTTTCGGAAATAAAGCGAGAAATGAATTTTTTTTATATCTTTATGTTAATATGCTGTAAACAATTAATTTTAAAAATATGAAAAAATGTATATTTGTATTCCTCATAATGAGCCCTTTCATTTGATGTATTGCATGATGCGTTAATTTTTTTGTCTGTTTAATTATATAATTTGGCCCCTAATATTAATATTAGGGATTTCTTCATATTTTTCCTGTAAAACAAAAAAATTTAGGTCTTATAGTTTGGGGAATAACGGGAGGAATGGGTAATTTTTTTAATCTATTTTAAAATATTCATTTAAAAAATATATAAAAAGATAGAAACAATTATATTTTTTTATTTTCCATTTAATTCTATCATTTGCCCATCAAAGTGAATATAAGGGGTTTCTCCTTATTTTTCCAGTAAACTTAATTTTTTTTCAAAATTTTCCAGCTTATGGTTTCGGAGATAAGGGGGGGGGAATGGGTAATTTTTTTTAATATTTATGTTAATATCTTTTAATTAATTTATTTTAAAAATATGAAAAAAGTGTATTTGTTTTCGTCCTTTTCATTTGATATATAACATGATAGGTTAGAAACAATTTTAATTTTATATTTTCCATTGAATTCTGTAATTTGCCCCCCAAAATTAAAAGTAGAGGATTCTCCTTATTTTTCCAGTAAACTTCAGCTCAGAACCTATACCTCTAATTTTTTTCAAAACTTTACGTTTTATAGTTTCGGTGATAAAGGGGGGGGGTAAATTTTGGTACATTTTCGTTAATAAATTTTTAACTAATTTTTTTAAAATATAAAAAAAATATATTGGTGTTCTTCAGAATGGGACCTATCATTTGATGTATTACATGATGCATTTGAAATTTCTTTATTTTTAAATTTTCATTTAATTCTATAATTTGCCTCCCAAAATTAATATTAATGGTTTCTCCTTTTTTTTTCTGTAAAGTTGGGACAACGTTCTATATTTCCTATTTTTTCAAAATTTTAGGCACAGTAGTTTCGGAGATCAGAGGGGAACGGTCGATTTTTTTAGTTTTTCCCCCAGAAGTTCCCCCTAAAATGAAAATTTCTTCTTTTACGATATCTACTCCTGATGAGGTCACCAAACTACACATTGATACCAAATTTCAACCTCTTCCGTCCAGTAGTTTAGGAGAAAATGGCTGTGATGTGACAGAGGCAGAAATCCTGAGTGATATTATAAGGGTATCCGTATATTGTATATACGGAACCCTAAAAAGACTTGGGATAAACTTAAAAACATATAATAGCCAAAAAGGGACTAGAAATGGGAGGTTGAGAAAATAGAGACCTGTGGAAACAAAAAACGGTAAACCCTGGAGGGTAAAAAACCGAAGAAAGAAGATCTATTGTTTTGTAATTAAGAATATAATTTGTTATCGTGAACTTCATCTAATATATAACATATTTTTTAATAATAACAGGCGTATTCTATAAAGGCAGACTCAGAGAGATGAGTTTATACTTTTTTGTACAACGTAAGACAAACTGTTTTGTTTTTAAGTGGTAAAAAACATATAAACCCCAAACGTCGCAGAAATGTCATATAAACTGTCTACACAATATTTGAAACTTTTAATTTTGATCTGTTAGAATTGTCAGAAAATAACTCTGAACATAATAAAAATAATGATGAAATGAAACTAATTACTTTGTTTACTATCACTAACACATTTATTCACTAAAACATGTGACTAGTTTCGATGCCTAGCGCATCATTTTCAAACATATATAAACAATGAAAAAACCCATCTAACAAACCTTAAATACAAAACTAATGACCAAATACATCGACATGATGGTTAGCTGGTCGTGGTCAATAACATAATAATCATCATCATCATCATCATTATGTTATTTTGGTCATTAGTCATTGGTCATTAGTTTTGTATTTAAGGTTTGTTAGATGGGTTTTTTCATTGTTTATATATGTTTGAAAATGATGCGCTAGGCATCGAAACTAGTCACATGTTTTAGTGAATAAATGTGTTAGTGATAGTAAACAAAGTAATTAGTTTCATTTCATTATCATGATTGACTATTACAAAGTAACGGCTTCCACAATCGATTTTTTTTTATAATAAAAATACTAAAAAATACAAACTGGATCATTAAAACTGTACGCCCACTCGTAGTGAGGTTTTCCACACTTCTTAATTCACAATATGTCAAGTGTCAAAGTTGATTTCATTAATTTTTTGGTTCCTAAACACAAAACTCTATTTCTCATGATTACCAATGGAAAGTACAAACCCAATAAAAATATAAAAATTTCAAAACGAAATTTTCGGGTATTCCAAAAACGAATTTTCCGCTCTATCATAAATCGCTGAAACACAAAACTTCTTTCACCATAAGCTAATAAAACGAACATCTGTTCGACAGAACTCCATTTTCCAGGTCTCTGCGAATTTGGCGATAGTCCAACATCGTTTAGGGGAAAAATCACCTGATGCGTTCCTCACAAATACAACAATTTATCTTGCCTTTAAACTTAAAGTATCACTGTCAGCGTCGGCGATTAGCTTAATTAGTTTTTGGGAAATCACTGACTTCGCGCTTTTCCTAATGATGAGGGACAGCGATGTTGTTTGGGTGTACGCAGAGGTTTTTACCCTTACCACATATTTGTAAAATAGTTGTATGTGGGCTAATATTAGCTTCGGCATGCTTAAAGCACAATAGTGATCAGTAATCTACACTTTACGTAAAGATACAATAATACATTTCTTAATATTATAATAGCAAAAATTGCACTGCTCTACAAATTATCACGTTAGATTTCTGATTGGGATCACCCTTCTAAAATCCCTATTACTAAAACTGTTTTGATAGAACTTTTTCTTTTTTAATCATAAAAATTCATTTTATTAAAAACTATTGTATTATGAACGAGTTAAAATGACTTATGACATTTTTTTTCTAAATATACTTTAGTTAGTAACAGTTCACAATTTTGTGTAGAATGATTAATCTAAATTTTAAGGGTTTTGTAATAGTAGTAAAATGTCAGTGGTAAAAATTATAATTAAGTCATGTTAAGAGCAATAAATAGTTTATAATTTATTTAAATAAAACAGAGAAATAATTAAAAACATCGTCATTCCTCGGATTAGAACTCACGACTTTCAGCTTCACAGACTGCACGTTACTACTTTATATAAAAATATTCCATAATATGCTTATATATTACATGTATATGAAAACTTTTTTTAGTGGTATGTAATTTATAAAAACTCATCCTAAGCTTTATATCTCTTTTTAATTCAATTTCAATTTTTAAATGTGCTCTTCTTTTTAAAATTTTAGTTAAGAAAACATAATCTAGTAGGTTTCCTTTCAGATTTAAAAATCCAAATCTTTGCAGAAATATTGCTATAAAAGTCCTATAATCCAGAGCAGGAACCAGTTGAATTCAGTCACAGTTTACATATAATCAAAAAAAAAAACGTAAATACATTTATCTTAAGTATCGTAATTAATTGCCTTATAGGGTTTTAGCTAACCCACGGATTTTTTGCGTGATTTCTTTCCTATGAATCACACTGTACCGATTCCCATCTTTGCCATCTTTCTGGGCTAGTTTTAGCTGAAACTCGTAAATGTCTCTATTGATTTCACATTAAAATAGTATATTTTAGTTGCATGTATAAAATACATAAATAAAAGTATTCGATATTTCAATCACTTGTAGACAGCGCAGATGAATGTTCTCTATTAAAACCATTCCATTATCTTGCGCTCAATGGACTGTAAAATCTCAAATCACAATTGAATTTGTTCACTATGACTTTTTAGTGTCAAAAGGACCTCTAAAAATGCACTTGTGTTAACTTTTAACCGTCCATGAATGTACAATTTTATTTCACTTAAAACAAAATAACTAAATACAGAAACATAAAATATTACTGCATGAATTCGTATTTCCTAAATAAATCGATAATTTAATGAACATTATAAACATTGTTATAAACGTATTCCATGTAAATATATTAATACATAGTTCACGAAATTTAAATTCAGTGTTTATACCTACTATTAAGCAACACACAATACGAACATTTATTATATTTGGATCAGTAATATTGGTTGCATAGATAGTTGCTCATTGATTGCAAATTTTGACTAAAGCTTTGAGTGAACATTCAATTTGTTCATAAACATCAACAAACTTTAAAGACCCTTTCTCAAAAATACGTTAAGTATACAAATAGTTTGTATTTCATGTCAGTGTCTTCTATCTGATGCTCGTAAGAAAAAAAGTCTAGACAAAATAGGTAAGTCAGTCGATTGGTATCAATTCAACTAAAACCCACCTTTTTAGATTCCAACAAAAAAACCAACGATTATAACATAATCATATATAAAATCTGACTTTTCCTGCTATTCTGTCATCGATCAGTAAAAATACTTTCGAAACTTACATTTAGACATCTTCAGCATAAATTATTTGAGATGAATGGGTTTGTGGGACCATGGAGAACTCTCGTATTAAATCCTGGCTGTATTGGCTCAGCGTGCATTGATTTGCCAGTATAGATAGAATGGACTAGTCCTGTTATTGGGACAGACGGCTTGTTTTAGTTGTAGGTAAAAAGTAAAAACTTATATTGGACGGCAAATAAGTAGTTGCATATACAAGGTTGTTGAAATATAGGGTGGAGTAGAATTATAATTATACAGGGTGGGTAATAAATGGTAGAAAAATTTTGTTATATATGGATTACCTGAAAGGTTACAATAAGTTGCTTTAAAAGAAGTGTTAACAACATTATGCTTTATAATGTGGTTAAAAATATGTGAGGAAAAATTGTGAAATAGCGTGGCTCATAATCAGTTGCACATATAGGGTATATAGTATTTAAAAATGTTATACTGATTGACTAACAAGCAGCAGCGTATACAGGGTAGTTGTAATAAATACAAGGTGATTCAAAAAAATGTTGAACAAAATTGTTATATAAAGCGCCGCAGAAGCAGTTGCAGTTTTGGTGAGATATATTGGGCATTGATGGATTCATAGTTATACAAGGAGGTACAAAAATGTTATACTGGAAAGCCGATAAGTAGTTGCATATATAAGGTGGTTGAAATAGCGGGTGGAGTAGAATTGTAGTTAAACAGGTTGGATAAAATTTTTTTGTAGGATAGAACATGAGCTATTGCATTTATGCAATAACTGAAATGTAGATCGAAGTAAAATTATAGTTATACAGTGTGATTAAAACAATGGTAGAAAATGTTGCATATACGAGCGGTTGAAATATAAGGTGGTGATAAATTATACTTTCCAGGGGGGTTAAAAATGGTTATATAGTAGTCCGTAGCAGTAGCGGTAGCAGTTGCCTAAATAAGATAGTGAGTGAAGTAGAGTTATAGTTAAGTGTTTAAAAAATGTTATATTTGGTGGCCCCTAAGCAGATGAACATACATGGTGGTTGAAATGGTTTCTGAAAAATACAGATAAGTTAAGTACTTGAATATCAAGGTTTAGTATCTAAGGGCAGTTTGTGGGCACTGCCCGGAACACTAGTTGCCCTCTTATAGAAAAAACTCTCCCGCAGGATTAACTGTGAGAAAGTAGGTCTACAGATTTGTCAACTAGTACTCCAGTATAATATGTTGTGTATTTTGTGTTGTACTTATCTGTTTTTTTGTGACGTTTCGATTCCTTATCAGGAATCGTTGTCGAACAATGTTTGTTTGAATGTTTTGCACTATATTCGCTTGACTCTTTTTGGTAATGTCAATTGACTGATTAATTGACTTTGAAGTTTCCTTTTTGATGTTCATTCGTCAGAAGTTGTTGCCATGCAACCGGTATCTCTACAGAGGGTGTCCCGATTTCTCCATTATTCAACAACATGCAGACACTTTCATTTATTTTTCTTTTTTTTTTGGTATGTTCTTCTTTAAGTATTATTTTTGTCTTATTCCAGTCCATTTTGTGTGTACCATTATCCGTGAGTACATGATTTGCCAATGTTGATCTGTCTTCTTGAGACGTTGTATTGGTGCTCGTTTGTTCTAATTTGGAGAGCTCTTGATGTCTCACCGGTATATGTTTTTCCGCAGGCACAAGGTACACTGTACACACAATTTTTGGAACTTTGAGTACCGTTTTCCGGTTTTGTTTTTGTCAAATTTGATCTTAAAGTATTATTTGTTTTAAAAATCGTTTTTACTTGGTATTTATTGCCAATGCATTTAATTTTTTCGGAGACGCCGGAAACATAAGGAATAACGTTTATAATTGTAGAGTTAATATCAGTTTGTGTGTTATTATTTAAATTGGAAGTATTATGTGTTGTTTGTGTCGTTTGTTGGTGTCTTTGTTTTTTCTCGATTTGGTAAATTGTTTTGTTTATGAAATTTCTTGGGTATTCGTTTTGTTCTAAAACTTCCTTTATCAAACATAACTCTTTCTCAAAAATTTCCTTTGTTGCTGAAACTGCTTTGGCTCTGTCATATAAGGATTTAATGACTCCTTTTTACATTTAAAGAATGATTTGAATAAAAATTCAAATATCTATTACTATGCGTGGGTTTCCTATAAATGCTTGTAGTGAAATTGTTGTTTGATCGGTCAACAAACACGTCTAAAAATGGAAGTTTATTTTCATTTTCTATTTCAATAGTAAATTTAATTGTAGATTCTTTGTTATTGATCGTATCTAAAAAGCAGTATAAGTCGTCTATGCTATGTTCCCATATTGCAAAAATATCATCAACGTAGTGCCACCATACTTTAGGTTCTTTTGAAGAATTAACGATAAAAGTTTCCTCAAAGTATTTCATAAATATATTACTTACTATGGGTGAGAAAGAAGAACCCATAGCCATTCCAAAATCTTGTCTGTAGAAACTTTCTTCACATTGAAAATATGTTGTTTTTAAACAAAGTTCGATAAGCTTTACTATTGTATTAACTGATAATTTTGTTCTTTCTTGAAGTGAATTATCAAGTTCTAATTTATCTTTAATAATTTGTATAGATTTATCTACTGGTACATAGCTGAATAAACTGACAACATCAAAAGTTACCAAAATTTCATAGTTATTTATTTGTGTATTTTTCAATTTTGATAAGAGGTCTGCTGTGTTTTTTAGTGTGTTGTGGTTGAATTGGTATGGTTTGATGATTTTGAGTAAACATTTTGAAATATTCTGCAATGGTGAGTTTATCGAGCTTACAATGGGTCGCAAAGGAATAAGACAAAAATACTACTTAAAGAAGGACATACCAAAAAAAGAGAAATCAAAGAATGTGTCTGCATGTTGTTGATACCGGTTGCATGGCAACAACTTCTGACGAATGAACATCAAAAAGGAAACTTCAAAGACAATTAATCAGTCAATTGACATTACATTAGTCAAGCGGATATAGGGCAAAACATTCAAACAAATATTGTTCGACAACGATTCCTGATAAGGAATCGAAAGGTCACAAAAAACAGATAAGTACAACACAAAATACACAACATATTATACTGGAATACTAGTTGACAAATCTGTAGACCTATTTTCTCACAGTTAATTCTGCGGGAGAGTTTTTTCTATAAGAGGGCAACCAGTGTTCCGGGCAGTTTCCACAAACTGCCCTTAGATACTACACCTTGATATTCAAGTACTTAACTTATCTCTATTTTTCAGAAACCATTGCGAGGAGAGAAAATCCCAGATGAACATTCAAAATAATCACTTACCTCCTCAATCATTTAGAAACTACTTAACATTTTGTTTCTCGAAATCTTAACCTCTATTCAAAATATGTATGTTTTTGCACATGATACTTTATTTAATTATAATTTAATCATTTATCAATACATTTTTAAATTTCTTCAGAAGTTCCCCCATCCCCACTTTCAGAAAGTCATTGATCTGGTCTAGGAGGGGCTAGAATCAGTTTAACCGACGTTCTGGCGACATATAATATTGCTACATCAACAATTGATCTCTTTTAATTAATCTCTTTTGTATGAATTCAAGGCCGTTGATATGGGAGGTAGTTAATCCCAATATGATTTTTTAATGTTATATGTTTTCTTCATATTACCTATTGTTATTAGTTTTATAAAACTCTATTTTTTAGCTTTAACCTTAGGAATGTCTTGACAAAAATAATGAAGATCACAAATAGCAATATGTAAATATTTACGCCTTCATTCGACCTATTAGCTAAACATCCCATTTCCAACTTGACAGCATACCGTTTGTGTTATTGAGATGACAATGCTATTACACAAAACGTTACATATCCCCAAATAAACATCAAAGTTTTGGATTTATATGTAATGAATTTAAAATTGGATAATTAAATTTAAACAACTAAACTTTTTACGAGCCATTTCGGGTCTAGTAAAATAAACAATTTTTAAAGGATCGCTTTGTTGATATTCAAACCGCTTATTCAATCTCCATTTCAATGATTCGGTTTCGAAAATACCGAATTTTATGTGTGAAAATTATCAGATGAGAATTTAATTTATCCAAAGCTTTGATAAATTTAACTACCTACTTGATATATTTGAGATATTTCCAAATGTTAGGTTAATGAAAAAAATTTTAGTGTTTGGGTTTTGACACTCTTTTATCGAATCTTGTTTGAAAAAATTTTTACGGTTAATATTTTCAATAATTTCCATGTACTGGAAACCGATAACTGTTTAATTTAAATACTATATTACCAAAAATAACTACAACACGTCTTTTCAGGATTTTGTACCGTCTAATTGAAAGAAAAATTATCTGATGCTGTCAGATAAGTGGAAAGGGTTGATTATTGGGTAAACATTTTCTACAAATACTAAGATCTGAAGTGGTCTGTAGACAATTTTAAATGGTGACGTCCTATATTTCAAGCAAATAGTATCATCCTGTCCAGCTTTAAGATGTTATCGACATATTTTCAATCATAAACAGAGTTTAACTAACTGATTTATTGAGGACGATTTTATACTGGGAATGGACCTAATTAGCCAGCATAGATTATGTTCGACACGAGATATGATGTTCTTCGGTTCCTAAATGAGAAATTTGTATTGACACGACCCGTCAACAGTTCAGTCACCTCCATAAAAATTGTGGCAAAGACTTCAGCTAGAATTCCCGGTCAAACGGAACAGATTATTCATGGGTAGCTAGACAGCAATCCTGGGAGCTGCGTTGGAATGGTGGAGTCCGTACACTCACCTCATGACTACTTAGTTGGACGGGCTATAGTTAAAACCGGACGAGATATACCAATCAGAGTCCTGAATTTGTCCGACAACGACATCAGAATTACCAATAGTCTAGAGACCATCATCAATTGCGAAGAAGAGTACCAGACGTCGGTGAAGGAGACAGGGCCCGATAAAGAGTTCCTACAACAGTTTGCTGACCATTTGACACACTTGACACCAGAGAACCAGCAGAAAGCCAAGCAATTTATCACAAAACACTGGCAAATTTTTAACAGTTAAGATGTAACCACCGGTCGCACAAACATCATCCAGCATCGAATAGATACCGGAAAGGCTCAACGCATCAGAATACCACCTAGACGACTACCATTGGGGCAACAACAGGCAGTCGAGGAAAACATGGAGTCCATGTAACAAAATGGAGTTATTGAGCCATCCATCAGCCCATGGTCTGCTCTCGTCGTGCTAGTGAAAAAGAAGGATGCAACCACCCGATTTTGCGTGGATTACAGAAAGCTGAATGACGTCACGAAGAAAGAAAGCTATCCACTACCTCGAATCGATGACACTTTGACCAAACTAACAGGCTCCCGTTAGTTCTGTACACAAGAGTTAAAAAGTGGATATTGGCAGTTTAGTCTACACGCAAACGAGAGAGAGAAGGCAGCGTTCTCCACCAGTAAAGGGCTGTTTCAGTTCACGGTCATGCCCTTTGAGTTATGTAATGCACCCGCGACATTTGAGAGGCTAATAGAGTATGTACTGAGCGGGTTAACATGGAGGACGTGCCTAGTATACCTCGACGACATTCTAGTCATGGGTCAGACATTCGACGACCATCTGAAGAACCTGGGCGAAGTATACTCCAGGACAGGAGTTAGTTAAACAGCGACATCTAGCGTATATTGTAATGTTATTGTAAATCAGCTGTTCTGTATAATTTGATGTAAATAAGAGTTCTAGAAAAGTGAAAGCGAATATTAGTTTTATAATTTTAAATTGAACCCACGGACTATATAATAATATTAATCAAATAATTAAATGCAAATTAGAAACAGAATATTTAATATGAAAGTTACTGCAGATCAGTATTGACATCCGAAAATTCAATACTGATCTATTTTATTGACTATTTTACCAATAAACACTAACAACGCATGTATGCCACTTCCAGAAGTACATGCTCTAAGAATATAACAGCATCTAACGATCGCTCCCTCTATACATAATTACTCAATGTTTTGACCATCTGGCGGCGGCGGCATTGACATTATGGACGTAAATAATGAATATTTATTATATTTGATTTAATGAATGAACCAATATTATAAATTAATATTAACATTCTGCACTGAAGATCGTCAGTAGCTACTTAACAAAACAAGAATGAAGAAAATCGGTTGAGAGACAGAGGAGAAAATGGTACCTAATCGTTTTGTCTTTGCCTATTTACGAATATATACTCGTATAGATTTATGGTATTTATGTCAAACAATAATTCATGTTTTTTACTAAATCAATACCTCATATTTCAATGTCTCGATGACAATTGTAAACGAACTAGATCACTGCTTTTACAAGAACCCAACATTTGGCAATATCTCCTGTATGAATATAAAAAAATAAATGCAGCGTATACCTACCTTCACACTTCAGACCTTGCTTATAAATACCATACAAAAGGGACCCACAGTGATCACAAAAAGTTGGTGACATATACGTGTGAACTTTGAACCTGTGCGGCAAGTCTATTTTGAATCTTTCTCGTAAATACTAAAAACAAATAGACAAGTTCAGTACATTTTGAAGCCAAATACTAACTTTGGATCCTGCACAAAAAAAACAGGGTTTTTGGATCTAAGTGTCAATGTCTGAAACTTTGATGTGTTTCATGTAATGACCTCCTAATCAAGCCTCAATCAAGAAGAGGTAGGCACATGGACAGTTTTTAACATATACAGGGAGTTACGAGTTGGGTTTCAAGTAAATGAAAATATCGATATCCATATCAATATAACGAAGGTTGGAAAATATCGATAGTCGATAATATCGACAGTTTGAATGCGATATTATCGATAATTTCAACAGTAGAGTTGGGTTAATAAAAATCAAATAAGAAAGGTTGTTTACAAATAATAAGCTAAACGATCAGTCACTGTTGAACTCTCACACTTCCTAGTAGCTCTTATTAATGGAATTTCAGAAAAGTACTTTAGACAGTCTTCTATATCGATATTCATTGCGGTATTTTAGTTACGATATAATCGAACGTTCGATATATTGTTGCACCACTAAATAAGAAGAATCTAATGGTCACTATGGGAATCGTTCTCAATATAAAACTTTGTATGAAAATAAAGTTATCAAATTGCATGCAATGTAATAGATATATTTTTTTCATTATTTTATTAGAATTAAAGGAAAACAAAAACAATTTCAGATTCATTCTGTATTAAGTACAAAATATTTCACTAAATAACAACTGTTCAAGGTAGAAGGTAGAATCTACACTCAGTTATCAGTTATACAACATTTATAAAAATGCAACAGCAAAAAGTAATCAGAGGTAAAAAAAATATTAAGCGAAGTAGATAGGGGGATTCCTTATCTCTACAACAATTTACTGAGGCCTGGAATATGTTTTCAAATTCTTAGATTTGGAAAGCATGTGTTTACGAGTATTGTTGTTGGGGAAGACTGACAAATCTTATATTTGGAGATGACATAGTTCTCATATGAGACGACTTACAAGAAGTCAAACAAATGCTCGCAGAACTACAGTTGGCAACGCAAAAAGCAAGTCTGAAACTAAATATAGCAAAACAAAAATGCTGACCAACTTAGTAGTGACCGAAACTTTAAAAGCAGAAAATAGGGAAATCGAATTCACAGAAAATTTACCTTAGGCATCAAATTTAGTTCAGAGAGGATAATCAGACAACAGCCGACTAGGTCTAGGTTGGGCAGATGATAGACACTGAGAGTAGACCACCGACCCAAAGGACAGAGATTTCAAAAGAATAACTATAAATTGAATGGCAGAAGTGCAGGAAATAGGAAAAAATCGATACATTAACAGAAAGAGGGGCTGAATGATAATGATGATGATGATGATAATAGTGATGATGAAGGAGGAAGAGGATTGGCAGATCTAAGCAAACTATTAGATCAACAAATTTCTATTTTGCATAGTCATTTCCAGAAACTCGCAGAATTTTCTGATCTCCACAGAGTCATGTGCCAGGTTGATGACTCCACTGCGACTGACACAACAACACGTCCAATTACACCACCAGACCACTGATCAGAAACTGCTGAAATGGAAAGAGAAGCAGACATATAAATGACGTCAACCAAGATTATGTCGACAGTGCAACGTCGAACTACTGGTTGGTCTCTGGTCATATGTTTCCTGAAACGGAAGGCTTTATATTGCGAATCCAAGATCAAGTAATCCCAACTAAGAACTACCTAAAGTACATCGTTAAAGACCCTTCTATTAACAACGACAGATGCAGGTACGGTTGCCAAACATCTGAGTCTATCCAGCATATCACAGGAGGTTGTCAAATGTCAAACGACACGATGCTGTGGCTAAAATACTGCACCAGGAACTAGCACTGAAACTTGAACTATCACAGTCGGCAAGGTTACCATACCATAAATACAAACCAGAATCTTTTTTAGAAAATAACAACTACAAGCTGTACTGGGACCGCACGATACTGACTGATCGGACTGTTGCTCACAATAGATCAGATATAGTTTTGGTAGATAAAGTCGCTCGGAAAACAACTTTAATTGACATAGCAATTCCTAACAATAATAATATAAATGTCAAGCAGGTTGAGAAAATAACCAAATATAGAGATTTAGAACTACAAATAGAGACTCACTGGGACATGAACAACACACGAACTGTATCAATTGCTATGTCAACGACAAGACTAGTCCCAAAAAATCTATTAAACAATTTAAAATGCCTCGGTCTGGACGAACATCTTTACAAACAAATGCAAAAAGCCGACCTGTTAGGAACAGCCCGGACGGTCAGGAAATTCATGGGAAACTGCCGCCACGACTCCAACCACGGGCCTGAAAACCTGGCAAGGGCTCCCACAGAGCTAACCCTTTTGATATCTAGGATATCTGTGGCTTAGTGAATTTTCCCCTAAAGGCACTCTTAGCGTGCCTTAGAGGAAGTGTGATGCCATACATTGTATGGTCAAGTCGTGACGAAGATGATGATAATATTATTGATGCTGTTACTGTTGTTGGTGATGATGATGAAATTTATTTCACAACCAACTAGATTTCAAAAAATTGATATTGTTTTAACTTAACAATGTGTTATTTAATGGACTGAAAACAATATCGAGAATCCTGACCTTTATTGAATTAATATTTAATTCACAGTTCCCTGTATATCTCATAAACTGTCCACTGTTTTCGAAAAATTGGCATTTTTGATTAGAAGATCATATCAATCATAACAAAATTTCAGAAGTTTTCAATTATATAGAAGATCGTATCGTTTGTTTATAACAATTTTTAGTAGGTAATTTTAAAAAATCTAAATATAACATATAATATTTTATTACTTGATATTAATTCTACTAAACAAAATTCCTTACTAATGCTTCTCCAACTTTCAAAATACTTACCATCGTACTTTCGGATTCTCTGCCTGATCCCGGGCATTTTCCCAACAATTTGTCGTGGCATTTTTTATGCACAGCCGTCTGACAACCTGTAATTGAAAATCAGAAAGCAATTATAGCAGTAATCCTCTTTTTAATAAGTTCAGGATTGTTAGCTTACATTGGCACTGATACCCTTGTTTTCCGAATCCCCATAGAAAATCCTTGCAAAAGGCGCAAAACGTCGGTTGACGAAAAAATTTCGCTACGAATTTATGGCCCTTCGTCTCATGGATTCTGAAAATGTAATGAAAAAGTTGTGTAATCACTATAAGACGACTTGTAATGTCTTATAGAAAGGTTTATTTTGAGGTTCAATATGACAAAATGGACATAAGTACAAACACTTCATGTAAATTTAAAACTAGAAAGTACACCAGTGACAACTAGTGTACAATAACAACTCCAAAGTAGATAAGGAACAGAATACAATAAGTTCATTATCCGAAAGAGGGTAGGCAAATCTCTATGATTGAGGTAGAACAGAGACCATGATAGCTTTAATAAATTGTGACATCCCAATGCCAACAAAATAATCAACATCATTTTCCCAACTAAATATTCCTCTCTATATCCTATATCCCAAATGAAAACTTATCCTTCTCGCTAGCAGACGTGGTGTTTTAAATTTCAAATACTACCCAAAATGATTGCCTGACCAAGATAGTGAACGGCCAGCAAAAGAAACAGACATGTAGGCAGTGGCGGCTCCAGGAGGGGAGGCACTAGGGTCACGTGCCCCCCCCCCCCCCACCGAGACCATCAAGTTCATATATACACACATATACATACACACGTCTATACAAGATTTATTTCTCTGGTGGTAGATCTGGGATTTTGATTCATCGATATTATAGTGCCTCTCGAGGTCTTTGGCACCACAATAGGGTACTAAAGAAAAAAGACATTAACATCCCCTACTGTAAACATTTGAAGAAGGGAAAAAGTCTCTATGGCACTGAAGAATGACTTCATAAGTTAAATAAGAAACTCAAGCTCTTATTTCAGTGCAAAAATTGTATTACAAAGCAGTAGAATTATTTTTAAAACTTACAGCATTCAGTAAACATTCTAGAATGACTTAGAAAGAGCAGTTTAAGAGATGTCTAAGTACTTCTTGGGAAATAACACCACAGTTTAAAGAAAATTGCTTTATATTCCAAACGTTTCGGGGTCTAGATCAGACCCCGTTGTCAATGGTTAAGAAACTACTGATAAAAAAGGCACAATTCTAAGATAAATTAAAATATTTGACAATGTGTATTATTTGATTTCTGACGTAACTAAGAGAATTTATTTGTAATATACAGGGTATCACAGAAATTTCTAAAGATCATATAATCATAAAGTTCCTTTCAAATTGCAAGAATTTGAAAGGGAGATCTTCAGAATTTTATGTGGCGCTTCTAGGTGCGACTTTGTTATAAGATAGTGCATTCGCCAAAAATGCGACCAAAGAACTTTGTTGATTCAGTGATCCCATTAAAATCATAAGGGAAAACCTAGGAAAAACCTTATGAACTTTCCCGATATTGGATTGTTCACAAGGACATGACCATTAGCAATTTCTTCCTTAATCATCGGCAACCAGGAACGACTGAATTCTACGGAGGTAGTAGCGATACAATCGTTTTCATTTAACAAAATTAAAGCAGACTCTTTTAGTTTTCTTTTGGTGTTGTGTTCTTCTTTGTGTAATATAACTGAATTTTGAAACTGTATTTTATGACCAAGATCCCAAGCATGTTCACAAATTTTGGATTTTTCAAATTGTCGTTTTTAATGTAATTTCGTTCGTTTATTCGAACATTCAGAGGTCTAGAGGTTTCTCCAATATAGAATTTATTACATTCACACGGGATTTTATAAATGCAATTTTTTGTATTTTGAGTTGTGTTATTTGGTTTGGTTTTTGATATAATTGATTTTAGTTTATTTCTTGTTTTAAATGATGTTTTGATATTATATCTGTTTCCCACTCTTTTTAGTCTTTCTGATAGACCCTGTATGTATGGTATAGTTATTGTATTAATGTGATTATCTTGGGAGTCAGTGTTGCTTGGTGAAGTTTGATGTTGGTTGTTAGGAATTGTTTGGTATTCCATTTTGTTTAACACGTTATTAATAAATTTATTTGGGTAATGATTGGCAGAAAGTACATTTTTTATGAACGTTTTTTCTTCATTGAATTTATTGATATGAGAACAGTTGGTTTTTGCTCTGTCATATAGAGATTTAATAATACCTCTTTTTACTGAACATGGATGATTAGAGTTAAAGTTGAGATACCGGTTAGTATGAGTTGGTTTTCTGTAAACTTCTGTTTCAAATGTCGATTGTGTTTTGGTTATTAAAATGTCTAAGAATGGTAATTTATTATTCTGTTCAAGCTCTAGTGTAAACTGAATAGTTGGTTCTGTGTTGTTTATTTTGTTAAATAATGCATGTAAATCCTCAAGATTATGTTCCAAATAACGAATATGTCATCAACATAACGCCACCAAACCAAAGGTTTAATCTGTTTTGAGAAAATTGTTTGTTCTTCAAATTTTTCCATAAAAATGTTGCTTAAAGCGGGAGACAAACAAGAACCCATTGCCATGCCAAAATCTTGTTGGTAGAAGTTATCATTAAGTTGAAAAAAAAACTTGCTAATGTGAAAGTATTTTTGTATTGGATATGTGATAATTTTTCTAAGATATGTGCGCTGTTTTTAAGGTAAGAATTAGATTTACCAGTAAGTGGTGAAATAATTGTTAAAGGGAATTTTGAGAGCTCACTGCATGGAGAATTTATGGAGCTGACAATTGGTCTTAATGGAATGTTGGGTTTATGAATTTTAGGTAACCCGTATAAATGGGGCGGTTTAGAATTTTAATTAAAATAACCCTAGCATTGCCTTTATCTGCAGGTAAAATCTTAATAGTGCTGTCATTTTTTAAAACTTTTTTTCATTTTTCGAAAGGTTATTTTTTGTAGGCATAGGTTTTTCTAGTTCAATTTTTGCTCGTATTCGATACTCTTGAGCTTCACTATTGTTTAATTTGTTTGCAGTTTGTTCTATAGCACTGATGATGTCAAATGTTGGAATAGTTTTTGGGGAAATTGCAAAATTAAGGCCTTTTTGTAGAATTGAGGTTTCAGAAGCGTTTAACTGTTTGATTAAATTTACGTAAATGTGTTTGTTTTTGAGACCTGAATTCACTGTTGTAACTTATAAGAGTACTATTTTTAATTCTGTTAAATTCATTCTCTGGTATTCGATAAGCTAGAAAGTTATGTACATACCCAATATCTTTTTCTAATTTAAACTTATTGTAACGATGAAATTGTATGCGGTCTCTAATAGCAGCGATATGTTCACAAATTTTGGATTTTTCAAATTGTCGTTTTTTTTCTAGGTTTTCCCTTATGATTTTAATGGGATCACTGAATCAACAACGTTCTCAGGCCGCATTTTTGGCGAATCTTATAACAAAGTCGCACCTAGGAGCGCCACATAAAATTCTGAAGATCTCCTTTTCAAATTCTTCCAATTTGAAAGGAACTTTATAATTATATGATCTTTAGAAATTTCTGTGCTACCCTGTATATTACAAATAAAATTCTCTTAATTACGTCAAAAATAAAATAATACACATTGTCAAATATTTTAATTTACATCTTAGAATTGTGCCTTTTTAATCCGTAGTTTCTTAACCATTGACAACGAGGTCTGATCTAGACCCCGAATATGGAATATACAGCAATTTTCTTTAACTGTGGTGTTATTTCCCAAGAAGCACTTAGACATATAAAAGTGTAATTAACGCCCTCTATTAGGAGTACTATATTAGAGTTCAAATTCGTTATCCTCATACATAAAAAAAAGAATGTACCAATTTTCAATTAAAAAATATTAAAATATAAATATTATTAATTGGCATTTAGGGGAAGGCATCATAATTTGTAATAATGTACAGCTCAGAGATCGGACATTCATAATGGATCAACCTGTATATGAAGATCTAAAACAGCTAAAACCTAATCAACCCCATCATCTATTCCAGTTTATGTTTTCTATATCTAAATTTTAGAAAAACGAGATAAGAAAAAAGCGCATACCCTCTGCATCTACCCAATCGAATTTTACGTCCTTCTAAATTTTTCCAAAAATTGTAATTGTTGTTACTGCTAAATCCACTGTCATCACTAACTTTACTTTTGCCGCTCGAACCTTTAATAAAAACTCGCGATTTATTTTTTGCGTTCACCATAACTTCCATACGACATTAACTGAGAGGATAAGATCGCGTATAACAAATAAATACGCGAATTGAAGCGAATCACGCATTCTTCTTATTGGCAACAATTAATGTACCGAATCTAACCAGTAAAATCAAAATAATGCGGCTTCTAGTCACCAGATGAGATCAATTACGAGCAATTGTGGGGGCACTTATGTGTGAAAATTAAAGAAATTTCCTATGTGATGTAATTCAAAAGAATACTTATATGCTGTAAAATCTTGGTGGAATTCGTACAAAAGATTAGATAGTTTATTGCTGAAATATCAGTAAGTCGAATATGCAGGGTGAAATATGGGTAACGGACGCCTTTATAGACAGTATAATCAACTGATTTTACTGTTACTGTCGGTATGGAAAGATGTGTATTCTCTCTTCTAACTTCGAGAAAGAAAGGCGTAGAGTGGTTATTCTAAAAGAGAAGTGCTTCCTCGAGTTTGCTGGTTGATAATTGATAATGGCTGGAAGAGAATTCGTTTTTCAAAATAACGAAAAATACGATATGATACAATGTTTAAATCAATGTTATGAGAATGTTGAAGAAGCTTTAGAACTATATTTCCACAGCTATAAAGTACGAGTATTTTACCATAAGATATTTCATGAAATCGCGTTTTTAAAACTTTCAGATATCCAGAGAGGCATCAACCTAGTCGAGCAACTATATTTAGACTAAAGAATAATTTACTAAGTTTTGGTGCATATTCTAAAGGTGTATAACAAAGAAAATCGAGAAATGAATGAAATAAATGTGTTAGCTTGCGTTCATGCCTATCCCCAGACTTCTTGTGCGAAATTAGAAAATTACACTGGAGTTTGTCAATCACGGGTCCAAAGAATTTTAAAAAAATATAAATTTAAACCTTACAAACTCAATATTGCCCAGCACTTATATCCTGGTGATGCAGCAAGACGGTTAAATTTTTGCAATTGGTTTTTAGACAAAACCCGAAGGGACAATGATTTTGTAAGGAAAGTTATTTGGTCAGACGAATCTCATATAAGCAGTGCCGGTATATTTAACAGGCAGAATACAAGATACTGGTATGATGAGAACCTGTAATTAATTTTTGAGCGACAACAGCAGGGTCGATTTGGTTTTAATGTAGCCTGTTTCATACTGGGGACAAAAATAAAGTACCGCATTTTTGAAGGAACTCTTACCGCCAATAGGTACTTGACAATCCTAGAAGACTTATTACCCGAAATATTGGAAGATGTTCCCCTCGCCTTTCGCAATTCTATATACTTTCAACAAGATGGCGCCCCCGCCACAATTCTAGATTAATTGGGCGCTTTTTAGAAAATAATTTTCAAGGATGTTGGATAGGAACACATGGACCAATTAGGTGGCCTCCAAGATCACCCGATTTATCTATATTGGACTTTTTTTGTGGGGTTATTTGAAAAATAAAATATATACCAACAGACACAACAGTCGCGAAGAACTTCGTGCCGCAACGGAGGCAGCTTTTCGGGATTTACAAAGGCGACCTGTTATAATTTTAAATGCACTCAGGCGTATTGAAAAGGTTTTCCAATTATGTGTAGGGAAAATGGACAACAATTTGAACAGTTAAATTAATAAGGTCATAAATAATGTCCAAAATTAATTTTAAGATAGATATTTGATTTGTAATACTTGTTCAGTTTATTATACATAATGAACGATGTATAACTATTTATTAGTTGCTTTTAGGTACCTACATTTCGTGTTTCATGTTATATGAATTATTTTCTTTGTTGATAAACTCCTATAAAAAATCTCAAATGGAATTATTTGTTTGATTCTCCTTTTAAATGGAAAATACATGGCCAACTAGCAAAAAACTCAGCTTTTTAGTGTTTTTTAGCATTTCTAATAATACCATGTGTATTGTATTATACATTATTTTAAAGGGAAAAAAATAACGAATTCAATAAAATAATAAAATACAGGGTGTTCCATTTAAAAATATATAATGTTGTGTAGTATTCTATGCAAAATTTTCTATTAGACTTAGTTCTTAGCGCAAGAGTATTTCTAATAACTTCGTAGATATAGAAGGGGTCCAAAAAGTATAAATTATCAAAATCGCCCTGTATCTTATAAATGGAAACACTTATGCAAAATCTGATATGGCCATCCTGAATTTCACAAAAAAGTAGAACAGGTATGTGAAAACCGCAAGACTCTATCTTCAATAACAACCGAGTAACCTGGCAATCTCAACCAAAATGGGATGCACTGTACATTCATTTCTAAGAGAAATTAATTTCTTTGAAAGTAAGTTAAAAAAAACAATTGATGTGACTGGTAACAGGAATACTTACTTGTGGTGTTTCACAGCTCCTCTTCTTCGGGTTATCATACCTCGAGGACGCTGAAATTCATCATCATCTGAAGATTCCATTGATGAACTCTTACTTTTCGTCAGAACTGAACTGGAATGAGAATGGGTTTCATAGCTCGACCCGTCTATCACTCGGTGAACCATTATTTGTTTCGGATGAAGACTCCTCCCCTAAAGGTTAAAAACATCCTTGAGTTACAGCAGAATAACTTACACTACGTTACGGTTAATTATAGCAGAACATTTGCCAATCTTCCTAAAATATAAAATAAGACACAGCCTGAAATCAAAATTAGAGCAAATTCTTTATAGGCCGGGATAGACACCGGTGAAGGTAAGAAGTCTCACTAAATGCAAAGCATGGCAATTACACCATCCCTTATTTATGCTAAATATAACAGTTCTATGACTTTTCTAAATTATAGAAAGTTGAGAAGGTTAATGAATAAAACAATTCCATTGCCAATCTTCCTAAAATATAAAATAAGACACAGCCTGAAATCAAAATTAGAGCAAATTCTTTATAGGCCGAGATAGACACCGGTGAAGGTAAGAAGTCTGACTAAATGCAAAGCATGGCAATTACACCATCCCTTATTTATGCTAAATATAACAGTTCTATGACTTTTCTAAATTATAGAAAGTTGAGCAGGTTAATGAATAAAACAATTCCATTGCCAATCTTCCTAAAATATAAAATAAGACACAGCCTGAAATCAAAATTAGAGCAAATTCTTTATAGGCCGGGATAGACACCGGAGAAGGTAAGAAGTCTCACTAAATGCAAAGCATGGCAATTACATCATCCCTTATTTATGCTAAATATAACAGTTCTATGACTTTTCTAAATTATAGAAAGTTAAGCAGGTTAATGAATAAAACAATTCCATTGCCAATCTTCCTAAAATATAAAATAAGACACAGCCTGAAATCAAAATTAGAGCAAATTCTTTATAGGCCGAGATAGACACCGGTGAAGGTAAGAAGTCTGACTAAATGCAAAGCATGACAATTACACCATCCCTTATTTATGCTAAATATAACAGTTCTATGACTTTTCTAAATTATAGAAAGTTGAGCAGGTTAATGAATAAAACAATTCCATTGCCAATCTTCCTAAAATATAAAATAAGACACAGCCTGAAATCAAAATTAGAGCAAATTCTTTATAGGCCGGGATAGACACCGGAGAAGGTAAGAAGTCTGACTAAATGCAAAGCATGACAATTACACCATCCCTTATTTATGCTAAATATAACAGTTCTATGACTTTTCTAAATTATAGAAAGTTGAGCAGGTTAATGAATAAAACAATTCCATTGCCAATCTTCCTAAAATATAAAATAAGACACAGCCTGAAATCAAAATTAGAGCAAATTCTTTATAGGCCGGGATAGACACCGGAGAAGGTAAGAAGTCTCACTAAATGCAAAGCATGACAATTACACCATCCCTTATTTATGCTAAATATAACAGTTCTATGACTTTTCTAAATTATAGAAAGTTGAGAAGGTTAATGAATAAAACAGTTCCATTGCCAATCTTCCTAAAATATAAAATAAGACACAGCCTGAAATCAAAATTAGAGCAAATTCTTTATAGGCCGGAATAGACACCGGTGAAGGTAAGAAGTCTGACTAAATGCAAAGCATGACAATTACACCATCCCTTATTTATGCTAAATATAACAGTTCTATGACTTTTCTAAATTATAGAAAGTTGAGAAGGTTAATGAATAAAACAATTCCATTGCCAATCTTCCTAAAATATAAAATAAGACACAGCCTGAAATCAAAATTAGAGCAAATTCTTTATAGGCCGGAATAGACACCGGTGAAGGTAAGAAGTCTGACTAAATGCAAAGCATGACAATTACACCATCCCTTATTTATGCTAAATATAACAGTTCTATGACTTTTCTAAATTATAGAAAGTTGAGAAGGTTAATGAATAAAACAATTCCATTGCCAATCTTCCTAAAATATAAAATAAGACACAGCCTGAAATCAAAATTAGAGCAAATTCTTTATAGGCCGGAATAGACACCGGTGAAGGTAAGAAGTCTGACTAAATGCAAAGCATGACAATTACACCATCCCTTATTTATGCTAAATATAACAGTTCTATGACTTTTCTAAATTATAGAAAGTTGAGAAGGTTAATGAATAAAACAATTCCATTGCCAATCTTCCTAAAATATAAAATAAGACACAGCCTGAAATCAAAATTAGAGCAAATTCTTTATAGGCCGGAATAGACACCGGTGAAGGTAAGAAGTCTGACTAAATGCAAAGCATGGCAATTACACCATCCCTTATTTATGCTAAATATAACAGTTCTATGACTTTTCTAAATTATAGAAAGTTGAGAAGGTTAATGAATAAAACAATTCCATTGCCAATCTTCCTAAAATATAAAATAAGACACAGCCTGAAATCAAAATTAGAGCAAATTCTTTATAGGCCGGAATAGACACCGGTGAAGGTAAGAAGTCTGACTAAATGCAAAGCATGGCAATTACACCATCCCTTATTTATGCTAAATATAACAGTTCTATGACTTTTCTAAATTATAGAAAGTTGAGAAGGTTAATGAATAAAACAATTCCATTGCCAATCTTCCTAAAATATAAAATAAGACACAGCCTGAAATCAAAATTAGAGCAAATTCTTTATAGGCCGGAATAGACACCGGTGAAGGTAAGCAGTCTGACTAAATGCAAAGCATGGCAATTACACCATCCCTTATTTGTGCTAAATATAACGGTTCTATGACTTTTCTAAACTATAGAAAGTTGTAAACGTTAATGAATAAAACAATTCCATTCCGGTATTGCTTTTTTACCAAATTTTCATGTAAAGTAGTAGGCCCGTCAGAAGTGTTCTCCCCTTGGCTCGGAAGATGTAGGTACTCCTAGCCTTGGTACGGTGACCGTACTTTTTCAATTGACCCTACAAAATTTATGTATACCTAGCCTTGGTCCACCAAATAACTTGAACATAGCGCCATCTATGATACACTGACTATAAACCATACTCCTAAGTCGAATAAGTCGTGTTATAGAGGTATAGAATACGGTTAACTTTTTTGTAATAGTCCTAGAATGTGGTCCTAGAAGATTAGGGTTCAGCGAAATGCCTTGTGAGGGCACCATCACAAACGTGATTAACGATCGTTAAGATTCGTTGCGCAAGCATGTTTGACGTGTTTTGCTTGTTGTCTGCTATCGGCCATGAAATTTTATTGGTTTTTGTATTGGTGTATTGTAAATGAAAACGTAATGGCCTAATCGGTCATCGGTCTAAAATTGCATTTGTAACGCAAAGCTTAATATTTTTGAAGTATACTAAATAATTAATACCATACCAGTAAAGTCATTTAAAGGCTATTCAAGCAGATTTTGATAGAACGTCTAAAATGTAAATGATTTATGGTACCTATTTATTACTTAATATAATAACTGGTTTTTCTCTCTTATGATCTGTGGTAAAGCCGTACAAAAGTTATACGATCCTTGACATTCGTTCAACTCCATCTATCCGATCCTAGCATCGCTGTGGACCATCGTTTCGATAAAACAAACATGTTACGAGAATAGTAACTCAATCGGCTAAATCAGTTTGAATTTACAAGATTACTAGTATGTTCAAAACAATTCGACCATACACCTTTCTTAATAAATAGGTTATAAAATACAAAATGAATTTTTCAATTCCGACCTGTATGTCTAGCAATTAAAGTTAACAATATTTCACATTTAGAACTCCTACATCTTTACATCGCATTTTGAAACAAACTATTGGGTGTTACTATTTTCTCTGTTGTTTAGATCACTCTGTATATCTATAATTATACTTCGTCCTATATGCCAACTCTAAGCAACTACTTATTTTCCACACTATATAATATTTTTTAACCACCCTGAATAACTATAATTCCACTCCACCTTATATTTCAATCATTCTGAATATGCAACTGCTTCTAACATTTTTTGAAGCCTCCGTCCTATAACTCGAATATCCTTAGTGCATATGCTCATTTAACCATTTTTTGAAGTTTTTTTATCCACTCTGTATAACTACAGTTTTACTTCACTATTATTTCAACCACCTTGTATACGCAACTAAATATGTGCCACCCAATACATTTTTTGAATCACCCTGTATAATACATTCAATTCCACCTTATATTTCAATATGTATGCAACTGCTTATGTACCTACCACATTGCTTGCTGCTTGAATTTCGATACTCGCAAACACCACATAGAAAACATCTCTCATTTTTTCTTCTAACAAAAGATCCAACAAGCTCAATAGAAAACAAAATAGATCGTTTATTGTACAACCACAAACATGAATTCACAGAACAAGAACGTAAAGCACTCACTCCACACTATACTAAACCACCACATTTCTATGGGTTACCAAAAATTTATAAATCTAATAGTCCTTTAAGACCAATTGTCAGTTCTATAAATTCTCCCTGTAGTGCACTTTCAAAATTTCTTTTAAACATTATTCGTCCTCTTAAAGGAAGTTCTGTTTATCATCTAAAAAAGTGCACATTTCTTGGAAAAACTGTCTCATATAGAATACAAAAATACCTTTACAATAGCAAGTTTTGATATAGTAAATCTTTATAACAATGTTCCTGATTCCAAAATACTTCCAATAGTAAAACAACTACTAGAACGGGATTCTTCATTAAATCAACGAACTCAGTTATCAATTGAAACAATAATGGAACTACTCACATTTTATACCAAAACTACAAACTTTCAATTAAACGATGACTTTTACTAACAGGATTTTGGCATGGCCATGGGTTCTTGTCTCTCACCAGCATTAAGTAACTAATTTAAGGAAAACTTTGAATACCAAGTAATTTATCAAAAGAAAATAAACCTTTAGTTTGGTGGCGTTACGTTGACTACATTTTCGTAATTTGCCAACTATCAAATTTACCCTAGAAATTAAAGAAAATAACAAACTATCTTTCCTAGACAAATTAATAACAAAAACAGAATCTTCATTCGAAACAGAAGTTTATAGAAAACCAACTCATACAAACAGATACCTGAATTTCAATTCAAATCATCCGAATACAGTAAAGAAAGGTGTCATTAAGCCATTATATGATAGAGCAAAGACCAACTGTTCTGATGACAATAAATTCAACAAAGAAAAAATAATTATAAAAAATGTTCTCACTGGAAACAATTACCCCACGACATTTATCAACAGACTTGAACAGAAAACAAACCTTCCGAATCAACCCAGAACTTCTCTTATTAACACTACTACTACTCAAGACAACTACCTTACAGTTACAACTATACAATATATACAGCGTCTGTCAGAAACATTGAAAAGAGTGGGCAACAGATTTAATGTTAAAACAACATTCCAAACAAGAAATACACTGAAATCTCTAATATCGAAAACAAAATCAACCAACAAAACCCAGAACTCAAAAAACTGCATATACAAGATTCCTTGCGAATGCAATAAATTTTATATTGGAGAAACATCGACACCATTAAACGTACGAATAAATGAACACAAGAATTACATAAAGAAACGACAATTTGAAAAATCGAAAATTTGTGAACATGCTTGGGACCTAGGCCATAAAATACAATTTGACAATTCAACTATACTTCACAAAGTACAACATAACACAAAACGAAAAATAAAAGAGTCAGCCTTAATTCTTTTGAATGAAGACGATTGTATAGCTCCTACTTCTGTAGAATTTAATTGTATCTGGTTACCGACAATTAAGGAAGAAATTATTAATGGCAACCTCCTTTTGAACAACCCAGTATCGGGAAAGTTCAAAGGTTTTTCCTAGGTTTTCTCTTATAGCGTTAATGGGATCACTGAAACAATAGAATTCTTTTATCGCATTTTTGGCGAATGCGCTATCTTATAACAAAGTGGTACCTAGGAACGCTACTTATAAACAACTCTTCTAATTTGAAAGCTGTTTAACTATAATACATGATCTTTAGAATTTTTTGTATTACCTGTATATCTAAAAACAACAAATCGATGTTTACTGTGTTTTTGCAAATATTTTTACGATTTTTTACAAAGCAACAATCAAGTTTGATGAAGTGGTAGATAAGTACGCAATGAAGGATTTTCCATTTGCTTGGCACCGACTTCAAAAATATACTAGATTAGTAGGTAATTAATTTGTACAGAATGAGCACCTTTTAATGTTTACATTTTTTACTTCCTGGGTAGGTGCCTAACAACATTGAATGTGTTATTTATTTGCTAGAGTTGTATTTTGTAATAATTATTTTTAGCTTTTTAGTTATAGGTGGAAGTCTGTTAACTTTTTTTAAAAAATGTTTTATTTTAACTGTGGTGTTATTTCCCAAGAAGTACTTAGACATTGAAAAATATGCCACAAATATCATTCAGAAACCTCCTTTTTTAATTCTGTTAAAAATAAATAAAACTCTATTACCCACCTGACGAAGATCCGCCTTCACCATCAAATAACAGTCTTTGAAACTCAATCGCTTTCCGATAACTTTCTTAGCGAGTATTTGAAAGCTGAGCCCGTTTTTACCATACAATTCGTCGTTCATATCATTATCGTAGTTCAATGATAAATCCAGCAGATTCTCAGTGGAATTTGTTTTCTCATTCATTTTGCTTCACAGACTCGCTTTCAATTTCTTTCAAATAAGCACCGCTTTTAAAAAAATAACGTTCTTAAGGCTTTTCTGGTAAACGTATACCGAATTGTAAGACAAATTCAATTGCCATTTAAAACACTTATTCATACTTTAGAAGACTTTTTGCAAAAGTGTAGTCAGTTTCAATTGACAACCGAAAACTGGAGATTATCAAACGCGAAAAATGGCTAAACTTTCATGTGAGAATTTATCTGGTTTATTTGTATAAGCAACAATAACAATTCAACAGCTTTATTGATGTTGTAAAGACATCATAAAGAAATTAAGAATGTTGCATAAAAATTACCATCTAAATAGGATGCCTTATCTTTGTGTTCCATATTTAAAATAAAATCTGCGGGTACGGTTTTTATTTAGTTAAGTATGTTTTTGTCAAAATAGTAGCTACTTAACTGTTTTAGATGTAACACTTTTTTGAGCTGAATGTATCCTATAGGCATTTATTGTTGCTCCAGAACGTTAATGCTAACTTGATAAATTACACAGGCCGACAGCTCTCAGACCCAGAATCTAGAGTTGAATTTTTTGAAGGATTTTGGTGCGCTTAACATGAAACTAAGGCCTAAATTGTCGAAGTGGCTCTGGTTTATGCGATTTCCTAACCCAAAAGTGCAAAATAAAGATTTTTGGCCATATTTGGTAAAGCGGTGTAAAATGTGTAGTACGATTTTCACTATTTTTTTTTATTTGACATCTAGCTTTAAATTGTTCTATAACTTAGACTAGTGGTCGCCCAGTGGTCGAAATTCGACCCTATTTCATGAAATTGTAAAAAGTATTTTTTTATAATGGCGGCACTTCACTTGGCTTTAGCGTATTTTTGTTTTGTATTGCTATATTCGTCCAAATATTTAATGTATTCGCAAATGTTACAAATGGCACCATCCACACATATCGCAAAACACTACGAAGTTATTAAATGTGCACGGTTGTTCCAAATTATTTTTAATATCTATCCATGCATCGTTTATTTCGTTTTTATTTTTATGTCAATGGTCCCAAATGCAAGCATGCATTTGGTAGGAACAACTCCAAAAACTTCAAACATTTTATTTTTATGTTTCTTTGGGGAATAACACCACAATAGAAATAAAACTACGTATATTGCAGGAATACCAAACGTTTCAAAGTCTATTCTGACTTCGTTGTCAATGGCTTTATATTTATTGATGTAGATTGCAAAAAAAAATTTTAAAAAAAAATAAAAAACATTTTTTTTTGCAATCTACATCAATAAATATAAAGCCATTGACAACGAAGTCAGAATAGAATTTGAAACGTTTGATATTCCTGCAATATACGTAGTTTTATTTCTATTGTGGTGTTATTCCCCAAAGAAACATAAAAATAATCAAGAATATGCCACAAACAACGTTTAGAAGACAATTCAAACATTTTGGTTCGATCAGTTAATTTTGCCACGAACACCACTTGTCATTGAAAACAGCACTAGTTGATCGCAATCGAAACACGGCGTGCAACTATGTGAACCAAGTGTGGGCAGTTAAAGCAAATATTTGGCTTATTTGACTCCTTTGACGTGCAGTGAAAACTGACAAGTGGACGGTAAGGCGCATTTGCTCTTAGCGGTATTCGACTTATTTGTTCAAATCAAGCAAAAATAACGAATAGACTCTCCACACCTCGCCGTTTTTGGACAAATATAGCAAATATACGAATACGCTACACCCAGTGAAGTTCCGAATCAATAAACAGAATTGTGGACAAATCGGAGAAGTAGATGTAATGACCAAAATTGTTCACTTTAATTGACAAATCTATTGAAATAAAAAGAAAATCAAAATTTAATCAAATATCGGTATTAGAAATATTTTTGACAAATGAATGACTACCCTCAAATTTTTGGCTGGAACCGCTCCTTGCAAAATATTCTATATAATAATTAGAAGATTGTTCTTTGCAATCTAAAAGTTTTTGTCATTTGCGGTTTCAATCAAGTTCAGGAATATTAAAGAAAAGAGAGTAGACCAATCAATAGAGATTTTTTCGTGCAATAAATACTATGAGGATACTGTCTGTGCCATTACATTAAGAATGATTTGTAGTGATATTTTGCTACCTTTTCCACTCGCAACTATGGTTTTTTACTTTATTATAA
Source organism: Octodonta nipae (assembly GCA_034190945.1). Taxonomy (NCBI): domain Eukaryota; kingdom Metazoa; phylum Arthropoda; class Insecta; order Coleoptera; family Chrysomelidae; genus Octodonta; species Octodonta nipae. The sequence goes on from CM067222.1 coordinate 2,276,030, forward strand.
ACAATTGAAACAAGAAAATTGCGTTTTTTTGTTATTGCATGTTTACAAAAAGGAAAAATAATGAACTAATCTCAATGGTGTCAACAGGTGAATTATAAAGCATGGAAATACCAATGAAATGAGCCCAGGATCGATCCGATAAGATTTTTAGTAACAGAGAAAAACAAAAAATACTGGAAAATTTACCAGTTTTCTATATATTATCATAACTCCGTCACTAGCGAAGTTGTAGAACTGGGCTTGTGGGAACTGATAGTAATTAATATCTACCTTATGCGTGACTAAACCAGTCTAGTCCACTATTCTTGCAGTGTGTCTTCATGCGACATGGATCGTCAAATATCAATTCAGAATAGAGATGTTGTAAGTAGAAGTATTATTCTACAACGCCTCTATTTTAATTTTTCATTAAATGTCTGTGAAATATACGAAAAATGTTAGCAAAAAAGACCAAAATTTGGTGAGCGTATAAATGTGTTCGAGTAGTGGGGGGAACACGGTTGTTGAGAGGAACTGCTAACAATAATTATTATCGATAGTAACTGTCACTCTGACAGATGGTGAAAGAATATAATCGCTAAAAAACTTCTATACAGAGTGATTTGTTCGATTTTATTATATCAAATGAGAACTGTTTGTTTATTAATATATTTATATGTAAATGGTTTACGGAACATCGAAAGAAATTCATACTTGTGAAGATTTAAAATATTAAAACGATCTATGTATGTGCCTCTACTATATATTATTATACGCTTCCCCTCAACAACCGTGTTTCCCCCACTCCTTGGATATATGCATACGCTCGCCCGTTTTTTGTCATGTTTGCTAACATTTTTCAGATATTTCACAGCCATTTAGTGAAAAATGAGAATAGAGTCTTTATAGAATGACACCTCTAATTTCACCAACTTTTTTCAAACTTGATATTTGATTATCTATGACGCATGGGGGCACAATGCAAAAATAGTGAACAGAAATCTTTATATCACAATTGTTCAAAAACTAATTAACCGGTAGCGTCTGGTTTTGGCATACATAAAATAGATGTAAATTACTATCAGTTCCTACAAGCCCAGTTCTACAGCTTCTAAAGTGACAAAGATACGATTTAAAAAAAATGCTACATTTTTCAGTATTTTTTGGTTTTCCCTCTTACTAATGATCCAATCGGATCAAGTCTGGGCTCATTTCATTGGTATTTTGATGCTTTACAATTGACCTGTTGACACCATTGATATTAGTTTATTATTTTTGATTTTATAAACATGCTAAGAAAAAAAACGTAATTTTCTTGCTTCAATTGTTTATAAAAAATAAATAAAGTGCTAGAGATTTCAAGATGTGCTTTCTCGAGTCATTTTATGAGGAAAAGTTCCTTATGAACCTATGTCCACAAACGCTTCGTTAACAATATACAAGGTGTTGAAATCTTCATACATGAAAAGTTTTTTTCTTCTAACTACTAAGGTTTTCGAGTTATTTAGTATGATTCTGTAGTAATAATCTCTCTATGAAGCCTTCATAATAAGATCACAGAAATGGTCATGAAAATCTACAGGGTGGTACTTAGAGTCTAGATGTCGACATATAGATCTTTGTATTCGATTGAAAATCCTAGGAGAATTAGAAGAACTCTACAAGAAAGAATTATCTTAATGTTATGATAGATATGAAACATTAATTTCAAACGGTAGCCACCAAGATCTCCCGATATTACACGTGTTGTTTTTTTTGGAAAAAGGTAAAGGAACAAAGTTTATAAAAAGGCTCAGGTTCCAAGTCGAACTTTGTGCCAGGCTAAGATAAGCATATCAAGAACCACTCCTTTTTTGAGTTCCCAATGTAAATAAAATAATGGCAGCTAAATCCAGATATTCACAGTAATTTTTTCAAGTGGTATTTACTCGCCACTCTTACACTTCCAGTGATTTATGTTTAATAAATGTCATTCTACTATTCGAAGAATTTTTAGTGGACGCTGATTATCGACAAATGAACGTCAGTTTTGTGGTACATGCTACAAATACACTCACATACACGCGAATATTCACAATTAAATGTCGAATATTTTATGTATTTACATTTTGATAAGCGTAATAAAACTTTGGAAAAACATAATTGTTCGTATTAATAGTTTTAGTGCGGGCTTTCAACTGTTTTGGCTTTTGTCCTGTTTAATTTTGCACGACGTGGTAAAACAGAAACAACAAAATAAATCGTTTAATTGTAGCTTAATTGCTGGTTAAACTAAAACAAATGACATAGTTTTGTGATCTGCATTAGGGAATTTTCTCTGACTCAGAGGATATTACATCGATTAAACACAGGCAATTAATTATTTTATGATTATACTAATATGATTTCGATGTTAAATTATGCTGTATCTGGTGGCCCACATTCATATTTAATTAGTTTATTACTTAAACAACTTGGGAATACCCACTCTCTTCTGTCGATTTTGATTTAAACGTGTTTATCACCAATTTTACTTGGCAAGAGATTTTTTTGCATTCCAGTGGGCGTTTTCGAAAACTATGGTTAAAGGTTTATTCAAGTTTATGAATAAAAATCAAATGACGTTCAAAAAATTTAAAAAATCAAGATGGATATTTTAGATAAATTCATTTTTAAAAAACAAACACCGACTTCAAAAAATATTAACTAAAAAGCACGAAATAATTTTTGCTACAACAATTAACTACTTTTTATGAAGAATAACTTTGTCTCTAAATATTATTCATAAAAACTTTTTCCGTTTGAATCCAACTTTTGAAGACAAACTGTATGTAGAAATCAGCTGAAAATCTCCACCTCGGAGTTGAGTAACTAACATTTATTTCGATTACTTCCAATCAACTTGTAATTTATTACAATTTTTAATAATTCAGCACAACTGGATGCAGTTTTAGAATTTTGTTTGATAACAATTTAAGATATTATAAAAAAATAAACAAAATGAATTTATTTTTTGAAACTTAGTATATAGTTGGAAAAGTTACATAAATATTTATTATTAGACCAATTAATAGAGCAAAAATTAACTGATAATGTGTAAAAAATACTATCAGGATACCGACTGTGCCATCACATTAACAACGATTCGTAGTGATATTTTGCTATGTTTTCCATTCGCAACTATGGTTTTTTACTTTGTTATAAACAATTGCAGCAAGAAAATTACTTTTTTTTTTCTTAGCATGTTTAAAAAATCCAAAATAATAAACTAATTTCAATGGTGCCAACAGGTCAATGGTAAAGCATGAAAATACTAATGAAATGAGTCCAGGCTCGATCCGATTGGATCATTAGTAACACAGAAAAAAATACTGAAAAATGTAGAATTTTTTACAAAAATCGTATCTTCGTCACTTTAGAAGCTGTAGAACTGAGCTTGAATGAACTGATAATCATTTACATCTATTTTATGTATGCCAAAACCAGGCGCTACCGGTGTATTAGTTTTTGAACAATTGTGATATAAAGTTTTTTGTTCACTATTTATGCATTGTGCCTCCATGCGTCATAGATAATAAAATTTAAATTTTGAAAAAAGTTGTTGAAAGTAGAGGTGTCATTCTACAAAACCTCTATTCTCATTTTTCATTAAATGTCTTTGAAATATCTGAAAAATGTTAGCAAACATGACAATAAATGGGCGAGCGTATGAATGTATCCAAGGAGTTAGAGAAACACGGTTGTTGAGGGGAAGCGTATAGTAATATATAATAGAGGGAGGCTGCCTGTAATTTATAAATATTTTTATTGCTTTTGTCAGAAACTAATTTAGATATTTTCAAGACCTGTTTTGACTTATTTAGTTCAGTGTTTGTTTCAGATTAATATAAATCCATTAACTTAATTCTAGAGTTGTCTACAAAATATTAATTTATTCTAAAACGAGGTAAGATTTATATTTTGGTTGTCTATTGTAGGTATATTAAAGGAACAATACTTATATACACGAATACATGAATGTCACATAATTTTAAGATTATGGCTTTCGTATGAAAATGAAATTTATCTTATGTATATATGTCTCTATAAACACCTACATAGATCGTTTTAATATATAAAATCCTTACAAGTAAAAAAATGTTTCTAATGACCGCTCTATTTCGATATTCCGTAAACTCAAAATCCACAAATTTAAGTAAAAACGTTTCCGAGAAACCGTTAACATATAAATATATTAATAAACAAACAGGTCTCATTTGATATAATAAAATCGAACAAATCGCTCTGTATAGAAGCTTTTTTAGCGATTAGATTTTTTCACCATCTGTCAGAGTGACAGTTACTATCGATGATAATTATTGTCAGCAGTTCCCCTCAACAACCGTATCCCCCCCACTACTCGAAAACATTCATACGCTCACCAAATTTTGGTCATGTTTGCTAAAATTTTTCGTATATTTCCCAGACGTTGTAAAATGATACATATACTTTCACTATTTCTATTCTGAATTGATAGTTGACGATCCATGTCGCATGGAGACACACTGCAAAAATAGTGGACTAAAAATTTCATATCGCAATTATTCAAAAACTAATACACCGATAGCGCCTGGTTTAGTCACGCCTAAGGTAGATATCAATTACTATCAGTTCCCACAAGCCCAGTTTTACAACTTCGATAGTGACGGAGTTATCATTTCATTGGTATTTTCATGCATTCACCTGTTGACACCATAGAGATTATTTTATTATTTATGAATTTTATAAACATGAAACGAAAAAAAAAACAATTTTCTTGTTTCAATTGTTTATAATACAGTAAAAAATCATAGTTGCTAGTGGAAAAGGTAGCAAAATATCACTACAAATCGTTCTTAATGTAATGGCACAGTATCCTGATTGTATTTTTTGCACGAAAAAATCTCTATTGATTGGTCTATATACAATTTTTAGTGTAATGGCATAAGTACATGCAGTTTTTAAATCTAATTACGTCTATTTGATACAAATTTTAGATATTAAGAAAAATATAGATACCTACTTTAATTTGATTACTGTTTACGTTTTATACGATGCAAATTTGTTTGACTTGTCAACTTAAATGTCATAATTCAAACTTTCAATTGGAAATTTACATTTTCAATAAATATTTTAAAACCATTGACAACGAACTCAGAATCGACTTCCAAACGTTTGGTTTTTCTTTCAAGATACAGTTTTTTATTTCGATTGTGGTGTTATTTCCCAAGAAAACATAAAAATAATCAAGAATATGCCACAAATGACATACTAAATATATAAATACCGAACTTACTGAATATGGAAACCCCATTTTTTCTGTATTAGGAAATACGCTTAAGCTTCATATTTGAAAACAGACGATAACATTCCACAGGTTACATCCATGCAGACTCCATAGGATTATGGTGAACATTAAAATCTCATTAATTCTAATAAAGATAGGTTCAAAAATGTTATTTTTTTTCTGGCATGTCTTCTTTCCAGATATATCGAACCCAAACTATAACAGTTTCTGTAGTTCTGTATGGGACTTTATCGGATGTTTTCAACAGGGATACACCGTAACAAAATGCTGTTAAGGTGGAGTTCTATAAATTTTGGAGCTTCTCGTAAATATCTAAGTAAACGGATGGACTATCCGCTGGGTACCTGAAACCTACGATATATCATAGAGCCATATCATTTTCTACAGATTCTATTTGAAAATTTCCTAATACAAAAAAAATCTGTTATTATCCAAAGCCTAGTTGCTAGAGTTTCACATACTGCATCACAAACCTTCTTAACATTGAGGCCGACCTTCCAAAGCTTTAATTTCACAATGACCTTGTACTTTTCCTAATTTAATTACCTTATGACTTTCACGTCGATCGGGATTCCTTGTTTGATTCTCGTGTCGTCTCCCTCTTCTCTCATGATGATTCGTGTTCCTCTTCTTATAATGCGAGCCACCGGTGAACATCATCTTGAACGATCAACACAAAAAAATATCCTTCGATCTAAACACATTCATTAGAAAAATGTACGACTCATTGTCCAGATACACCACTTTGATTTTGTTAATCATTTTATTTGATTCGTGTCATTCACATCGCCCTCAAACTCGCACTTTTCTAACAGGTACTTTAGAAAACACACATATGTTAAAAATAAACTTGTTAGTCATTTGTCACAAAAATTTGAGAGAGAATCTCAGTAATCGCACATTTCGCGGATTTTGTCAATGAAACTAATGCGAAAATAACGACATTGTGGAAATATCTTGGCCGGAAATTCGGTTTGTTTATCGATTAGTTTATGTTTTCGTTATTATTTAAATGAACAAGAAGGTGAACGTTGTTGTGAATAACATAGAGCTTCAGTGTTGTCCATTTTCAACTGAAAGTATGCGCTTGTGAAGAGTCTCACGCCTGAGGCATTTATTTTTAGATTTTTCGACGATTCTAATACATAACACAGGAACATTGATAAAATATACATTCAGTTTGTGAAGAATGCCGACAAAGTTCGCACCTTAACCCGTATAAACTGAATAAATTATACACGCGAACTGGGCAAATAACAAATTAGCCCCAAAAAGTAAACAAACTACACAATTCAGTTGTTAATACTTGAAATATATTCCTGCATAATAGAATTTTCGACAAACACAAAATTCCTGGCGTATTCATTCACCAGTTTATGCTACCTATTCTGTTAAAATTACAACAAACACTGGGCTGACAATGTTTTTAATTTCTATTATTGAGGCAAGACAATGGCGGTAATAAAATTCATAATTTTATGTTTTGTAGATGAAAATAAAAACACATTGTTTGAAAGAATGGGACCGCTGAAAATCAAAACAGACAATCGTAGTTGCCAATTTTCTAAAATACGTTTTTGTTTATTCAATCAGTTGATATCGTCCCAAAATCTAGGGATCAAGCATTGGTAGGGAAATTGTTTCGTGTCCGTCCAGTATTATGTTCATAGTTCTCCCTATCTTTTCAAATATATAAAAATACTAGCTGACTTGACAGACGTATTTCTGCCTTGTTCGGTATGTCGTATGGACCCAAATGACGCCATCTATCTAATAAATCATGTGCCAAAACCATTTTTGACTACATATTGTGTAAGAATTTGTTAATAATTTGACGACAAAGCAACCTATCGGTCTCTAACAAGGCTTGGAACCATCAGCTTGACCAAAAAATGCATCAAAACCATTATTTGCACCCGCAAAATTTCAGTACATAAATATAAAATTTGTAAATAGCTTAACTACAGCACCACCTACGGGACCAAGTCATAACTATCAATCATGGTTTCGACAAAATAAATATACCAAAATCATGTCCTTAACCAAGCCGATTCACCTTCTTCCTCCTACAGTTTTACCCTGGAGAGTAAGACCTTGATTATTTCGAAAACATATCTATTTCGAATTCAATTTTTTAGAAATTTTCATTTTTAAAAAAGCTTATTGCATTCTAAACTTTATTTTATGATCTGTATCTCATGTTTTATTGATTATATCCTTCCCAAGTATTTAAAATGTGTAGTATGTTGGATATTTTCTCCATTTGTTTGTATTTAGGTGCATGAAAAATGATAGTTTTCCATTTACCTGGGCACAAAGTGACTTTGTACCGCAATTTTCGGGCGTTAATTGGAAGATACTTCATGTTATATGATAAAGTTTTATGTTAACTTGGTAAACATACATAAAACATCCAAATGCACAGTTATTTCTTGTACCCATTTGTGCGAGCCAGGGCTGTCATTGGAACAATTGTGCGGTAATTGGAAAACAGCCTTTATTTCATCGCATAACAATAAATTTGGTTTTCAACTTTGATCATGATTAACAACATTCGGAGATTGCATATATTATCTGCCAATACCATGATGTCATCTAATCTACATATTGGATATTGTTAGTAGAAATTAGATTTATTTTAATACCTATAGGACAGTCCGAGACTGACTCGTAAAACTGATTCGGCAAATCTCGCTCTTGTGTTCTAATGCAGATTACAATTTTTTATAACGTCTGACATTTCTGAGGCATAACACAATAAAATTATGCTTGATCCTATCGACTGCCTTCTCATAATCTATAGTGTTTGGAGACTGAAGATGGCTTTTCTGGCTCTCAACCCGTTCTTAAAACCAAATTAAATACCTCCACCTACTACTTTGCATTTGTGTACAGCCTTGTATATAGAACTCGAAGAAAACGAGCTTAAGATAGAGATAAATATAGAAAAAAAAACAGTGACATGGATATTATTGAACAGTTGAATTTTTTTTCAAGTTTTCATCATCAGGTAAATCCAGGCAGATACTGTAAAACTATTACCAAACCAAACCAACCAAAGAACACACCCACTCAAAAATGGACCAATAATATAAAGTATCTCTAAAATTCTCCACAATACACATTGTATACCAACACTGCGCAAATATATCTTTTTTTTTTCTGGACTATTCGTTTCAGAGTATTTCTTCTATTTTGAAAACAAGCACTTATTACCTCCGAGGTGTTCATAAGTAATGCTCCTCAACAACACAGTATTTAGCTTCAAACTAATTAAGCTAATTCTGGAAAAAATGCATCACTGACGCTGGGAGTTGAACCAGCCTTTGCTTTGCTTTTCAAATTATAAAAAACGCATAAAGAACCCAGAACAAATAAATGAAAAGACGTTCCTAGTATCTGAAAATCATAAAAAAATACTTTCTTGAATCCGCGTATATTGAAAAGTTGTATTTATTATTTTGCAGACCTCGTATATTAGAAGTAGAAAATTATTTTCGGATAATGGCAAATTAAGGTAAACGTCATACAGTTTGTAATTTCCAAACATTTATTACATAATAACATTTTACAATTATAGAAAACTCTGTGAAATCCAATAGACAAATTAAACATACAAACTAGTAATCTATATTGTTAAAGCTCTCAATTTTTACAAATCCTTTATATAGAGTTGTATATGCTCTAAGTTGGGTTACCTACATCTGTCAAACACAGACATAGAAATTTGTAAACCTGCCAAAGTGATAAAATGTCAACAAGTTTGTTTTCTTCTGTTTTGTGGTACTAAATTGTCAAGATGGTAAGTTTACAAAAATAATAAATTTCATACAATATTACTGTAATCATAGACGTTTTTAACTTGTATCAGTTAAAATATGGTAAAAAACTTTAATCGGAATCACTTTATATCGATATTATTAATAGAAATTTTCTATACAATTAAACATTTTTCACAACCTCAAATCGAATGCATATATAACTATAATTTCTGTTTTAGACGAAAGGTACCTCAAGTTTTGGTAAACGGCGTAATAAGACTCATACTTTATGCAGGAGATGTGGTAGATCTTCGTATCATATACAAAAATCAAAATGTGCACAGTGCGGATATCCTTCTGCGAAACTTAGATCATGTAAGTACCCCCTACTCATTTGTAATCTTGTGCCTTGACTAGAATGGTAGCTCTGATTATTATACAACCTAGATCATGTAAGTACCCCCTACTCATTTGTAATCTTGTGCCTTGACTAGAATGGTAGCTCTGATTATTATACAACCTCGTATCTTAATAATAGTGAAAATTGTTTAAAAAATGAGTTTGAAATTCAGCATGTATAGTTTAGGTACTAAAATGCAGCCTCCTATTACTTGTACTGTTACTATAGTAGCAAAATTTGAAAAGATCTTAAGATGTACTATTGAAATCTGTATTTTTGTCCAATTATTAAGTTCAAATTTTATATAATTTGAGGATTCCGATCTATACAATCTCCAATACTAAATTAAAGCAAGTTTATGTGCTTTTCCAACTTTAACCTAGTTCTCTTGTTTACAAAATTGTAACTACTGGGGTGTGGTCGAGAAAAGGAAGATCCCTGTTATTTTATTGAAATTGCTTCAAGCTAATAACACCCCAAAACAATTGTCATTTTTAATTGTAGATGTGTTCTAAATGTGTTATAGGTTTGTTGTGCCAACATGTTACAGTGTACCTTATTAAACCATACAGTTCATGAAAGACTTGAAACTTACAGCTACTGGAGTTAAAATACAAAGACCAAATATGACCAGTTCAGAAATACAGCAACATGCTTTTTCACTCAAATGTTCACTAACTTTAAATGGATTGCAGAATACAGTGAGTGTTCAAGTGAAATAGCATGTTGCCTTCTTTTTATCTCTCTTTCTAAACTACACAAGATATTAGCACATTGAAGCCTATGACTGTATATGCTCTGAGACTCAAAGTATCATATGGTAGCAGTTTTAAAGTGAAGTTAATACTTTTTCATAATTGAAATAATACCAAACTCACAGTTGTAACTTTACCAGATGTCCCTTTAATAAATATAATTAATTTAATTGTCTTCTAAAAGTTATTTGTGGCATAGTCTTGATTATTTTTAAGTTTTCTTGTGTATAACACCACAATTGAATTAAAAAAGCTGTATAGTGAAAGAAAATACCAAATATTTCAAATTCAAAACAGCAGAATTCTTTGATCGCTTTTTTTGTGAATGTGCTATCTTATAACAAAATCGTACCTAGGAATGCCACTTATAAATTCAAAAGACAACTCTTTCAAATTCTTCAAACTTGAAAGCTGCTTAACTTAATACATTATATTTAGAATTTTTTGTGCCATCTGTATATTTAAAAACAACAAAAATCTTATGACAACTTAAATGTCATAAATCAAACTTTCAATTTTGCAATTTACATTTTCATTACATATTTTAAAGGCATTGACAACAAAGTCAGAATCGACTTTGAAACGTTTGGCATTTTCTTTCAATATACAGCCTTTTTAATTCAATTTTGGTGTTATTCCCAAGAAAACTTAAAAATATAATTCATTTAAGCACTTTATGGGAAATAACACCACAATACATGAAATTACTGTATATTTCCCAATTTTTCAGGATCTAGGTCAATCTAAAATTCAAAATCAAAATGTTTGCCAACATTAGGTATTTGACTTATCATGAAACTAAGGGGTACCATAGAAATTTTGAAAGATCATAAAATAATTGAGTTCCTTTCAAATTGGAAGAATTTAAAAGTGGTGATCTTCAGAATCTTATTTGGCACTCCTAGGTGTGACTTTGTTTTAAGATAATCCAAAAATGTGGAAAATCTATAGAACAACTATAGTTAATTTGTTTACAATAATAGTAACGGGAGTAGCATCATTTTTTTTATTTGGTTTCTCAGATCTATAAATGCAAATATACTGTTCCCTTTATAGACATACATATCAAAGTATTTTTTTTCCTGGAGAAAGAGATCTAATTCAGCATTTTCACTTGCCTTTTCAACAAAACAGTCACTGTACCTTCAATATCAGAAATGTTTGTTAGATTAGGTGTTATATAGAAAACAAATAGAATTTTTTCAGTATTATTTTGTTTAGTTTGGTTATTTTTTAAATAAAAAATAACTTTGTCAACCAAGTACATAAAATCAAAATTGACTGAAATTTATTGTTTTTACTGTTTTTGCCATTGGTGAAGAGGTGTATTATTATTTACATATTCCCATGATTTCTTTTCTCATACTTTCATTTTTTTTTTCATTAGACATACTAGAATGTCAAAGGCTTTAATTTTTATGCAGATTGTTGTATTCCTTAGTAAAAAAAGGAGAAAAGTATATAATAGTAGGATCAGCAAGATAAGGTGTTGGCAAAATTAAACAATTATTGACCATATTAAAACAAATTATCAATTTCAAATCCTTAAGTTTAAAATAAAAGATTTATGGTTTGCCAACTGTAAAGTATTGGAAGCAATAACATTGGATGAATTAATATCTCCTTTAAAAAATAATGCACATTTAGAATGTTGTTCTGCTAATATAAATGAATGTTTTTTTTTCAGACAATTGGTCAATTAAAGCTAAAAGGAGGAAGACCACTGGAACTGGCCGTCTTCGTCACCTGAAAATCGTACGCAGGCGTTTCCGTAATGGGTTCCGTGAAGGCGGCAAGCCAGTCAAGAAAACCGCGACGTAGTTTTGTAAACTTAAGTTAATAAACTTTGTTTAAAATTATGTATTTTTTATTCATAAAATAATTTTACAAATTTATTCTTAGTTTAATTCAGATTGGAACAATTGATGAAAGGCCAGTTGTTAGTACCTGAACTATTCAAAACGGGATAGTAAGTATTATTTTCCTAATCCTTGATCTGAAATAAAAGTGTCAGAAAATTACTTACTTTTCTGTTCCTCACTTGTTTTAAAGCTCTGTATTGGTTTGATGTTTGCTTATCAGACTTCTACTTCTAAACTATACCAATTGTGTTGAACTCACATTGATGTTTGGAAAATTCTGTTCAATATAATCAGCATTTTTAAGATTTTAGTGCTAGAATTCTACTGACAGATCATCTAAATTTGAGGAGTTATTTGTTCTTTTATACATCACCCGATTTATTTCATAGTTCATTGTCAAGGAGATTGCTGACTGCATTGAACTTCACTCAGATTTGAACTCTTTCTCAAGTATTTGAGGATAATGTTTTGCAACTAAACAAAATTGTAAAATTCTTAATTTCTACATAGATCAAAACAACCAATGAATTTTGCATACAATCTTGGCAACACAGCACAACAACAACAAAAAAAGACATCCTGAATACAATATTCCTAAGCAGTTGTAGATGCTGAATCAAGATTTAGAAGATTTTGTGTACTACTTAAATTGTTCTATAAACACCAAATCGCCCCCTGAAATAGGGTAAGAAGATTAATGGTCAGAAACATTTCTTGATGAAATAAGGAGGGCAATAGCAATATTGCCTTCAATAACTTTTTTCTATGTATAATAAACAGTGTTTAAAAATTTTTGAGTAAGGCTCATTTACTCAGTGGGAAAGCATTTTAGAGGGAAAAGTTGAATGGATAACCTTTCATATTTTTTCCCGGATACTCAATGGCGATGTCCGTTTTGACCTAGAAAGTCATATCAAGGTCAAGTCAATTTTTTCAAATAGGAACCCCATTTTTATGTCGGAAATGAAAAGAACAAACAATTTCACATCCAAGTTTGGCCTTGACCATTTTTTTGACATGACCTTGGTCAGTGAAGGTCAAATTGAGGTAAAGCATGATTAGGCTCTGAGCCACGAGGACTATGAGGAAAAACGGTGAAAAATTAGTTTTGAGGTTGATGACAAATCTGAGGTCATATATTGAAAACTCATCAGCAATCACAAAAACTAATTTTTCACCATATTCCCCCATAGTCCTCGTTGTTTGGAGCCCAATCATGCTTTACCTCAATTTGACCTTCACTAACCATCAAGGTCATGTAAAAAAAATGGTCATGGCCACACTTGTACATGAAATTTTCCGCTCTTTTTCATTTCAGACATAAAAAAATGGGGTTCCCATTTGAAAAAAATCGACTTGACCTTGATATGACCTTCAAGGTCAAAGCGGACAAGGCTATTGGGTAGCCGGGGGAAAATACTACAAGTTATCCATTTAACTTTCTCCTTTAAAATGCTTTCCCAATGGGTAAATCAGCCGTACTCCGACTTTTTGAACACCGTGCATATGAAATTACTGATAACCCATAAATGTTAAAAGAAAAACGGACTGCAGGTGATTACAGCATAGACATAATACCCCAAAGGGATCAAAATCCCCATATTACATGAGGAACACATTGATCGAGGAAGAATAGGAAAAAAGATATTGTTACTGTAAACCAATCTAGCACATGAATCCGAATCCTCAGCTGTTACTCCGACTCAACCCGACAAACAGATGAAAACTACCCTCAAAGTATCAAGAAGAGTCCCACAGAGTTCCCTTAGGTCAACCATATACCCTTGGATCCACCCAAGACTGCACCCTTTATTCAAGGTTTACATTCTAATAAGTAGTAAGACCACCCTGACTGAATAAATAGAGGGTGTAGTACTGAAGGCGAATTTTTGGTATCCACCACATATCCTGAAGCCTCCAGATGGATTAAAAATATGTTGTTCTCACCATCTTTTCCGTTCACTTCATTTACTAACTCATTCATTACTACTTTGACGTCAAAATAACTTTTTTTTGGCTGTGTTGCAAAAAAAACTGAAACTTCCATTTCTATAAGGATTATTCATTTTGGATTTGTACTTGTAATAAACTCATCTTTAAATATGGGTCCATCATTTTTTAATAACTTGATATGTTAGGAAATATGTTTAAACTCCATAATTCTAAATGGACAACAATAGAAACAGATCAACAGATTATGTCTGTATAGAATCCATGCAATACAGGGTATATTAAAATCCCATTTATTCCAATAAAAAAAAACTTGGTGTATTGGACTAGCAAATAGATTCTGATGGGTTGAAAAACGGTCTTTAGTTGGCAATTTTTTTTTCTTATTCAATAGGGTGTATAATCAACCTTTATAAGCAAATATTATGTTAGTGTTTGGGGTGATTATATCATCTAGAAAAAACAATTGGTTTCCTTCAAAGCAATATACTACTAAGTTGAGTCTAGTTCAGTATAGCTTAACTCTGCCAGGCAAACTTCTTGGCCTTTGCTATATTCACATAATGAATATTCAAACTTCAGGAGTTAAGGTATGGAATAAGAACAGGAGCTAGTCTAATGGCTGAGGGATAGATCTATATTGGAACTCATCATCTAATGGTCTGCTCAAATTTGTATTTCCTACAAAACTCTGTAGATTTTGCCTTCATTTGTAAGCATTTTCAGGATAAAAAAAACTACAATTCAGTTTTCTATTTATTACATTCATTCACCTTAATTCTACACAACTCACTCATTGTTTTCCTTTTAACAACTGTCTCTTAATTTCGAACGCTATTACCCCGAGCGCTGTCCCAGTATTCAAACTGTCCACATTATTGTTCAACGGTACATTCAATCGCACCCCTTTTCTTTCGGCAGCTAATTTATAGGTTTCCTCGCTGATTCCTTCTGTCTCCCCTCCAATTATTAGCACGATATGACCAGACTCAGAAAAGTTGACGCTATAATATGGGAGTAAAGGCACAGATCCTATCAAGTCTGACAATGTGTCATTCTCAGTATTAGAACTGGACGTGATGGTGCTATTATCAGCTATGAAGATTTTTGAATTTGGATTAAGTTCTGCTTGAATCTGCTCCCAATCCAGTTTTGACCTCAATTTTAATTTGAAATGGGCCCCGCAAGCTGAACGGAGAACCTTGGTGTCCCATAAACCAGTGCAACCTAAAATTAAAGGTTTGGAAATGCCACCCACTAAGTAGAACAAAATCATAGTGCAAGAAGGCAATTCTGTTCGATAGGAATAGTGCTATATGTATATAGCAGCCATTCACCAAGAATCTAGATAGAACATATGACCACTTCATCAATTCAAAGAACAAAAAGTTTTAGTCAGAGAGTAAAAATTAATCATGAATACAGAATAATGACAAAATTGTCTACAGAAACTAATTCTGCACATATTTGGAAGAAAGTAAAGGGAAAATGTTTATTTACTAACCTTTAGTTAAAATAAGTTGATCACATCCTACACCACTTGATGTCCTTAGAACTGCTCCTAAATTGTTAGGCTCCCTTACATTATCACAAATTACTGTTAAAGGCAATGCGTCTGGTACTTCATATGATGTAGTGTCAGGGATTTTGAAAATGCCTGCAAAAAGTATGTAAAAAGTTAATAAAAATATTTGAGTTATACCAAAAAATTAGAGTAACAAGTTGATTTAACAGCCAATACAAAGAAGATTAAAATTTGTTGTCCATAGACATATTTAACTTTTAGTTAGTGATTATATCAAAATCATAAGGGAATAACCACACCTAGAAAATGTTGCTGGACAATATAGACACATGGTCAGAGGTGGATTTTTTCTGACATCTCAACTACCACCAACACTTGCTACTGGATACTGGGTTAGCCAATAATTTTCACCCAGCTTACATAATTTAGAAAGGTTTGTTTATATGGTTGTTCAAAACAACATAATATTGTTATAAACTCCGTGGGTTCAATTCATTAAAAACTATATTCATTGCATTTTCTAGAACTTTTATTTACACATAAAACATCAAAAATTTTGAACAGCTGATTCCATACAATAACATCGAAATGATATCAAATAAGCTCCACGCCATAAACCAACGAACTACTGAAATTAATATCACCTTTTATAGCGTACGTCGAATTTTCTGGCAGTTCTACCTTTGTTCGCACAGCGTCCAGATTGATAGTTCTTGCTCATTTTGAACACTCTAGAAATGGATGTTTTTGGGATGAATACTGTTTTTACGTTGCTTTCGTCAAGGACGGAGTGGATAATTTTATAACACTATGATATATTTAATGTTTCTGATACTAAGCACTTTCTGAAAAATGACCCAAAACCAATCATAAATGTGATATCATATAGAACTCCAAATCTGTTTAGCATTTTTACAATATGAAATTGACATAATAATTTAATTCTCTTTAGATATCTACAAGTTATTTGATATTTCTCAGGTTAGGTCAAGCTTAGAGTTTTCCTCTGTGGTATGGTCTCCTTGAAGTCAGACTCACATTACTCTATTGAAAGAGTTCAAAATAAGTTTCTTCACATGGCAGCAATTATGATTAAGATTGTCTTATTTACATTATACGTGAGTTAATAAGCTTCTTTTGCTAGTAATGTGATTTCCATATTATAATCATCTATTGCTTAACTAATTAAAAAGTATTTTTGTGTTGTATTTTACATACTGTGACTAAATTATTTACTATTTTTATCAAATCGTTTAATGTAAAACGAACATTCACAGGTGAAACTGCTGTATCGATATCCATTTAAATAATTATTCTCAATTAGAAAGAATATACAACAGCAATTGTGGTTTTAGTCTAGTGTTAGTATAATATAATTTTATTAGAATAGAGTCAAAATAAGTATATTGTGTCTGTCTACTACTCTACTATTTCAAAGTAAAAAAAATGTTACATCAGTCTCAAAAAAATGTATATAACATGAAACATGTTAATTGAAAATTCCTTACCCATAATGCCAGGATTAGTTGTAAGATCTGACCACATCTGCATCTCATTATAAGGGACTTTAAATAATTTTGCACCCATTTTAGGAAGAGTAGGTCTCAAGTATTGCACCTCTTTCATTCGACTAAATAAAAGATATTCTAATTTGCACTGAGCATCAAGAGCTTCTTTGATTAACCTTTTACCCTCTAACAACATCAAATCCCGCTTTTCCTTAACATGTTTTGATTTTATCTCAACCATGATTGTACTAATTCTCACATCATTATCGTTCATTTTTGTATAAATAAAATTTCCATCTTCATCAATAACAGTTTCTAACATATCGACAGATTTTCGTTTAGGTACATTGGATTTTTTTATTGATAATGGTTTCACAAATTTTGGTTTTATAGAAAACACTGCTTCTTCTTTTTCTTTTGAAGTTCGATCTTTAGGTTGTTTCCAATTGATTTTGCTTTTGGAAGATACATTTTCTCCCAAAGAATTTGTTTCAGATTCTGGTACCACTTTACGTTTGTCGGTAAGTTCATCGTATTCTTCTGGTTCTATTACCTCTGTGGGTCTTCTATGACCCCATCTGGCAAAGCTTCTGATTTGCTGATGAGTCACACATGATTTAGTTTTACTTAACACGTATCTTAAAAAAGTACTATGTAAAGACATATTTATTAATTTCTTAACTTCTTTTATAAATGTTATTTGAGGTTAACAACAGAAACATAACCTATTTTACTTCACATTCTTCACAGAACACAAAACTACACCGTACATTATTCTGTGGTAATATCATAGAACAGACTAAGGAAAGCTCACTTTACCATCCTCTCTTTCAGTGTACCTACGACGTATTGCCGTGACAATTTCATCTCAAGCCATAGGGCTGTTTTTAGACCAATTGCGAGTAAATATCACTGAATTTGAAATATTCTCCTCGATCAAGCATTAAACGGCCAACCTTCGATCATAAAAATAGTTGAAGCAACAAGCAGCCAACTATCTAAATCGCCGATTCTTGGGAAAAAATTTAGACCATTGGAATTGTTGGCAACTAGACCACGAACTAATCTATAATCAATACTGCACATCTGAAGATGTATAACGAAACGTAGCCCAGTTTATTCGAACGACACCTACTGTAGAAGGCTACGTTCTTGATAAACCAGTTTTATAAGATTTTTTTGGGTTGTAAAAGCATTAATAAGAAAAGTCATTAAATCACATTAAAGTTTATTATTCAAAAATTTCGAAGAAAATGCGATATTATAATAATACAATTTTAAATATTGACATATAAAATAACGTAGATAAGTAAAGGTTTCTTCATTACATACTAATAACTTTTATAAAATTGAAACATTAATACAATTCATATCTTGTTAAAAAGAAGTACAAAGGTAAAACGTTATATGGGAATGTCAAACAAAAATAGTTACGTACACAATAAATAAGTTTATTTTTTTCTCCATCGATATTATTAACTCTTATATAAAAATTATAAACTACACAAATCTTAATGTTACGGTTTGCATATTCAATTATATTACAATTTTAAACCTATGCATGGTTTTAATAAATATATAATATTTTTATTATTTTTCGTCAATAAAATTTTTGTTTCTATGAAACGTTTAATCTATATTACCAAGTAGCTCAAGTATTAAGTTTTGTAAATACGTTAGAGCTCGGTTATCAACAAGACCAATCAAAATTTCACAATGATTACTCGAAAGAAAAAGTTTCTGTGGCACATTTCAAATCATTATATTCTTGAGAGGGAGTTAACAAAATATATTTTGTGTTGATCTTAAATGAGGAACTGAACTTATGAAAGATTCAAAATCATTTAATATAGTATTTATTATAATATATCTGGTAACCCATAAGCAGTTGATGATAGATGAGACATAGGGTGAAGTAGATAGAACAATTCTTATACAGGGCGGTTTAAAAAATGTTAAAGGAATGGTATACCAGCAGGGTAGCCCCTTAGCAGTTACAATTACAGAATGGTTGGGAAACAGGAGTGGAATTATAGTTAAATACGAAGATTCAAAAAATGTTTCATTAGATAGCAATTGACAGATGCATATACAGGGTGACTGACGAATATGCTGGAGTAAAATTATACTTATACAGCGTAATTTAAAATGTTACATACCACCACTTAAATGAATGATTATTTCAGACCAAAAAAAGCAGTCTGCGAAGACTTTACGAGTTCCTTAGTAAACATCATTTAGTAATGCCTAGCAGAATGTGTCATAACAAGATGAAACATTATCTGGTCTTTGATGTAAAATGAGATATAACATAAAACATTTACCAACCTCAGCAAGTAAAAGAATGACACACTGGAAGATACTTCAACATTAGGTATAGATAATGATATAAATATAAAAAAGAAATAGAAAGATCTCTAGAACCAAAAAAGCATAAAAAATAAATACCAAAGGTAGAATTGTTTCTCTGGCAATAGACATGGAAAAAGTGAAAAACAATGAAACATTTTAACTTTACATATTGTAGCTACAAATTTTGTTTTGGTAAAAAACAATAAAAAATTTGTGGACATAGGTATACATGTAACCACAGAAAATTTTTCTCCCTTAGTTTCTTTTGTAATTCTTCTAGTGTCACGAATTATTGGAACTGACCAAAAACTGAAAATGTATGGCACTATTAATTGAAATAATGATCTATTTTGCAAAAAGTATTTAAGTGGTTCCTTTTTTTAAGATATTGCACTTTTTGAACAAATGTTTTTGCCCAATTCTTCATTCTGTCATTCCAATTCAGATCTCCTCTTAATCAATCTCCAGTGTATGTTATAAAAATCTACAGGTAAACTTTTAACCAATTTTGATTTTGTTTAACTGTGGCTGTTGAAAATTTAGTAAAACAGCATATTTAATACATAGGATCAACCCAAAAACACACACTACGTCTATTTGTGTTTTTAATGAACAAGAATCTGCAGGCCCCTGCATGAAATTAACACTCCAAATACAATTTTCCTCAAAGTGTGAATAAAAATGTATGCAGTGAAATTTTCTGATGCAAGTGTAAGTAAAAAATATTTTTTATTAACTTTTCTGTATGGAAGTGAGACTTGATTATCCAAAAACAGATGGCAAAATAAAAAACGATGAAACTGTGCGTAGTATACAACGAGATAATGTATATAGTTCATTAAATTTTCTGTATGGATACGAGAAGTACGGCATAAAAAATGATATTTCACAAACAAATCACAGAGTAAAAATCAGTAAACAGCGAAAAGTAAATCTGGGTGTGCCTCAGGGTACCAACTTGAGACTACTCTTGTTCGTAGTTACTTTAAAGACTGACTAGAGGAATTGACAAATGATACAATGCAATCTGATGATAATGGAAATGAAATGAAAATCAAATTGAAAGATCTTTTCAAATAAAAAATGTAACAGAGTACCAAAAATTTAGAGATCAGTAGGAAGAATATTCCAAATTGTTCAACTTAATATAAATGTTGATCTCGTTTGGGGGGCTTGATCTCGTTTGGGGGGTTTAATCTCGTTTGGTGGTGCTTGAATTCCCTGAAGGTTGATGTTAGCACAATAAACAATAAAAAGCATAAGACTCTGATGATTTGGGAGGGGGGGACTTCAGCTTCAGTCGCAAATCAAAGTATGAACTGATTGAACTGACAAAGATAAACACGATAATAAATGATTAGAGCTTAAGAATTTTCAACTGTATGTTTAAAAGACTTGGAAAAAAACTTGTATCTAAATTTATTATAACATACAGTATGATTTTTAGCTGAACCATGTACAGAGTGTACACCCTCTATGTATTTTGCTGTTTCTAAATATTGTAAATAACATATTATCTGTAATAAATTTTAAATACCCAGAGGAGAATTAAAAGGAAAAATTACGTGGACAAATAGCATGACCCCTTTTTTTATTTTAGTCCTCAAAATCTTCAAGAAAAAGCAGTAGTGATCAACAATGCGTGACACTATTTGGCAAGCATTTCAAATTCATAAACAATATATATGGCACTGATAAATATATACATCTAATATGGATTCTAATGCATTGATGAATTCAATGATAATATGTAATATTATTAATATGGTATTAAAAATACAAAATAAAGAATATGGCCCCTACAGTTTATTTTCATTAGTGAATTATCAGAAATTCTGCGTATCAAAACAAGTAAACAATTTCTTATACCCGATTGTTAACCATGTATAATTCAATTTGTATTAATTATAAATAGTTTAACTGGCAAAGGAAGATTTAAAAACTAAGTCCTTTTGTAACTTTTTTGTTCCCCCAGATGACGATCAAGGCCAGGCGAAACAATTTTAGTTTATAATTTCTATAGATAAAGCCTTAATTATGATAAAATTAAGGCTAGCGTGTTAAAACAAGCGCATTGTGTTCAAAAACTCTGTTTCCCGAATTCCTTCCTGTCTGTCCAACATATAACTGAGGGGTTACATAAGTTTTATTGCTATGTTAGATTTATTATTCGATAAAAGGAGTCTATTTTTTATATCTTCCTAACTAAATAAATGTTTTCCACTATTAAAACGTATTAACAATAGAGGCAAAACTATTGGTATTCACTATCAATAGACGTAGCTGAGAAAGATCACAAAAAGTCGTACAAAAATGGTTTTTTTCGATGAAAATGGAAGAAGCGTTTGCAGAATTAACAAGGTATTACAAATTCCACTAAAACGGGAAGAAGAAACACGTGGTTTTGTAAAAACACTAGAAATATAATTCTTTAGCCGCTCTCGCGGCGATCAATTTTTTTACTTAAACGATTATTTGCTTTTAATAGCTAACAATTCCCCTACGTACTATAGTTTTATTATTATTATTATTATTTGGTATTAAGTTCCTGATTAACATTATAGGTAATAATTGTGCAATCAATAATAAATAAGCCACATTTCGTGAATTTTGTGCTTCAAGAGTGTGGGAGTCGCAAAAGATTCGAATTCTTTTTACATCTAAACGTCAGAAATAAAAGCAAAATTTAAAAAAAATACTCTCAATTATAAAGATACAATTTAAACAAGATTCAAAAATTATTGTGTTAGTTGTAAAGTAAAAAAACACAGTGTTGAAGAAATTCATCATGAAATATTTCTAAAATAATTTTGCATAATTTCTTGTTTTATTTGAAACATTTCAAAATATTTCTTGAAATATTTCAACAATATTGTTAAGTTCGCGACAAAAAATCTTTTGAAATATTTCGTGATATATTTCAACAGATTTTGCTTTTGTTGCAGATATAAAAATATACAGTTTAAATATATTTTAGTGAAATATTTAAAAATATTTTTATAATATTTCATGTTTGTTTTGAAGTATCTCTTATAAAATATTTCTGAAATCTTCGTTATTTTTGCGACCAAAACCTTGTGAAATATTTCATGAAATATATCTGTAATATTTCACATTTCAAAAGATTTTTTTTGTCGTGGGCATATGAACATTTCCTAAAAATATTTTAAAATAATTCTAAAATAATTCATATCTGAAATACCTTTTAAAAAAATTCCAAAATAAAATTCTCTTGAGATATTTCAGTAGACGTTATGTCACGGAAATAGGAATATTGCAGAAATATTTCAGTGAAATTATTTATTTATTTAGTTAACCAATAGATATATCACGACATTATTACATAACCTCCACAGAGGTAATCGGAGTTACCTGTGAGTGTTCTTCAAATATTTCATGCTGTGTGAGGCATAATTCAATAACGTTTAAAAATAATTTAAAAAATAGCAATTAAGGCAGACTTTTTGAATTATTAAAAAGGTTTAAAAATGTAAATAAGGCACAAATTTTGCTTGGTATAATATCCGGGTATGTCTTCAAATATGGCTAACTGTAAATAATTTTTTTTGCAAAATATTGTTGTTTTCGAAGGTTGTGCTTTTGCGTAAATTTAAAAAATGTTTTTCGGGAGTAATGTTTTTGCGTAAATTTTAAAAATGTTTCGAGTGTAATGCTTTTGCGTAAAATTGTCTATGTTTACTGACTGATGCATTTTTGTGCAAAATTAGCTAATTACAAATTTAACTGTTTTAAATAATATTTCTTACCAAGTTCACAAGCAAATATTTTTTATTATCCATCAAAAACAGTTTTATATTAGAATGAGATAGCCCTTTAGAATTGACAATAAGATGCATGAAAATACATTTTACTCACCAGTTTTTTGATCTTTTATGGGACTGTTATAAGTTTGACCCAATATAATTGTGTGCCAATTAAATAGTTTTTAGGAATTACAGTTATCACATTTGAGCAAAATATTATAACTATATCATAGCCTATGTTTCGTTTCAGAATCAAACATTGCAAACACAAAATCTAAGAATATTTGAATGTTTTGAAAGTAATTTTAAATGTCTAACTATAATAAATTTTACATTGTATTCAACACTGTCAATGTTTTACTTTGCTCTACAAATAGTAACTAACACAAGAATGCTTATGTTTTAACGTAAATATTTAACAGAACAAAAACCATTGAAGTGCACCCAAAACAACGACCTAACGACTCGCAAATATTTCTCACCCCGCAACTTTCAGATACACCAACATGAGAAATTCCTATACGTAATAGCATGGTTGTCTTTTATATCTCAGGATTGTTTGTCATTTTGACGGTGTACTCACAATATTTTGACACAATGCATCAATGAATCCGTATGGGAAAACATGTCTGACAGATAAGTACTATGTATTTACTTCTGACAGAATTGTCAGCGAATGGGGGGAGGGGCAGTATCGCACAGGCAGGTGATCGACTAAAGCATAGCTTTAATTTGCTGCATTACAAATTTAGAACTAAATTTTATAAGTCATGAGTACACTAATTTGTTAACTATTGTTTCGGCTTCCACTAGGGCTCATTCTCAGGACCACATAGTAGATGGTGCTCTTCCACTCTTCCAGAGATCCAAGATTGATAACTCTAATAAGGGTTCGAAATGTATTAATGTTTTGGTACGGATTATTCACCAGTTTCTGGTAGAAATATTTTGGCTGAAGATGAGTTTCTTAGCTCATTTGCCACATATAGACATGTGGCTAACACACAAAAATACATCAGCAACTTGATATACTTCTTGTTTCACCAAAAAAAAAAGTGAAACAAGCGTTTTAAGAGGCATCATTCCAATAAGGAAGAGAAGTTTGCACAGTTAGGGATAGAAATTATTTTGGAACTACAATCAAAGAGGGCTGGATTCAGAGCATTACCCGTCATTTTTGAATCACGAACACTATCCTTTGTTCGACAACTAGTATCAAAATTATGTAGATAAACCTATCAAAATGCCTTAATAAACAAATTTAAAACAGTTTTTGCGACATTTTTACACTGGAACAATTTTTTTAGAAAATCTTATGTCATTTGCTGCCAAAATTAAATTCTTGTTCTTAGTGGTTTAACAGTAATAATTGTTAATGAATATTATACATTTATTACTCAATATCCCTTTGATAGAACAAGGACTTTCTCTGATTTCTTATTCTATCCGGATTTTGACAAAAAAATATGGTTGGAAATACCAGAATAAACCCCGAAAAAAGTTGATAAAACATCCTAAAAATAGAATTAATAGAAGAACGTGAGTTGAAACTGGATAAATAAATGTCTAGAAGAAAAGTGTTCCCGCAAGAATTAAAAGAATATATTATTATCCAAATATAGGTTAAGCAACTGACTACTCAAAACATTGATTTCATAGATCATCCACCTGAAAGTCCTGATTTAGCACTTGTGGATTTCTTTGAATTTTCTTTCAATCCCGAAATTTAAAAGACAACCTCGCATTGCTCAGTTCGTGCACAAATAACCACAAATACAAAATCTAATGCAACCGCCGTATATATAATTTTATTATTACGTTCTTTAAAAATCACATTTCAAGGTATTTCAAGGAAACTTCTTAAGGCTATATATATTTATATGCAGTTTCAGAATCGAACGAACCTTAAATCGAAAGTTAAATTGCACAATCAACAAATTGCCGAACATCTAAAAATTCATTGCACATTTCGTCAAAGTGTCAAACTAAAACAAAAAAAAACAACAGTCGAATACGAGATTTTTGTTGTGTCTGACCTTACACACAATCCAAATCAGCACAACCCCAAAATACACGTCTTAGTTTGCCCGGTATGTTCTCTCAAGCATTGAAATCTTTTTCTGATCTGTTACTTCAACCCAGCAATTCCTCTATACCACAACTTCCCCCACAAAAATTCGTTTCCCAATCAATTCCTAGCTATGACAGTGCGTGCGCGTGAGTGCTAGTACTCCTGATTCTCTCAGGGAGGATACCGGTGACACTATATGACTAAGTCGGCTCTACCAGCTTAAAAGTGCCACTGAGACCCTCCCTGATTTTCTCATTCTCCTGGCGTGCTTGATCCCCATCTGTCGAATTCGATTCCTGAGTCGGGACTCACGCCGATGTGCGTCAACGGACTCAGAAACTCGCTGTGCTGCTTGCACTTACAGTCTTCCGTCAGACCGCAATTCTGACAGGGTTTCGGTTTCCTGCGTTCGGATTTATTGCCTCGATTTTTTTGCTCTTGCTTCAGCTGCTCCATCAGAGGTATCGGGCTTTGGGAAGACACGTCGAGTTTAAGTTCTTTTTCGAAGCTGTGGAGTTGCTCCATGAAGTGGAAGTTCGGTGATATGTTGGACTTGCGCGATCTGACGATGTTGAAGGCGTCGTTCAGGTTGAGGGAACACTTGTACATCAAGTAGGCGACTGTGATGGTGACGGAGCGTGATATACCGGCCAGGCAGTGTACCAGAACGCCCTTTTGTCTACTTCTCGCCTCATCTGAAATTACAACAATAATAAGAGTAATTCTTTATCTTGTACAGTGTTTTAAAAATAAAAATTAGTTGGCCTAAAAAATTAATGTATCAAAGATCCAGCTTATGACTAACTTTGTAGCCTGGGGTCATAAAAACAGTATAAATAGAGACAATCAAATGTGCGAGCTACCTACCTACTAGGAATGTAACGAATATTCGCATTCGCATTAGCGAATATTCGCGTGTTTTTTAATATTCGCATTCGCATTCGCGGTTATTCATCCGAATTTTTTGCGAATATGTTTGACAATGAAAAGCGTAAATATTATGATGTTACTCATTAGGAACATTGCACACTGTATAACTTACTTGTGATTTCAAAAGTTGTACTTGCAATGAGAAATAACAGTTGCATGATGACATAAATGTCAACTACATATATACATTTCTTCTGGAATCCTGACATGTATATGTAATCAGGGAACAATTTAATTGCTAAGTAAAATTAAGCAAGTTATGTCAGTTTCATAACATGATATAGGGTTTTATGGCTAAATGAATTTCGAGATTTGGAAGTTTCAGGGAAAACTAGCTCACAGAGACTCAAAATCAGGAGTCATACTGAATATAATTTTGGTTATAATTTTTGATTAAACCAAAATAAGTAAATTTTGATCTGATATTCGCATTCGCATTCGCGAATATTGGAAGAGAAAATTCGCATTCGCGAATATCGAAAATCAGACATTCGTCACGTCCCTATTACCTACTACGTAGATATTCTTACCTAAGGTGCTAAGGTCTGTGCTGGGATTGACCTAAGAGATTGTACCACAAACCTAGAAATTCGTAGAAGAACAAGGCTTACCAATTCAGTACAGAAAATCACAACCCTAAAGTGAAATAAGGGCACATAACAAGAATGTATGATGACAGATTAACCAAGCCAATCATGGAGTAGAGAGCAAGGTAGAGAAACAGAAGACGACCGACCACTAACTAGATGGTCCAATGATCTAAAAGGTATTCACACAAACTGGAGACAAGGACAAAATAGAGGAGAGGTCTTTGATTATTAGTTAGTAGCGCGTCTGATTGGTCGGTGTTGACGCCGCTCCCTTGGCTGTCGTGTGGGGTGGGTCGTTTGTTGACGGGTTTGTTTTGTGTGCGGTTGATTCTGTTTCACTTCGTTGTTGAATCCCTGTCCTCCATGTACTGGGAAGGTGCAGGGCGTCGTCTATTTTGTTTAGTTGTCCACTTTTCTCGATTTCGGTAGCTTCTCGGATTAGTCTTGCTTTGTAATAGGTTGTTGTCCGATCTGTTTACAACTATCGAAACTGATTTTGTGACCCAATTGTTGTTGTTGATGTCGTTTGTGTGTTTTTAAACTAAACAGGCTGAAATTATCCTGTTTGTGTGTCCGACGTTCCGCAAGTTATGTTATATACCCATTGGTTTTCTAGCTTAACTTCTTAGACTTGTTCCTATAGTCTGGTGCGGTTTGTATGCTTTGATGCTCGGTTTACTAGTAAGGCCGCCTTTTGGCTTTGGCTCTAGGTGTTGTTTTTGATTGTCTTGTGTTTTGTTACTATCATCTGTCAGTCGTATGGATCTCGAAACGTTTAAAGACAAAAGAATAGATTACAAATTCGCGGTAAAAACTTTTTTTTAATTCGTTAATGTGAAAAGAGAGCACACAGTATGGGTTAAACAATGCCGAGCAAGATGGCGCCCTTTTTTGGCACTCAATCTCGAGTCTTCCTTTCAGCTATCACTGAACACAGTATCGTTTAGCGTTGCAGCACACTTTGTTCAACAAACGCACGTACCGGTGTGGCTGCATTATTTATTACATTTAATTACTGGCCGGGGTCAATGGGGGTACGATTCATTTCTTTAAATGCACAAATACGTGATTTAACTTTTTACAAAACCGATTTATTGGGCGGGGGAAATTGAAATTCAACAACTTAGAAACAGAATGTGATTTTATATTCTTTTTTTAGATCACAATTTTTTTGATAACGAATCCGTCATACACGGGACAGTTTTTTTGAAGATGTTCCGCGCAATCTCAAAAATTGTGACATGTAGCCCAATTCTGACACAGGATCATGTATAGCATGTAGAACTTTTTCTTGTACTGGTGTTATCAATAGTGTATAAAAGCTGGATGGCTTCTAGCATATCTACATATTTGAGAACTGTTTAAGTAGCATAGAATAATTAACCTAAGAAAGTTCAATGGATAATTTTTATAGGTTAAAAATATCTGGCTGAAAAGTAAAATACATTCTAGGTAATATGTTTATTTATGTGAATATTATAATTGAACCAAAGTATATTTTTTTACACCAAGCATATGTTGATTTTGGACGTAACCGAAAAATCATTATAGACTTGCGTCAGATTTTACGGGGCACAGTTTAGAAAATTAATCTGTAATAGCGCCGACTTTCCGGATCCCATTTAAAACGATTTGTTTTCATTTCATCGTTGAACGATTAAAGAATCCCTAAACACTCACTCGACTGGGGTTTCAACATCAAAAATTGTTACTTTGTAAGCGAACGCTATCGATTATAAACGAAAAACCAATTTAATTTTCAAATAAACACATTTATCATCGGTCTATGTTTAAGTGAATGTAAGCAAGTCGTGAGAGCAACTTCATGAGGTATTTCATGAGTTCCGGATGAAATCATACGTTTAATATTTTGAAAAAAAAAACCTAATATGCCCTCTTCGTCCATTTAGTTGTCCTCTTACCATTTCCTTTCAATGTTTTAAAACCTTCTCTATCGCCTGTCAATTAAAGATGATATGCTGGCTACTCCATTTTTAACCGATTTCCAAAAAGGAGGAGGTTATCAATTCGTCGCGTATTTTTTTTTTCGCTTTTTTTTTGTATGTATGTTACCTGATTTCTTCTCCTGTGGTGCACCGTTTTGAATGAATATGGTCTTGTTTAATAGAGTATATATCCGGATTGGCGAAACTTCAAATTTGGGAAAAGAATTCTATTGGTAAAGTGATAAAATTTGTGAATGAACACATGCGTGCATGGAAATTGACCAATATCCCTAATATTTTAGTCGATTTTTCGATAACTCCTTATGGATGTGTATAGTTTTAATAATAACGTTTAATCTATTAAGGAAGATCCTTAGGTGATCTCATATACTTTTCTGCGACGTGCAACTTGCAGTTTTGCAGAAAATCGCCGAAAATTCCAAAATTCTTATAAAAAATTTCATCGAAATGACATAACGGACATTTCCTCATAAATATTTTAATTCCAACGTAATGGTGCGGTAATTTTAGGCACTGGAAGTTTTAATTGCGAATTTGAAAATTTTCTATGTACATCTCAAGCATATAGGTAGTAAAGCATAGTATTTTCGGCTCCTTAAATCAATGAGTACCAAGCTCGTTTTGTTTGTATACCAGGCAAATACTTATTTAAATGCAAATTTTTCCATTTTGCGGAAACGGTGCTTTTGGTTGTCACGTTCTCCCGGCCTAATAGCAAATTCAGTGACAACACATGTCAAACTTGACACTGCTATTTGGTGTGTTTATAGACAGGGTGTTTAGTTATACCAAACAAAATCACAAAGTAAAGTGATAGAAGCAGTTGCATTTATATGAAGATTGAAATATAGGACGGATTAGAATGATAGTAGTCCGTAGGCAGCCGTATATATAGGATGGATGGAATATAGGGTGGACTGGACGTTTGGTGGTATAAAAATGTTGGAAAAAATGTGAAATTAAAATTATATAGGGTGATTAAAAAACTGTTATATGATGTGGACATAAGCAAATCATATAGAGGATGGTTGAAATATATGCTAAAGTTGAATTATATTTATACAGTGTGATTAAATAATTATTTCTTTTATAGCCCATATGAAGTTGCACAAAGTGTGGAGAGGAATTAATGTTACATAGGGCGATAATATAAAATGTTAAAAATAAAATAATTTATGGGGTAGCCCACAAGGAGTTATATACTATGGTTGAAATATAGAACGGATTTGACTCCGTAAATATGGGATGGATTCTACTCCGTCCTATAGTTTACAGAAGGCAGCTAACAAAATGTTTGTCCGTGGGCAGTCGTATGTACAGGATGGTTGCTACATAGGTTGGAGTGGAATTATCTATAGTTATGTATCATTGTGAAATGTTGAGGCTTTCGATGTTACCTGGTCCTGTCTATTATATATACAAAATAAAAAATAAAGACTGAAAACTACCTGAGTTCAAATAAACTGAAAAGTTGACAATAAAACATTTAAATATATATATAACCGACTTCCACCTATAACTAAAAAGCTAAAAATAATTATAACAAAATACAACTCTAGCAAATAAATAACACATCCAATGTTGTTAGGTACCTACTCAGGAAGTAAAAAATGTAAACATTAAAAGGTGCTCATTCTGTATAAATTAATTACCTAACAATCTAGTATATTTTTGAAGTAGAGAGAATACCTAATATCTTTAATTTATTCATATGAACCCCTAAATTAGTTTACATTTTTCTTTTATCTTGTCGGGTCTTTAATTTTTTTTCTAGCTATTCTGGCAGCTTCGCAATATTTTTTTAGCTGTTCCTAGTAACTGCGCCAAGTTTTTTTTTCTGGTTGTTTCCCGTAACTCCATCAGGTATGTTTATATGTTTTAGGACGAACAAAAGAAAAGCAGAATTACGCGCATATTAATCATTCGAATGGTAAGTGTTGATCTTGAGTTTACACAAAAATTACAAAAGCATTTTCAGTTTTTTCCGAATTTTGCAAGAAAATTTTCCAATTTTTCGTTAACTCAAAAACTTTACTGGGAGTATGAACACTGAAAAATAACCAAATCGATCCAGTCAAATTTTCCACCTTGAAGTCAACCTTTCTAATTGGTGAACCACAAACATCAAATCAATTTTATTATACAGATATATCCTGGATTTTACCTTGATCCCTTCTTTTTCCTCACCTACTGCCTAGTGAAGCTCCAGGCTTAGACCTGACACAGTTTTCATTTGTTATAATGTTAATCTCACATTTATTATTTGTAGAAATGGCAAGAAACAAAGAAATATATGATTCATGTTATTATATTTTTCAGTCAACTGAGTCAATACGAGTTATATCCAACTACAGCACCGTTTAAGCATTAAAAAGTTCATGTACGATTTAGGAAAATAAAAAGGCAAAGCCTACGCAAATTTGCATAACAAAATTCCTTTCGGATCTATTCCAAAAGTAACCCAAATTCGCATCGGCAAAACGTTTCAAGGTTAATAATATTTGCTCAAAGCTGATTCCTTTTATTCTCCTTTCCTTTGAATGAACAGGGGATAGGCCAAAAAGTTATCGGAAGAGACAGACAGACAGACATCGAGGACCCTATCTCCCTTTTTATTCACGAGAAAGAGCGTTTAAGTGGGATTCGAAATTGAAGCGTGGGCGTCAAGAGATCCGTATCACTCCTGCCGTACGGAACGTTTGAAAGACGTTCTTGTACACCCACGCCAAAATCGATATGGTGAATAAACGCCGGCTGTGCTGCCTGCCTGTGAAAGAGGAACGCGGAATGGGAACCGAGGGGTGCGGGAAGAGACACAGAGAGAGGGTATAGAGGTGGTCAGGGTGATTCCACCCGATGATATGGGAAAAACTGCGTATGGATTGGGCAGAGGAAATCGAAATTATGAGGAAACTTTCTGCCGTTCAAGGTGGAGAGTTCACTGAGCCGTTAAGGAATTCTTAGTGAATACATAGTTGATAGAGCATGTCTCCACTTACAAGTAATACAAAAAAGTTAAAAATAAGTTATTTATTTTAAAGCTACCAGCACTGCAAGATATACCA
Source organism: Octodonta nipae (assembly GCA_034190945.1). Taxonomy (NCBI): domain Eukaryota; kingdom Metazoa; phylum Arthropoda; class Insecta; order Coleoptera; family Chrysomelidae; genus Octodonta; species Octodonta nipae. The sequence continues at coordinate 2,307,814 of CM067222.1, forward strand.
GTTTTCCAAATAACCTCTTCACTCCTTTTCCAACTGAAAGCAATAAGTTTTTCAAACAACTAAACATAATTTTTATTCGATTTACCTATGTATACTCAGCCACTACTCCAAGTTCTCTAGTGACATCATCTGACCATTATGTAAAACCTCAAACCCATTTATAACTGCCATAAGTTTCTCTCAAAATCTGCTCATGATAGATTTGCTATCGCTCGTACCAAACTACTAGTAAGATTCGTCCAAATTGTCCAAAAGTATTGGTACACAATATTTTGGCCTTAGTCATTTGTGCACACCATTTGTAACCATATCAGGTTAGTCTGCAGCTAGTAGACAATGAAACTCGTTGCTCGCAGTTTCGTTGGACTTCCATCGAATTGAAATGATTGATCTCACTTTGGTAAATGATTTGAACACATTTCCGCACCCCCTTTTAATAATGCCTATGTGGTTCCTTAGATGTAATAGAAGGATTCTAAACAACTGTGATGATCAAATTCGACGCCCTAGTGTACTTTGTTTTAGTAGTTAAATTGATGCTTCTTACTAACTGGGTTATATTTCTTGGTAAATGATTTGAACACATTTCCGCAACACCTTTCAATAATGTCTATATAGTTCCTTAGATCTAATGGAAAGATTCTAAACAACTTTCATGATCAAATTCGACGTCCTAGTGTACTTTGTTTTAGTAATTAAATTGATGCTTCTTACTGACTCGGTTTTATTTCTTGGTAAATGATTTGAACACATTTCCGCACCACCTTTCAATAATGTCTATATGATTCCTTAGATCAAATGGAAAGATTCTAAACAACTGTCATGATAAAATTCGACGTCCTAGTGTACTTTGTTTTAATAGTTAGATTGATGCTTCTTACTGTCTCGGCTTTATTTCTTGATAAATGATTTGAACACATTTCCGCACCACCTTTCAATAATGTCTATATGGTTCCTTAGATCAAATGGAAAGATTCTAAACAACTGTCATGATCAAATTCGACGACTTAGTGTACGTTGTTTTAGTAGTTAGATTGATGCGTCTTACTGTCTCGGCTTTATTTCTTGGTAAATGATTTCAACACATTTCTGCACCACCTTTCAATAATGTCTACATGGTTCCTTAGATCTAATGGAAAGGTTCTAAACAACTGTCATGACCAAATTGACGTCCTAGTGTACTTTGTTTTAAATTAATCGCAATTAATTTTAATTGCAATTAAATTAATCGCAATTAATTTTTAATTCGATTAATTAGTTGATTGAAAATTTAATGAATTAATGCCCAACACTGATCTCACAAAGTTTCAATAGAACACTTGACCCCAGGAACAGTACCACCCTGTAGATTTTCATGACCGGTTCTGTGATGTTATTAGGAAGACCTCAGAGGGGCGTTAATGCTCCAAAATTGAAGTAAATATCTCAAAAACTTTAATAGTCAGAAGAAGAAAAACTGAAAAAATCTTAAGGTTTCAACAGCTTGTATATCGGTAATAAACGAAGCGTTTGCGGATATATGTTTATAGGAACTATTTGTCATAAAATGACTCGAGCAAGCACATCTTAAAATCCTTCGCACTTAATCATTGACACCCTGTATATTAAGGTCGCTTCGTTGATAATAAAATCAATAGATTGCAGTACATAAACAAATATATCAACAATTAATATACAATACACCATACAATTTAGTTTTCGTTCTAATAAAATTATTAATTCCCTGTTTTCGTTATTTTAAATTAGAGACTTGACGTCTGTCAGAAGTCTGAACACCACAAAAAATGGGCAACCTTACCAGCTACGGTTATCAGTTACCAACTTGACATTACATTTACACCCTGTATATTACGAAACAATTTTAACATTTGGAGCTTGCCTCTATCTCTAATTTGGATTTAAAACTCTTTACGTATCGTAAACAACGGAGATATTGAACTCTGCAGTATAAGTTGATCACCCTGTATAGACTTTACAAAAAATATATACAGTGTGAGTTTTCTTTGATGATCAGTATGGGGATCTCGGAAACTAGCGGAGAAAGAGAAATGGTTAAATTGGGGAAGGTTTGCAGTTTTACTGGCCCAATTTAATGACAGTTTCGGATTTTTGTAAAAAATCATGGCTTATTAGATATTTTGAAAAAACAAAATTCTGTCGATTTAGTCAAATCCCTCTAGCTCCTTTGTTTTTAATTTTATAAAAAAAGTGTAAATATCAAAATTGAATATGATTGTTATGTCCTCCTTTGCGTGACAGCTCTCGTTTTCGAGATATGACACAAACTTATATTTTTTTTCAATGGAAACCATAGTTGGTTATGTCCTCAAAAAATCGGACATTTTTAGAGATTTTCAACGATATAGTTATTCATAAAAATTACTGAGTTATGGATGCTTTTCTCTCTTATTTTCACTTTTAACGTAGGTAGCCATGAAAAAGATTGTTTACACTTTGACGTTTCCTCATTTGAGAGTAATTCCATTAGTAGTGCTGAACTGACAGTCGATATTGCTAAGTTTTCGTGATAAAATGGAATATTCTAACGAAGAAAAACTGAATATGGTGGAATGTTATATCATATGCCATAAAAATTCAGTTCGTGCAGCTGAGAAATCCTTCCCAGATATTTTAATCGTCGTCAACCTGCTCTATGTGCATTTAAGAGGCTTTACGATAGTTTACGCAGATATGGATCTTTTACTAAAACACCAAAGGAACGTAATCAAATTAACGAAGCAATACAAATAAATGTTTTGGCAACGGTAAATCAAAATTCATCTACATCAACTCGTGAGATTGCGGCAGAAGCTGGCACATCTCAACGAACTCTAGTTAAGGTACTGAAAGCGCACAAGTTCCACCCGTATAAACTTTCAGTTTCTCAAACTTTGCATGCTGGTGACGAACATCGACGTATTTTGTTTTGTACATGGTTTAGAGACATGTGCGTTGAAAATCCACAGTTTCCATTAAAGGTGTTAGGGTTAAATGAAACTAGATTTACTAACTGCGGTATATTCAATAGACACAATGAGCATATCTGGGCTAAAGAAAACCCTTTCCATGTAGAACAAAGACGACCCCAGATAAAATTTGGTTTTAATGTTTGGTGTGGTATTATAGGGTCTACTATTCTGGGGCCTTTTATCTATGACGAATCACTTACTGGGGAGCGCTACTTGCATTTCTTGCAATACACTTTTCAAGACATGTTGCATAATTTGAATTTGAGAACTCGTTTAGAAATTGAGTGAATGATGGAGCACCTGCTCATTACCCGTTATTAGTAAGACAACACTTAGATAATATCTATCCAAACTCTTGGATAGGAAGAAATGACCCATGCGAATGGCCACCCCGGCCTCCCGATTTGGGAGTTATAGACTTCTATTTATGGGGTGCGCTAAGTTGGTGACCTAAGGGAGGCGGTATTACAAGCAATTGTAGAAATTGATAGGCGGTCTGTGAGGAAAGCGGTAATGTCAATCTTAAAAAGATGCAATTTTTGTCTAAATAACAATGGTGGACTTTTCGAACATAAATTGTAACCATTATTATGTACTTTCATTTCTTAAGTTTTTAGTAAGTACCTACTTATTTAGTTTTTTTCGTTATATCTGATATGCCTAATAAAAAAATCGTTCAATGTTTTTGGGAATAGTTATTAATAAATCAATCTATTTCATGGCTAACTACGTTAAAAGTGAAAATAAGAGAGAAAAGCAGCCATAACTCCGTTATTTTTATGAATAACTATATCGAGTATTATATCATTGAAAAGCTCTAAAAATGTTCGATTTTTTGAGGTCATAGCCAACTATGGTTTCCATTCAAAAAAAGATAAGTTTGTGTCATATGTCGAAAACGAGAGCTGTCACGCAAACGAGGACATGACAATCATATTCGGGATACAATTCCCTTCAATTTTAATATTTATTTTTTTTATAAATTCAAAAACAAAGGAGCTAGAGGGATTTGACTAAATCGACAGAATTTCGTTTTTTCAAAATATCTAGTAAGCCATATTTGGCCAGTAAAACAGCTAATCCCCATACTGATCATCAAAAAAAACTCACCCTGTATAAACAAAATGGAAAATTTTCGCTCTCTATCTCTCCCATAGCAAAATTCCGACGATAGCTTGCCAGATACAACGAGCAAACTATGATCGCGCCCACCTATATAGCTCGGTTCGCCTTCATCGAGAAAAGGAGACAGAAACGTAGGCCGTTGTCGGGCGAGGATAGGAGACGGCACGTGAATGGCTTCGACACCGTTTCCGATGACCTACATCCCGCCATAGTGCCGGTATGAGCGCCAGCGACGGGCACGCTGCCCCTACCCGCCCCGCCCCACCACCAGTGCCGCCATTCATGTCTGGTGAATGAAAGCAACGGAAGAGGCGGGGGGTCGGGGGGCCGGGAGCTCGGGAGTGAGGTTAGAGGACAGAGGCGGTCGGTCGGAGGTAGACACGAGCTGCCACCGTGAACCGTTGCTATTCAGCCCCAACGGTTTTTGCGTGACTTTCGGCAGGACCGTACCATTCAAGACCGGATCGCGAGGGGTGGGAGCTTCGCCATCGTGCAACTATATCCTCGATATGTATATGTGCCGCAGCTAGTTGGGATTGATGAATGTGGATTCGTTCATAAAGAAATCCGAGTTGAATGTGTTTTGTTTTAATTCATGCGGAGGCGGTTTGTAGTTGGAGATGAAGGAATGCACAATGGGAAGCTGTTTGTAGTTGTAGTCAGAAAAATTGAACGTACAATCCGTTTGTAACAACTTCAAAACACAATCTAAAGTTTGAATTACATTTAGATTTGTCTTTTCTGATACAAAACGCGAAAGTACTTCAATATCAATTAACAAAACAAATTTCCGTTCAACGAGTTTTAATAATAATTGACGTATCTTTATTAAGAACTAATACATACAGTTCTTTCGAAATTTCCTTGAGTTTTATAATAACACACGTGTACTAAAAAAAAAGATTGTTACGAGGGCTGCCTTTTATATTTCGGGATTGGACAACCCTAGTGTTGCAATCTGACAACTGACAACTCTATCGTAAAGTTTGACATTTTTGAGGTTATACGTACTCAGAACGTTTTGACATACGAGCGCTATGTGTTGTTTACAGTAACATAAAGGATTCATCTCGGCCAAAAAATGGAATTAAATCGTGAACATTTTCGTGCGATTATTTTTTACAACTTTCGGACGTGGATTAAGTCAGCAAGAGTGCATGGATGACCTTAATTTAATTTTTGGCGATGAAACTCCATCAAGGACCACTGTTTATCGATGGTATGGTGAATTAAATCGAGGTCGTAGTTCACTCCAAGACGAATTTCGTGAAGGTCGTCCAAAAACAGTTATTCCGGAAACCATTGATGCTGTGCGCGAACTGATATTGCAAGATCGTCATGTGACCTATCGTGAGATTGAGTCAACCTTACACATTAGTGGGACCAGCATACATTCGCTATTTCATTAACATTTGAATGTCAAAAAAATTTGTTAGCGTTGGATCCCACACAATTTGTCAATCGTTCAAAAAAAGATGATGAATCGTGGATTTACGCGTATGAGCCCGAAAGTAAACAGCAGTCGACTGTATGGGTATTTCAAGATGAGCCGAATACAACAAAAGTTGTTCGCGCACGAAGCACTTCCAAGCAAATGATCGCCTGTTTTTTCGGAAAAACTGGACATGTCGCAACCTTACCACTAGAACAACGCAGAACAATCAATTCTGAGTGGTACACAACCATTTGTTTGCCAGTTGTTCTTCAAGAAATGAGGAAAACCAACCGCCGAAGACGGATCACTTTTCACCTCGACAATGCGAGCTCTTACACATCGGCTCAAACAACTGCATTTTTGACCACTCAAAACATCTATTTGAAGAGTCATCCGCAGTATAGTCCTGACTTGTCACCAAATAACTTCTTTTTATTCCCGTACGTAAAAAACAAACTGAGAGGTCAACGTTTTTCGACACCTGAAGAAGTGGTTGCTGCGTTCAGAATGCATGTTTTGGAGATACTTCAATCAGAGTGGAAAAAGTGCTTCGACAATTGGTTCAAACGCATGCAAAAGTGTATAGATCTTCATGGGGAATATTTTGAAAAAAATAAAGCGATTTTCAATGATTAATATTTGTTTTTGTTCTCTAATCCCAAAATATAAAAGGCAGCCCTCGTAGAATTGATTTTAGAATGAAACATGAAAATTTCCCCTCAATTTTACTATTTAAATATGTCTTTTTACTATCAATGATTGTTTCTTTATTATTGTATTTTTTTATTTTTCTAAGCAAAATATATTCACATATCATTTAGTTATGCCAGTCACAAGCCTGAAGCTTTCATTTAAGCCTGAAGAATTCATTTAAAATATGTAAAGATATAGAAATTCCAATTGATGCAGGTAGTAGGATAGGGAAAGCTTACAAGGTAGACTCAAAGACATGATAAAATGTAAAACAAAAAAGCTAACTACAACAAAGGAATGGAAAGAATATCCCCAGGATAAGCTTCAAGAGAGAATACCGCTGAGTTAAAAACAAACAAGTCATCTAAGAGAACAATATATATCGTTGGGGAAAGAACGGGCCAATTTTGGAGAAATAATGGAAAAATTGTTTCAATTGAGGAAAAAGTTAAAATTATCTGTTGGTCACAAAAGCTGAACTTCATTTGTTGCAGTTAAGGAAGATTTTCTAGACAAAAACGAAGATGAAATATCAGATCTCTTGGGTGTAAACAAACGTGAACAGTAGGAGCACTATTTAGATTTAAACATTTTTTACAGAAAATGTAACATACATAAAAGAGGTATTGATGCATTTGACTTTTTCCGGTTTCTTTATAATTAATTCCTTTCACGTTTGCTACGAGTGTTATTTTGTTTTTTATTTGACCCAAGAAGCTGACGTACGTTAAATTTTAGCTCCTAGGCATATACTAATGTCATATCTGACTTACGACTCAAAAATTCATTTGAAATCATTTCCAAATAGTACACTAACATCTTAAAATAACTATATCACAAAGCAATTGAATACTCACCAATAAATTCAATGGCTTTAGGGAAATGGCTGGCCAAATTTTGTGACCAGTGGTCTGCAATGGGGATCTGCATATATTTTATGCTCCCTTGGTCCTCGAAAACATTTGGTAGGTCTGGTGTAACGTTCAGAACGTACTGGAAAAAAGGCACTTATTGAGATGTTCGATTTTACGATTGATACTAGAATTAGAGAATATTATATTTACCTGTATACTGTGCCTAGCTAATGCTTGACTGTCACCGCTGTTGGCAGCATTTCCAAGAAACAAGTAAGGAAGAATTTCCACTGGGAATTCCTTGTCATCTTCTAAACCTAAAAATCAAAATCAAGTAAAATATGTGAAACATTTCCTTAAAGAATTTTTATCTCGTCTAAAATGTAATAAATTTTGCAAATAAATAACGCTTCTAAGGTCCACAATACACTTTTATGGATTTTGGAACGAGAAATGTGTGTATTGAAAACAATAAAGGAAGAAATTAAAGCAGTAAAACTATTTAGAAAGAATAGATATAAGAGCTCGTTTGATTTTTCTACAAAAGAAAACCAAGGCGAGCTCAGAATATGTAGACCCGAAATGTAATGATCGTCATTCTCCTGTGGGAAGCTCAACTGATGAAGGATCACGACCAGAAACAATATATATTATAGGGCTTTCATTTCAAAACTAACAACCAAAATAACTTACAATGAAACCACTATACGTGTAGAATACGTCCCCTCGTAAATATAAATTAACGTGTATTTTGTATTTTTTTTCTTTTAAACATATTTTAAAAGCCATTTTAAGTGGCTATATTAAATATATTGCCTTGCGTAAAAACGAATGACATCCAGAAGAAACAATACGACCCCAGAAGATGAAATACCTTGTATTCTTCTTGGAACGGTTCAGTTAACCCACAAATTCTTGGTGTGATTTTTAATCTAACAATAGCAGCATTACACCTATAATAATTAGGCATTTTATTGCAAATGATAAAACGAATATCTATTTAGGCTAAGTAAGCAAAAATAAAACAGAACATTCAAAAAAGTATTACAATATTGATAAAAAACTATAATTTGTTTAAATATCTGATAATATTGCTATTTTTGATGGATTAGACAGTCCATTTCCTTTTGTGATAAATGATAAATGATAAATTTTTAATGACTTCTAGAAAATATAAGAATGCTAATATTAATATCAAATTGTGGCAAATATTGTATATTTTATGTAAAACTTATGTTTAGAATAAAACATTTAAAAAAATATATAACCGACTTCCACCTATAACTAAAAAGCTATAAATAATTATAACAAAATACAACTCTAGCAAACAAATAACACATTCAATGTTGTTAGGTCCCTACCCAGGGAGCAAAAAATGTAAACATTAAAAGATGCTCATTCTGTACAAATTAATTACCTGCCAATCTAGTATATTTTTGAAGTCGGTGCCAAGCAAATCTAAAATCCTTCATTGCGTAGTTATCTACTACTTCATCAAACTTGATTGTTGCTTGGCACTGACTTCAAAAATATACTAGATTGGTAGGTAATTAATTTGTACAGAATGAGCACCTTTTAATGTTCACAGTTTTTATTTCCTGGGAGGTACGTAACAACATTGAATGTGTTATTTATTTGCTAGAATTGTATTTTGTTATAATTATTTTCAGGTTTTTAGTTATAGTTGGAAGTCGGTTATATTTTTTTAAATTGTTTTATTTTCAACTTTTTAGTTTATTGGAACTCAGGTAGTTTTCATTTTTTCTTATTTTGTATGTATAACCTTAATAGACATGACCAGGTAACATCGAAAGCCTCAACATTACACAATGATATATTTTCATTTAAATTGACAGGTAAATTCTTCAACTTTTTTTCACAACTCTGTATAACTATAGATAACTCCATTCCACCCTAAGTACCAACCATCCTGTATATACGAGTGCCCACGGACAAGCATAAATTTGTTAGCTGCCTTCTGTAAACTATAGGACGGAGTAGAATCCATCCCATATTTACGGAGTCAAATCCGTCATATATTTCAACCATAGTATATAACTCCTTGTGGGCTACCCCATAAATTATTTCATTTTTAACATTTTATATTATCGCCCTGTGTAACATTAATTCCTCTCCACACTTTATGCAACTTCTTATGACCTATAAAATAAATAATTTTTTAATCACACTATATAAATATAATTCAACTCCAGCATATATTTCAACCATCCTGTATACGATTTGTTTACGTCCACATCATATAACAGTTTTTTTATAATTTTAATATCACATTTTTCCAACATTTTTATACCACGAAACGTGCACTCCACTCTATATTCCAACCATCCTGTATATACGGCTGCCTATGGACCACTAACATTCTACACCGTCTTATATTTCAAGCATCATATAAATGCAACTCCTTCTATCACTTTACTTTGTGATTTTGTTTGCTATAACTAAACACCCTGTGTATAAACGCACCAAATAACAGTTTACAGTATGACATGTGTTGTCACTGAATTTTCTATTAGGCCGGGAGAATGTGACAACCAAAAGCACCGTCTTCGCAAAATGGAAAAATTTGCATTTAATTAGGGATTTGCCTGGTATAGAAACGAAACGAGCTTGGTACTCATTGATTTGAGGAGCCGAAAATACTATCCTTTACTACCTATATGCTTGAGATGTACATAGAAAATTTTCAAATTCGCAATTAAAACTTCCAGTGCCTAAAATTACCGCACTATTACGTTGGAATTAAAATATTTATGAGGAAATGTCCGTCATGTCATTTCGATGAAATTTTTGATAAGAATTTTGGAATTTTCGGCGATTTTTTACGAAACTGCAAGTTGCACGTTGCAGAAAAGTATATGATATCACTTAGGGGTCTTCCTTAATATATTAAACGTTAAAAAAGCATACACATCCATAAAGAGTTTTCGAAAAATCAACCAATATGTTAGGGATATTGGTCAATTTCCATGCACTCATGTGTTCATTCATAAATTTTATCGCTTTACCAATAGAATTTTTCTCTAAAATTTGAAGTTTCACCAATCCGGATATATACTCTATTAAACAAGACCATATTCATTCAAAACGGTGCACCACAGGAGAAGAAATCAGATAACACACATACAAAAAAGATACGCGACGAATTGATAACCTCCTCCTTTTTGTAAGTCGGTTAAAAAAGAGAATACGCAGAAGATACTTCGAACTATTATACAGTAACACATTAAGAATCATATTTTCTACTATCTCCCGATCCAATTGGATAAGATTTTAAATTAATGGCTCACACTTGAGTTTTTTTCCTACATTCAAACCACAATGTTGAACAATAATTGATTACAGGCAACATCAATTTAGTGTTGTTTTTTTTTCTAGCGCTTATCAGAATTATTTCAGTCAAACAACTGATAATTATTTTAAAGTAGCGTAATTACGCGACAAAATATTCTCATTCTCGGAAAAACGAACCATTACAACAACCGGCATTGTTGAAAATATGAATGAACGTCAACCGGTAACAATTTTAACGGACGCTAATGTAAACGAATTGTTTTTGAATGAACAATCATAAAAGTAATGAATAACCAAAAGCCGGTTATTTTCCATGCTGATAACGGAAAACAGCAGGAACGCATAAATTACGTTGTGAAGAATATCGGGAACTGTACGCAATCCGCGAATAAATTATTGTTATCGGCTACAAACGTTTTATCGACTGCACAAGGAAATATTGAAAGTCGATATCGGCGTTGGACTGCATACTTTTCCTTAGGAAATTCCACTGGAACTTCTTTGGATAATTTAAAAATAAGTTTTGCATATAAAATTATTCGTTTTTCGAGCAGCACGCTATACGCTTACGTATCTTTAGAACATCTTTAAAACTGCTTTAAATTATCAAAAACGTTATAGATAAATTACTGAATTTCGTGTACAACTATGTTTACTTTTTTATTTTTAATTTTGGGGTTATTATTTTCACTCTCATCCCCAACAGGGTACTAACTTTCAACCTACATATTATCTATATACAAGGTGTCCCAAAAGTCCCGGAACGGCAATTTATCTCGGCGGGAACGCATTTTAGAGAAAAATGTTTCAAACAAAACTTATAGGATTCGTCCCTGGCTATCGAATTGTGACCTTGAATTTGACCTTGACCTTCAAGGTCATTTCAAGGTCAAGTCGATTTTTTTCAAGTGGGACAACATATTTCTGACCTCGGAAATGGAAAGATCGGAAAATTTTACGTTCAAATATGTCCTTGACCATTTTTAAAACTTGACCTCTGGTTGTCAGTAAAGGTCAAGTCAAGGTCAAGAACAACTTCGTTGCGTAGCTCGTCAAATATGGGTTTAAAAAAAATTATACCCGTCTTTCACACTGTCAAACGGTTAATGGCGCACATTTTGAACATCTGCTATAATAAATACGTATGAATAGTTGAAAACTTCTAATCATCTTGTTTTAACTGGCTCGCAAAGGTGCTCGCCCTAACTGGCCGGGTCTGTACCTCTTACCTTCACTGGCCGGAGGTCATCCTAGCCTTAACTGGCCAGGTCTGGACCTCTTGCCTTCACTGGCCAGAGGTCATCCTAGCCTTAACTGGCCTGGTGTGGACCTCTTGCCTTCACTAGCCGGAGTGGTTCCTATTTAGAAAAAACAGTTTTGACCTCGACATTGCTTATGAAAAGTCAAATCCTAAGCAAGAAAACAATAATTTTTCGGTTCCTTTTAAGAAGTTAATCCAGTCCTGAACGTCAAGGTCAAATGAAAAAAATGGTCACGGCCATATTAGCATCTGAAAATTTCCTCTCGTTTCATGTTCGGCATAAAAAATAGAACTTGCCTGTTTAAAAATGCATTTGACCTTGAACTGATCTCGAAGGTCAACGTCAAGGTCAAATTCATACTAAGCATCGCATTGCCGTGGAAAAATCCTAAACCTTAGTTCTTGAAAAAAAATGTTTAAACCCATATTTGACGAGCTACGCAACGAAGTTGTACTTGACCTTGACTTGACCTTTACTGACCACCAGAAGTCATGCTTTAAAAATGGTCAAGGACATATTTGAACGTAAAATTTTCCGATCTTTCCATTTCCGAGGTCAGAAATATGTTGTCCCATTTGAAAAAAATCGACTTGACCTTGAAATGACATTGAAGGTCAAGGTCAAGGTGAAATTCAAGGTCACAATTCGGTAGCCAGGGACGAATCCTATAAGTTTTGTTTGAAACATTTTTCTCTCAAATGCGTTCCCGCCGAGATAAAATGCCGTTCCGGGACTTTTGGGACACCCTGTATAAATAGGCAAAGACAAAACGGTTAGGTACCGTTTTCTCCTCTGTTTCCCGACCGATTTTCTTTATTTTTGATATGTTTAGTAGCTATTGATGACCTTCAGTGCAGACTACGTAAACAATCTTTATTTATATCTTTTAAAATAACTAATTTTTAGATAAATTATTAATAAAATTCAAGTGAGTAGCGCCAACTATGAACAAATAGCTTATACTATTATTCGAATTTTGACAGTCGTCAACAGTAAAAATTCAATTGTGGACAATCGCAGTCAGGTATAAAAAATATTACTAATTAATCGACTTTTGCTTACAAAGATGTATGCTGTGAAAGCCTTCTTTTCTATTCATTTGTGACGTTAATTTTTTACAAAAACAATTACAGTTATTACTGAAGTGACCAAAGCGAATGTGGTTACCTATACGAAGTTTGCGCATTTACAGAAAAATCCAAATGAAAAGTTGTATCTAATAACAATTTGCATATGCATCCATTATCAAAAGCTATGAAAACACTCAGGAGATGTGAAGCATATAAAGTTACATTGAAAACGGGGTCCAAAAAAATAAATTGTTGAGCTTCATTTATAGAAATTCTCAGGATTCTATTGCTACTTTTAAATTATTATATTGTACGTTCTGGTCTTGAGTATTGTAGTATGATTCAATCTCATTTCTATCTGACCTACAGCAGTCAGTTAGAAAAAGTTTCGAATAAATTGTTGAGGTTTTGTGTTTTTAAAATGGGCTTAAAAGAGAATAATTATAAAGTGTTGTTATTCTTACACGGCTGAATATGAAATCACTACAGAATCGTAGTTCAGGAACATAGCCCGAAGAACAGGCGACAGATAGGCCAAATGTATTCTTGAATGGAGACCAAGACTACGATAGATCTACCGGTAGACCTATCACCAGGTAGCGAGAAAAGGGGACAGCCTGCATTCAGACGTAGATAGAAATAGGCATATTCTGATGTAAGTTTCTGGGCTAAACAAATAAACGCAAAAATCCTGTAGAGAAACCACAGTGACCAGACAAAACAGAAGTAAAAATGGTAGCACAGCAGAACGCAAAATTCTTACCTAAAGAGCTGTCACAGCGGTCGTCGGTATCTGAACTATCAGTCGAGCTGTTGGCTGCTGATGACAAGCTGTCCCAACCCAGGTGCGTCCTGTAGCGCATTGTGGCTGGAGGTGGTGCAGATATCCGCAAAGACCGGAGCCCCATCAACGGAAGAGCCTCCTGACCACCCCCGGCAACCATTGGCGACGACGGTGGTGGGTTGTCGAGAAGTTCTGCACAACTCTCACACCATTCGGGAAATGAGGCTCGGAACGAACAGAAACTATCTGCAACAAAAAGAAAAAACTTTTAATCAATCTCCGCCAACTCAAACCGTTTGAAAAATAGCAACTATATAATTTTTATCGTCTTATGTTTACTTTTTCTTCGGAAATGCTTCCAACCGTTTGATTTTATGTCATTTATATATCTTTTCAGGAAATAAGGCACCCTCAAAAATTAGTGGTTCAAGAGTAATTTCTGTCTATGATGATGAAACAGTCTTTCTGATATTTTAGTCTTTCTGTTTGCTAATCACATTATAATCTCTATCAGTACTCGGGCTTATCAATTTTTTGCTTAAAGTTAACATCAAAATAAAAAATAGAATGAAAATAAACAAAATGCAAAAGAAAATACGCCAGCAGCAATTATTTTCACAATCCGCTGTATTACATTTAACAATAACTTTTACACCTTTAAACAAATCTCCGTTCAACCTCAGTTTAGATTTTTCATTGCTTAAAGACTGATTGCAATCATATTTTTCGGTATTGATGATTTTTTAAAATTAATAAAGGTAAGTATATGAGTGTTGGTATGTTTTTCCAGATTCCCTGTGAAATGCATATACATTTACACAAATTAGATTTCATATTGTAGTCAAGTCTTCTAAATTTTCAATCTTACTTCGCTCATTAATGAGCACAAGTCTTCCTCAATAGCGTGCAGTTCTCTTGTTGTTAGAGTTTTGTTATCAATTTCAGTCCCGCAGACTGTTCAATATCATACCATTTACAGTTAGGCCTTCACCTAGAGCTTCCACCCATCCAATATCTGCATTATATGCTTTTTGTATTCCATCGGTTATCTTGCCCTTGCTACTTGCTAAATCCTATTTCAACTGCGCCACACTCTGCATTTTTTATTACATACTGACATAAAGAAGTAAATTTAAGATTTTTAGATTGGTGAATCGAAAACCAAAGTCAGTTGTCTGTATCAGGTCACGTTCAAGGTCACGTTTAATTGCTAAGTTCTTCTCGAAATCTAGAAGTTTTCAACAAGGTTTAAATCCGGGCTTCTGGCTGGCTATAGGAAATACCGATCATTAACTTGCGATTGTATTTCTATTTCTTCTTTGTCGATCTGCGAAAATAATTTGTATTCTCCTGGTATCTTTGCATCACTAGTGTATGACCAACACTAAATCTCCGTTTAGTTTCAATGCTTGAGCACATTCCTGGCAACTACGATTTCTTATTTCATGATACGTATGGACAAAGTATGGAAAAATATATGGATTATGGACATAATAAGCAAATACTACAAAGTAATGTTTAACATTTACACATTGCCATTAGTTTTTCTTGTTTTCCATATATTATCACTTATATTAATGTATTTTTTTTAATATAAAATGAAGTCAATAAAAATATGGTATGATATAAAAGGTATAAATAGTGTCTCTTAGGTACGAATTGAAACAACAATGTGGTTAAAAAAGATGATATTCATTATCTTAGTATAAAAAGAGTACTCTATTAAGTGTTGTAAAAAAATTTTAGAAGAAAATCTAAGAACGTTGTCTAGGCAACGGTTATCTTTTAACTTCTGGTTAATGTTTTGGAAGTGTGTTAATCTACTGACGTATATAAAAAATGAAATTTGAAGCTGACAAAATTATTCATAATTTTATTTGACAGGTGCGCACACACTTCTTAAAATCCTAGGCTCTGGATTTGAACTGAAAACAATTCCAGCTCATGATAATTAATCAGCTTTGCTTAAAATGCCCAGAACGCGTAAATCCTAATGGGTTTATGTAGCAATGTTGATGAATAATGCGAAAATAATGAATAAGGGGTACAACATTTATCACGAGCCTTAGTTACTTGTTAGACGTATTTAATTCGTAACACATGACATTTATATATTATAGTTATTTATATATTAATATTCTGAGTAGCAAAAGAATAGTACAGTCAAAAAAATCAACACAGAGTAAACGTTTGGATGAATAAACAAAGAAAAGACACCATAGTGAATGAGATTTATTTTAGCAGAGGTTATGAAGCAATGAGGCTGAAGTTAGAAGAATAAACAGAGAGGATTTTAGTTTTTGAATTGATTGGTGTTTTTTACTGTCTCGGCTTTATTTCTTGGTAAATGATTTGAACACATTTCCGCACCACCTTTCAATAATGTCTATATGGTTCCTTAGATCTAATGGAAAGATTCTAAACAACCTGTCATGATCAAATTCGACGTCCTAGTGTACTTTGTTTTAGTAGTTAGATTGATGTTTTTACTGTCTCGGCTTTATTTGTTGGTAAATGATTTGAACACATTTACGCCCCACCTTTCAATAATGTCTATATGGTTCCTTAGATCTAATGGAAAGATTCTAAACAACTGTCATGATCAAATTCGACGTGCTAGTGTACTTTGTAGTAGTTAGATTGATGTTTTATACTGTCTCGGCTTTATTTGTTGGTAAAGATTTGACACATTTCCGCACCACCTTTCAATAATGTCTATATGGTTCCTTAGATCTAATGGAAAGATTCTCAACTGTCATGATCAATTCGACGTGCTAGTGTACTTTGTTTTAGTAGTTAGATTGATGTTTTATACTGTCTCGGCTTTATTTGTTGGTAAATGATTTGAACAAATTTCCGCCCCACCTTCAATAATGTCTATATGGTTCCTTAGATCTAATGGAAAGATTCTAAACAACTGTCATGATCAAATTCGTCGTCCTAGTGTACTTTGTTTTAGTAGTTAGTTTGATGTTATTTAACAGTCTCGGCTTATTTGTTGGTAAATGATTTGAACAAATTTCGCACTACCTTTCAATATTGTCTATATGGTTCCTTAGATCTAATGGAAATATTCTAAACAACTGTCATGATCAAATTCGACGTCCTAGTGTACTTTGTTTTAGTTGTTAGATTGATGGTTCTTACTGTCTCGGCTTTATTAGATGGTAAATGATTTGAACAAATTTCCGCAACACCTTTCAATATTGTCTATATGGTTCCTTAGATCTAATGGAAAGATTCTAAACAACTGTCATGATCAAATTTGAAGTCTTAGTGTACTTTGTAGTGGTACTTATATTGATGCTTTTTGGATCCCAACAAACACTTTGTTTTTGTTAAGTAAAAAAATGCAAAAACAACTGCAATATTAATATTATTAATAAAAAAATTTACATGAAGAAACATTCACTAAACATTGACCAAATTTTAATCATTTACTACTGACTATAGCATCTATAAAAAAACAATATTAAATTTAAACATCTCCTTTCTTTCTCAGTGATTATAACTATCCTATCATATTTCGACTCGGTTATTTTTCTGTACCCATAATACTTCGATAGTAAACATCACCGTCGAATTTTGAGTGTGTGTGTGTATATTTAGACATATGCAGGATATCCGGTGATCAAATGTGGAAATGCGTTCACTTTGTGACTTTGTAAAATGTTTATTGAATGTATGAAATCGATAAAAATTTATGCGCATTTTTCCTTGAGTACTCACGGCCAAAATTTATCGCCAAACGTAATGGAAAATGAGGGTACATGAAAGAATTATGATTGAATATTTTTAAAATTGATTATATATTATAAGAAAATTTAATAGTTGAAAGATCTGATAAAGATTATTAACAAAATATTTCAATTACTTTAGAAATGACACAAAATAATTATAACAAAATACAGCTCTAGCAAATAAATTACCCATTCAATGTTGTATAGGACTTTGAAATGGAACAAAACAAGGATATATATTTTAAATTGACATGAAATTTACTTTATTCGAAAGATAATATTCTTGTATTATAATTTGAATATGACTTCTGGCATATGACCGCCACGGCTGGCTCGGACGTAGTCTAATCTGGAGGTCCAATTTTCGATGACTTTTTCCAACACTTGTGGCCGTATATCAGCAATAACGCGGCGAATGTTGTACTCCAAGTGGTCAATCGTTTCGGGCTTATCGGCGTAGACTAGCGACTTCACGTATCCCCACAGAAAATAGTCAAGCAGCGTTAAATCGCACGAACTTGGAGGCCAGTTCACGGGTCCGAAACATGAAACCATGCGGTTACCAAACGTTTCTTTCAATAAATCAATTATGGCACAAGCTGTGGACATGTTGCCCCATCTTGTTGAAACCACAGCTCGTGTGCATCATGATTGTTCAATTGATGGACGAAAAAGATAGTAATCAGGGCTCTATAGCGATCACCATTGACTGTAACTGTTCTGGCCAGCATCGCTTTTAATGAAGTACGGACAAATTATTCCACCAGCCCATAAAGCACACCAAACAGTCAGTTTTTCTGGATGTAACGGTTTTTCAACATGAACTTGAGGATTATTATCACTCTAAATACGGCAGTTTGTTTATTTCATCGCTAAACAAAATTTGCTTATGAAAATCGGGATCAACGGCAATCTTGTTTTGGGCCCATTCACCTAATGTACGCCTTGCTAGGTGATGGTGTAGCTTCAATTCTTGCACGAGTTGAATTTTTTAAGCACGCAAACCAAGATCTTTCCGAAAAATCTTCCATAAAGGGGATGGACACATATCCAATTCCTGTGCACCATGGCGGATAGACTGATTCGGGTTTTCCTCTACGCTACGCTCTACAGCAGCAATGGATTCTTCTGTACGCACTGTACGACATGCGAATTATCATTTAGAGTAAACGTGGTGCGAAAACATTGCATAGTTAATTGAATTAATTACTCTGATGGACAATTATGTTGACCGTAAAATGGACGTAGTGTGCGATACGTATTTCGAACAGAACCATGATTTTCAAAATAAATTTGCACAATTTGGAAGCGTTGTTCAGGCGTCAGTCTACTCATGATGAAATGCCAAACCAAACTAAACATAAATCACTTGACAGCTGACAAGAGTCTTAACTTAAAGTTCTATACCTCTAAAAAAACACCCTTTACTTATAATTCACTGTAAGTTTATAACTATTAAAACTTTACTACTAATAGTAAATTAATAAATTACATTGAAATTCTTGTATTCACGTTATAAACAAGTATAAACTGTCCAAAAAATTGACAGACGTTGACGCATGCGCATAATTTTTTTGAATTATGTAAAAATCTATTGAACCACCTGTTATAATTAGGAGAATTGAATTTGACACATAGTAACAAATAAAGCATTAGTTAACCAAATCCTGGAAAAAAAAACGAAACTGGGAAAGAGCTTTTTGAACAAAACGTATTTGTTGTTAATGAAAAATTACAATCTTCTTTAAAGTGTCTAACACATTTTTTTCGAACAAAATTAGAATATATTTCTTTACAATTCCTTGCCTCTTTAAGGCTTGATTAATGGCCCATTCTGGAGCTTGATTACCGAATCCAAAATTCGGAACTTTGGATTTGACGGCAACGCTACAAGATTGATTAAATGCTGTTACAAAGTTTCAATGTTTTGTTATCGCATGAGAGATATAGCTATCAATTTTCAATCAAATCAAGCCGATAACAAAACTTCGATTTGCAAAATGACAATCGTTTGTTATCCAGAGAAAATTAACGCGCAACGATCGTTCACAAAGCATAGATTTGAATAAACGTTCAGATTGTAAAGAAGATTAACTTAAGACTGTAAAGATTGCATTCGGTTAATTTCAAACCCGGCCAGGAGATATACCGAGTGATAGTAGTGTTCGACAACCTATCATCAGTCAGCTTCTGACTCATTGAGAAAATTTTGGAGGCCCTGTAGAATTTGACGATCTGTCGGTATGCTTGATAAAACTTTGCTCACATGAATAGCATTTTAATATCCAATAAATTAAGGCATCTCCCGAAAAATTAACGAAAAGTTTAATGCCAGTTATTTTGTTTTTTACAGTTTAGTCCTTAGTTGTAAAAGAACAAAAAACCTATATAAAGGGTGAGTTTTTTTTATGATGAGTATGGGGAGATTGAGCAGGGGTTAAATTGGGAAAGATTTGCAGTTTTACTGGCCCAATTTAATGACACTTTCGGATTTTTGTAAATAAAAAGTCATAGCTTACTAGATATTTTGAATAAACGAAATTCTGTCGATTTAGTCAAATCCCTCTGCCTCCTTTGTTTCTGATTCAGCTCTCGTTTTCGAGATATGACACAAACTTATCTTTTTTGAATGGAAACCAGAGTTAGCTATGACCTCAAAAAATCGGACATTTTTAGAGCTTTTCAGCGAGTTATGGATGCTTTTCTCTCTTATTTTCACTTTTAACGTAGGTAGCCATGAAATAGATTGATTTATTAATAACTATTCCAAAAAACATTGAACGATTAGATATATCAGATATAACGAAAAAAAAAGTAGGTACTTACTAAAAACGTAAGAAATTAAAGTACAAAATAATGGGTACAATTTATGTTTACCATTGTTATTTAGACAAAAATTGCATCTTTTCAAGATTGACATTACCGCTTTCCTCACAGACCGTCTATCAATTTCTTTAATTGCTTGTAATACCGCCTCCTTTAGGTCACCAACTATCTCATACTTTGTTTTTTAGCACATCCCATAAATAGAAGTCTATAACTGCCAAATTGGGAGATCGGGGTGGCCATTCGCGTGGGTCATTTCTTCCTATCCAAGAGTTTGGATAGATATTATCTAAGTGTTGTCTTACTAACAACGAGTTCTGAGCAGGTGCTCCATCATGTTGGTACCACTCAATTTCTAAACGAGTTCTCAAATTCAAATTATGCAACATGTCTTGAAAAGTGTATTGAAAGAAATGCAAGTAGCGCCCCCAAGAAGTGATTTGTCATAGATAAAAGGCCCCAGAATAGTAGACCCTATGATATCACACCAAACATTAAAACCAAATTTTATCTGGGGTCGTCTTTATTCTACATGGAAAGGGTTTTCTTTAGCCCAGATATGCTCATTGTGTCTATTGAACATACCGCAGTTAGTAAATCTAGTTTCATCTGACCATAACACCTTTAATGCAAACAGTGGATTGTCAAGGCACATGTCTCTAAACCATGTACAAAACAAAATACGTCGATGTTCGTCACCAGCATGCAAAGTTTAAGAAACTGAAAGTTTGTACGGGTGGAACTTGTGAGCTTTCAGTACCTTAACTTCGTTGAGATATGCCAGCTTCTGCCGCAATTTCACGAGTTGATGTAGATGGATTTTGATTTACCATTGCCAAAACATTTATTTGTGCTGCTTCGTTAATTTGACTACGTTCCTTTGGTGGTTTAGTAAAAGATCCATATCTGCGTAAACTATCGTAAAGCCTCTTAAATGTACATAGAGCAGGTTGACAACGATATCTATGAAAGTATTCTTTAGCTGCACGAACTGAATTTTTATGGCATATGATATAACATTCCACCATATTCAGTTTTCCTTCGTTAGAATATTCCATTTTATCACGAAAACTTATCAATATCGACTGTCAGTTCAGCACTACTAATGGAATTACTCTCAAATGAGGAAACGTCAAAGTGAAAACAATCTTTTTCATGGCTACCTACGTTAAAAGTGAAAATAAGAAAGAAAAGTATCCATAAATTTCAAAAATAATTTTTGACCCAGAATTGGCACGGTTGACTGAAGAACACGATTGGGTCTATTTGGTTTCAACAAGACAGGGCTACGGCTCATACCGCGGCAGTAACCGGCGAGATCACCGGATTTGAGCATTTGCGATTTTTTCATGTGGGGATACCTTAAGGAAAAGGTTTTTAAGCATCATCCTCATAATTTGGAAGAACTGAGGATACAGTGGAAATCGCCGCCGTTCCGATCGATATCTGCCAGAACGCAGTTGAAAACTTTATAAATCGCCTAGATCAGTGCATCGCTGCTGGAGGACATGATCTTGCTAATGTGATCTATAGACTTTAAGTGAAAAAATCGAGTGTAGTACTGACCCAAGCAGATTAAACCACTTTTTCGTAAGTAGTGTGATTTTTTTTAAATATCCCAGCAAAACTGCAGATTGTTTTGCCGCACCCTGTATCTAGTGTGTTTTTGCATCAATGATTTGTGCACGCCGTCTAACTATTTCACCTCGAAATATCCAAAATCATAAGACCAACCCTGCATCTGCAAGACTAGCTTTACTTACCCTGTCATTCCTTTAAACAACTTCCAATCAATTTTGTAATCATCAGCATCATTTTTCTTCAGTTACTTCTACGTAAACTTAAAAAGAACTAAATTGACTGAACAGAAATGTAGTTCCATCGAAAAAAATAAAACTAACTTCGAGTACAAAGTGCTACCCTTTTATGTTTTCCGATTTTTCATTAATTTTTCTTTTGTTCCACGTCTTTCGATCAAATTCAATTCTGTTTATTCATTTATGTTCCATCTGCAGCCGTGAGTTCATTTATCAAAGAAAATACAATGAGGAGCGACAGGCAAGGCATCAGGCACATCTAAAACTGAAGAAATACGAACACAACTGTGTAGGTTTTTCGCATCGTTGAATTAGAACAATCGACATTTCCATCATAGTATTAAATTGTATATTTACACGTTATCGAGCTTCCGTTTAAACAATTGTACATGGAAACTTAATTTATACGAATATCTGCCTCATAAATTACCGTCGTACTGTGTATTCCACGTTTTGAAAAAAAAAACAAGTTGTGAAATTTGTATTAATTTGGGCAATTTAGATGAATTTTTCAATTCATTCAAAACCTGAGAAGAATAAGAAGTGATTTTCCATTAATTTTCAAGCACTTTTTGGGAAATAAGACCACAATTTACGAAATTGCTGTATATTTCCCATCGTTTCGGGGTCTAGGTCAGACCTCGTTGTCAATTGCAAAGAAACTATGAAATAAAAGTACAATTCTAAAATTTAAAACTAAAATGTTTGACAATATTATTTGACTTAGGAAATAACTATTTATTTATCAGAATGTTTACAATACTTATACATTAGGCATAATATAATAAACCCTGCAGAGGTAAACTCAGTTACCTGTTCGCAGGTCTGATAATCTTAACACTAACCTTAATGATAATTTCCTATAAAATCTTATTACTAATATCCTACAAATTTATTGTTGTTGAAATAATTATGTTATACTAATATATAGTTTAAAGAATTAGAACTTATATCGATTTCTCCCTATATAATTTACTATCCTGCTATTTGAAATTTTAAATATAAGCCAAGATCCATGGTTTTATTTTCTTTTTTACAGCGTTGAGGTTTTTTAGAGTTTTCAAATCATTTGGTAGGTTGTTGAAAACATTAATAGCTTTAACATAACTATTTTTACTGCTTATAGTTTTATTTCTTTTTGGAAACATAATACTTCTATTTCTTGTAGAACTGTTGGATTTTATAAATTTATTTTAAACGTGTCATAATTATTTAAGAGACTCAAAAGCAAAGATTTGTTTCAGATTAGTTTTTTTTTCGATACAAGTGTTCAGGAGTTTATTTGTAAACGTTGTAATAATATAATGGTATGATTACTTGTTATGAATAACACACAATATACTGTTTCAGATATTAACGTTTCAGTCTATTCTCTTTTGTCAAGAAAAGTGTTGATTTTATTATATGTATTTGCAATCAGTAGTTTTATTTTGGTTTGAACATAAGTAAAACTTGTTTAGTTGAATAAATCCCTCCCAAGCTATGTTACCATAGCAGATAATACTATGGAAAAGTGCATAGTATAACATTATCAGCGAGTCTCTGAACATAATTTTGGCCATTTTCCGAAATATAAAGACTAAGTATTTTGTTTTATTTATTAAATATTCAACATGCGTGTCAAATCTCATTCTATAGTCAAAACAAATTCCTAAGTATTTACAACTTTCTACCCTTCTTATTTTTTTGGTATTTATCTTAATATTTATATCGCGAGGAACACTATTACAGTAGTTTCCGAATGTCATTAAAACCGTTTTATCAACATTTAGAGAAATTGTTTAAGGCAAGCCATTTGTTTATCAAATTAAGGTAGGAATTCATTTGCGTTTCGACTGCATTCCATGTTTTCCTGTTGATATCACAGCCGTATCGTCAGCAAATATATAATTCCCTCTGGTATATCAACTAGTAGGTCAGTTATATATAAAATAAATAGTAGGGGACCCAAGATGGTACCTTGTGAAACACCTGTTTTAATTTCACTGAAACCACTTACAGTGTCATTTATTTTTACTCGCTGATATCTACTTGTCAAGTAGCTTGAAATGAGTTTGAACGCACTTCCTCTAATTCCATATCTGTATAATTTATCTAATAATATTGAATGGTTAACAGTATCAAAAGCTTTGGCTAGGTCAAGGAATGTAATAGCAATAGGTTCACTTTTATCAAGTTTTTCATAAATTGTATTAGTAATAAAATTTAAAGGATCTTTTGTACCAGTATTTTTCATTTTTCAATTTTTGCTAGGTTTGATATCAAGGATATTGGTCTATAATTTGCGATATTGTCCTTATTATTAGCCTTATAGATTGGTGTAACATCAGCTAGTTTGAGTGCCCCAGGCCAAATTGCCTTCTGTATACTTAAATTTATGATGTGAGCAAGTGGTAGTGCTATATGTCTAGATAACACTATTAGAGTTTTTGCATTTATATTATCAACTCCACCATTTTTTAATTTCAAATTTCCTATAATATTTGTTACTTCATAATAGTTTGTGGGTGCTAAAAAACAGTATTTGTGATCGTTGTAGGTGATTTAATGTCCTCATTTTGTGGAATTTTGATTTCTTTGCTAAGCTTAGATCCAACATTACAAAAATATGAATTCATGGTATTTGCTATTTCATCTGGATCTTTAATTTTACGCTTGTTTTCATCATATAGTAGGTAACGTTGTTATGTTTTTTTACTACTTTTACCAAGCTTTTGGTTGACATATTTCCATAATTTTTTGGTATCATTACTATTTTTTATAATTTATTCACGATCATACATTAACTTAGCTTCATTTATTATTTTGTATGTGACTTTTATTATTTCATTATTTGGTTCTTTTATATATCAGGTAAAGTGACTCTTTTGTTTTGCAAGAATTTATAAATCCAGTAGTAATACAATACAGTTGTTTCTTGATGTAGATTTGTAATTAATTTTTGATTTATTTCTATTATATGTAGTTAATTCAATACAATTCTTTATCATGCATATAAGTTCATTAGTAGCAGTATTGGGATCATCCATTGACATTATTGATGACCAGTTTACATTTTCTGCGAGTTTTCCAAGTTTGGTATAGTTTATGCGATTAAAAGGTTTATTAGGTGAAGCCTTAACAATTTTGTCCAATGAAACGAACAGTGGAAAATGGTCAGTAAAAGACATTGTATGTTTGAAAGTTGTAGTTGCAAGCGAATTAGTTTTGATAAAAATATTGTCAATACATAATTATTATAATCATCTATTGATGGTCTTGTGATGGTTTGGAAGCCTGGATAAAAACCTTTTTCAAGTAAACTGTTTAGATGTTTTGGGCTAAGAGACTTAAATTTGATAAAATACACGGGAGCACGAAAATTTCTAAAGATCATATAATAATAAAGTTCCTTTCCAATTTTATGTGGCGCTCCTAGGTACGACTTAGGCATTCGCCAAATATACATATATGACTCCTGCTTTAGAGGCATTATCAAGAGACAGTAAAAGAGTTTCAGAGTCTAGATCGAACTCGGGGCTTCAATCTGCCCCCAAGAGGCACTAGGTAACTGAACTGAATGTGAATAGGTTGACCGCAGTGTTGGCATTCTTGAACGGCAACATTATGTGCTCAGGGTTGTAAAATTATTAGTAGGTGTCAAGCAACAACTAAGTTTGATGAAGTTGTAGATAAGTACGCAATGCAGGATTTTAGATTTGCTTGGCACCGACTTCAAAAATATATAGTAGATTAGTAGGTAATTAATTTGTACAGAATGAGCACCTTTTAATGTTTACATTTTTTACTTCCTGGGTAAGTACCTAACATTGAATATGTGATTCATTTGCTAGAGTTGTATTTTGTTATAATTATTTTCAGCTTTTTAGTTATAGGTGGAAGTCGGTTATATATATTTTTAATGTTTTATTTATTATTCATACAGAAGTTTTGAAACTGAGTCTCTGTATATGCTGAGAGGTTCGGCATTCTCTCACATATATGTAATATTAACATCTAGAAATGGAATAGTTAGGCATCTCGTGGCAAGCCAGAGGCCTAACTCTCTCAAACACGCGAATTGTTCACAACCCAATTCCAGTAAAAGTGCATTTAGCCTACTTTCCCGATTCTCGTCGAGGCGAAAGGAGAGAAGCACACGGTTTCATCCAGAGTGCGCCGGAATTGTAGGGGTTCAGGAGAAGCGAGGAGAGCCTGCAGCTGGACCTACTTGTGATGATGAGTTGTTGCTAGGAGACGGCATATTCTCTGGTTGAGGTCGCTATCCGAGAATGTGAACCTGTTGGACTGTGTGTATATGTCTCGCTGGCGAAACGTCCAGGCGATAGGTAGACGAATTGAATTACAGATAATTGGATCATTTATGTCACAAACACTGGTGCTTGTGTTTGTGTGGGTTTAACCCTTTGACGGCTGTTAATAAAAGTAATTGTTTTCGGTAGTAAATATTTTGAGGGACGGAAAATCTTTGGTCATGAGAATTAGTATTTTGCCATTTATTTTTGTTTTGTTTTTTGGGGATTTACTCCTTAAGAATCGATTTTCATCTTAAGACCCAGGTGCGACATTTTGATTAAAAAGTGTGAAAATTCGTATATGAACTATCATGTTCAAAAAATTAAATAACTCGAGTTGAATAATTTTGGAAAAATTTAGGGATTTTTTTTAATTTCGCATTTCTCGGGAACCAAAGGTATACAATCATGAAAATTTATTGACAGATTGTTTCCTTTAAATGAATAAATATGGGATCTATCATTTTTGGATAATTCGTCTACAAAGTCACTATTGTTTTCACCGAAATTCAGTATTTCAAAAACAGACAGTTATACAGTACAAGTAAAAAATGTACAAAAAATGTAAAGGTAACCTAAATTATCGTAAATAACAAAAATATAAAAATTTTCAAAATATGCAAATTATAATAATGCCCAAAAACAATGAAAAGTAAAGACATTAAACATCAAATAAAATGTAAAGAATGTGAAAACGTCAAAAATATAGAAATTTAAAAAACATAAAAAATATTGAAAACTTAAAAATGTCAAAAAATCAAAAAAAGAAAGAGGTGAAAATGGCAAAGTTAAAAAAGTCGAAAAAGCAAAAAAAAAGTCAAAACAATCAAAAGCGCAAAAAATAACATGTCAAAAAAAAAAGGAAAAAAAACTCAAAAACTGTCAAAAAGTCGCAATGTCAACAACATGTCTAAAAAGTCAAAAATGTTATAAATGTAGTGACAAAAATGTAAAAGTCAAAAATCGCTATAGCGTAAAAATGACAAAAAAGAGTTGAGCAGGTTGGGACTACCACCCACTGTGTCAAATTTTTTAAGATAATCAACTGAAATATAACAACTTTAAACTGATTCTATTATGATTTAAGAATATTTTGAATTTTTTACAATACGTTAGAAATTAGTAGGAAAAGTTCCGACTACTATTTTCATGACACTATTAGTATTTTTATTTGTTCAGTATTTTGGTTCATACAAAAAATATTTTTACAATTAGTCAACCATGAACAGAATAAACTTGTCACATTGACAATTTGAAACTGATTAAATCGAGGAAATAGTATGCAACAATATTTTTGATAATGACGCGAGATGTAAAGACCGACATCTAGGATTTTCGGGAAAACTAGCATACAGAGGTTCCGAATCTGGAGCCGTGCCATGTAATTGCTGTTATGCCGTAACTCCTAAGTTGTAATGTAACGATAAAATTGTCAGGTTAAATTCACATGTCAGAGATATTGGATACTCTCTCCCATCAAGGTGGTACACTCGGACATCGAATTTGATCAAGACAGTTGTTTATAATCTTTCCATTAGTTCTAAGGAACCATATAAACAATATTGAAAGGTGGTGCGGAAATGTGTTCAAATCATTTACCATCAAATAAAGCCGAGACAGTAAGAAGCATCAATTTAACTACTAAAAAAAGTACACTCGGACATCGAATTTGATCATGACAGTTGTTTAGAATCTTTCCATTAGATCTAAGGAACCATATAGACATTATTGAAAGGTGGTGTGGAAATAATTTACCACAAGGGGGAGTCTACCAAAAATCTAGAACACACAATTGAAAGTGCTGACAATTAGAGAATAATAATCAATACGAAAGAGAAAACGAAAGTCGTGTTGGTAAAATAACATATGCCTTAAACTCAGCATATGTTTATTAAATGTTACGTAAGGTCTCATTTGTTGTAACGGATGGAAACTTGGGAGATTCAAGACCTAGATCACCAAACAATAAGAAGCTTTTGAACTATGGCTTTAATGTAGAACATTAAACATTTCCTAGGCAGTCAAACTGACAAATGAATAGGGATTGGAAAGAGTTGAACAGCTAAATCGTTTCAATCGTTTCTTTAGAAGTTATTGCATACTATCAAATGAACAGCTCAATCCTTTCTTTCGAAACAACAAGTTATTGTATCAAACATCAGAGAATGGACATATAAGCGGATAACAGAAAAAAGACAAATATATAACTGAAACGGTTTGTTCAAGCATCAGGTAAAAACTGCTGGTCCAATTTTGATCAATCTTTTAATGTTTGAAAGCTTATTAGCAGGATTAAAATCTGGTATGTATTTTATATTGCTATAATACCAGGAGCCAGAGATATAACACATATTCTGCCAACAAAGTGTAACCAGTATAAAGTGACCTCTAATTTTAGATATTAAAGGCAGATGAAGCCACAAGTGCTACACGAAAATGACCTCTTGCTTATCAAACTATAAACTCTTGACCACTGGTCTTTAAGTTAACGCCTATATTAAACTAAATGACTCTTAAAACACCTGATTTGTTCTCTGAGATTTTTTCCCATTCCTGCATATTTTAAAATCAACACATTCGATTTGAAAGCCTAAACGGACACGTAGATTTCTGTGGGCAACTAATTTATTGCGAAGTACTTGCAAAATTGCTCAATTTGCTTAAACCTACGCTCAGTGCGACACAATTTTCCGCGGAACAGTGAAAGGCCAAGTAATTATTATCGCTATAAGTAACGGCTTCGAATTCGCTACCATCTGTGATGTTATTAGCAGTCGACACCTTTATTTAAAGATCATTAAAGTATTGTTGTTCTGAGAAATTCAAATGTTCATTCATGACTTTTGTTTACATCGCCGGGCACACACTAAATCGAGAAGTAGTTCTAATCGATGTTGAAGAATGGCAGCCTGATTCACACATAATATAAAAGTATAAACGAATAAGTAGCGTAGGCTACAAATACACGCTACATTTGCTTCAATCATTTCACTTCATGTTGAATCGGTTCTTAAAATAGCTTGTGTTTATGTATGAATTGAGTTCGCATAAAATTGTGATATCACGATAATTATCGTCGACTGTAGCAGTTGATGGATGGAGTCAAATTCACCTTTTTGACCTGGTTACATCACCAGTAGACTGGATGATTTTTTTTACTCATTCCTGACTAATGAAGATATTTAATATTTGAATAGAAGTCACATGTGAGCATCATCAAAGATTATATTTTATTTTTTTGGCGAATAATATCAACTTCGAGGACAGTAGGATTATATCTCTCAATTCCCTTAGGGCATTCACTATTCGCGAAGCTATAGAAATAGAGAAACGACCCTTCTGTCTAAACCAACGCGAGGTGAATTAGCGCTTGGGCGCATTCAACATAAACAGGCCAATTCAATGACCTTGAGATTTGAGAGGGAAAATAGGTGTTGTCGTATATCATTTGAAAGCGCTTTTTACGGATTATACCGTCATAATAAAAATTTTTATTGCAATTTCTGTACATGTAATAGAAAACCTAACGGGCTTATAGTAATAGTATAGTATTTCTGTCATTTATAATATACGTTTTCTAAGCATTTTAATTGTTTTTTTTTCAAGGATTATACAGGGTGAGTTTTTTTTATGATCAGTATGGGGATCTCGGAAACTTGCATATTTTGAAAAAACGCAATTCTGTCGATTTAGTCAAATCCCTCTAGCTCATTTGTTTTTGATTTTATAAAAAAAGTGTAAATATCAAAATTGAAGGGAATTGTATCCCGAATATGATTGTCATGTCCTCGTTTGCGTGATAGGTCTCGTTTTCGAGATATGACACAAACTTATCTTTTTTAATGGAAACCATAGTTTGCTATGATCTCAAAAAATCAGACATTTTTAGAGAATTTCAGCGATATAATATTCGATATAGTTATTCATACAAATAACGGAGTTATGGATGGTTTTCTCTCTTATTTTCACTTTTAACGTAGTTAGCCATGAAATAGATTGATTTATTAATAACTATTCCAAAAAACATTGAACGATTTTTTATTAGGTATATCAGATATAACGAAAAAACTAAATAGTAGGTACTTACTAAAAACTTAAGAATTTAAAGTACATAATAATGGTTACAATTTATGTTCGAAAAGTCCACCGTTGTTATTTAGACAAAAATTGCATCTTTTTAAGATTGACATTACCGCTTTCCTCACAGACCGCCTATCAATTTCTTCAATTGCTTGTAATACCTCCTCCCTTAGGTCACCAACTGTCTCATACTTTCTTTTGTATACTTTGTTTTTAGCACACCCCATAAATAGAAGTCTATAACTGCCAAATCTGGAGACCGGGGTGGCCATTCGCATGGGCCATTTCTTCCTGTCCAAGAGTTTGGATAGATATTATCTAAGTGTTGTCTTACTAAGAACGAGTTATGAGCAGGTGCGCCATCATATTGGAACCACTCAATTTCTAAACGAGTTCTCAAATTCAAATTATACAACAAGTCTTGAAAAGTGTATTGCAAGAAATGCAAGTAGTGCTTTCCAGTAAATGATTCATCATAGATAAAAGTATTCCTCAGCTGCACGAACTGAATTTTTATGGAATATAATATAACATTCCACCATATTCAGGTTTTCTTTGTTAGAATATTCCATTTTATCACGAAAACTTGTCAATATCGACTGCCAGTTCAGCACTACTAATGGAATTACTCTCAAATGAGGAAACGTCAAAGTGAAAACAATCTTTTTCATGGCTACCTACGTTAAAAGTCAAAATAAGAGAGAAAAGCATCCATAACTCCGTTATTTTTATGAATAACTATATCGAGTATTATATCGTTGAAAAGTTCTAAAAATGTCCGATTTTTTGAGGTCATAGCCAACTATGGTTTCCATTCAAAAAAAGATAAGTTTGTGTCATATCTCGAAAACGAGAGATGTCACGCAAACGAGGACATGACAATCATAT
This sequence comes from Octodonta nipae, assembly GCA_034190945.1. Taxonomy (NCBI): domain Eukaryota; kingdom Metazoa; phylum Arthropoda; class Insecta; order Coleoptera; family Chrysomelidae; genus Octodonta; species Octodonta nipae. Next base: position 2,338,964 of record CM067222.1, read on the forward strand.
TCGGGATACAATTTCCTTCAATTCGACAGAATTAAATTGGGCCAGTAAAACTGCAAATCTTTACTGATACTGATCATCAAAAAAAAACTCACCCTGTATATACTATTATTTTTAATTACATCGAAATAAGCATTAACAACAGGAAATCATTTATTAATATTCTTAAAGTAATTTAAAAAACCGAAACAAATATTTTATGTCTTATGGGTGACATAAACCCAAAAATTACTTCAATAATGATTAAAAGTAATAAACGAGTCGTAAACGACTATCATTTCCTTTTTCTATTTGGGAAACCGTTCAACCCGGTAAGGAACAAAAGTAAAATCTGTTTCCGGCCAAACTAATAATCGTATTTCCGCACAGTTTCGTCGATGTCATCATCATCATCATCGTTGTTCCTCGTCTCGTCCTTATCATGTCTCCTTGAAAGGATATCCTCTTTATGCACCGCACACGGGCGATGACAATTATTATTTTTTATTACATAAAATCGACGAATCACTCAAGTCGCGCTTCCTTTGTGAATTGAAAATGCATATGATTCTATTGTCACATTGTTCAATGTTGAATGTTAATTTTAATTCTTCGAATGCCAGTAAGTATATATTCCATTTTAATGCGGTTTCATTTACGCCGAAAAAATTTTTTTATACTCACTGACAAAAGAACTCGCAAAACCCAGAAGGAGATGTTTACACTTAATATTGTTTTAGCAAGCAGGGCCGGATTTACACTGGCCCACCAACTGTAGACCAAAATTAAAAAATATATACACTTGAAGAAAAAATCAAATAATAATTAACTGATACTACAATTGCAATTTCCACAATTTACGTTTTTTAAAAAACTGTCCGACGCGTTTGTCAAGAAACTAGACTAACAGTTAGTCTAGTTCCTTGACGACATTAGTCAAAACGCGCCGGACAGTTTTTTAAAAAACGTAAATTGTGGAAATTAAAACTGTAGTATGCGTTAATTATTATAATAAATTTCCAACAAGTATCGGCCGAATCAATAAAGTATAATCAATAAAACAAAAATACAATGTGTTCTAAACATGTTTGTGGCTATTCTTGATACTTTTATGTTTTATTAAATCAAATTTTCATTTGCAATCTACATCAATAAATATAAAGTTGGCTATGACCTCAAAAAATCGGACATTTTTAGAGCTTTTCAACGATATAATACTCGATATAGTTATTCATAAAAATAACGGAGTATGGATCGTTTCTCTCATATTTTTACTTTAACGTAGGTAGCAGAAATAGATGACTTATTAATAACTATTACAAAAAACATGAACGATTTTTTATTAGGTATATCAGATATAACGAAAAACTAAATAGTAGGTACTTACTAAAAACTTAAGAAAATTAAAGTACATAATAATGGTTACAATTTATGTTCGAAAAGTCACCATGTTATTTAGACAAAAATGCATCTTTTTAAGATTGACATTACCGCTTTCCTCACAGACCGCCTATCAATTTCTTCAATTGCTTGTAATACCGCCTCCCTTAGGTCACAAAGGTCTCATACTTTCTTTTTGTATACTTTGTTTTTAACGCACTCCATAAATGGAAGTCTATAACTGCCAAATCGGTAGACGGTGTGGCCATTCGCGTGGGCCATTTCCTCATATCCAAGAGTTGGATAGATTTATCTAAGTGTTGTCCTACTAATAACGAGTTTATGAAGGTGCGCCATCATGTTGTAACCACTCAATTTCTAAACGAGTCTCAAATTCAAATTATGCAAAATGTTGAAAAGTGTATTGCAAGAACTGCAAATAGCGCTTCCAAGAGTGATTCGTCATAGATAAAAGGCTCCAGAATAGTAGACCCTATGATACCACACCAAACATTAAACCAAATTTATCTGGGGTCGTCTTTGTTTTATATGGAAAGGGTTTTCTTTAGCCATGATATGCTCATTGTTCTATTGAACATAACCGCAGTAGTAAATCTAGTTCATCTGACCATAACACCTTTAATGGAAACTGTGGACTGTCAAGGCACATGTCTCTAAACCATGTAGAAACAAAATACGTCGATGTTCATACCAGCATGCGGTGGTTTAGTAAAAGATATATCTGCGTAAACTATCGTAAAGCCTCTTAATGTACATAGAGCAGTATGAAAGTATTCCTCAGCTGCACGAACTGAATTTTTATAGCCTATGATATAAACATTCCACCATATCAGTTTTCTCGTTAAAAAATATTCTATTATATCACGAAACTTGTCAATATCGACTGTCAGTTCAGCACTACTAATGGAATTACTCTCAAATGAGGAAAACGTCAAAGGATAACATCTTTTTTATAGCTACCTACGTAATGTTATAAGAGAGAAAAAAGCATCCATAAATCCATAATTTTATGAATAACTATCTCGAGTATTATATCGTTGAAAAGCTCTAAAATGTCGATTTTTTGAGGTCATAGCCAACTATGGTTTCCATTCAAAAAAAGATAAGTTTGTGTCATATCTCGAAAACGAGATGACATCATATTCGGGATACAATTCCCTTCAATTTGATATTTACAATTTTTTATAAAATCAAAACAAAGGCGTAGAGGATTCGTTTTTTCAAAATATCTAGTAAGTCATGACAAAAATGAAAGTGTCATTAAATTGCCTGTATATGGTTTATTATATCTTTATATTGGCGTATCAGAAAGACAGAAGAAACATCTCGATCTGGTGAGGATCTGATCTGATAGATGCAATTGTCGAGTGCGAAGGTCGAAGTTGGTGGTGGCACGCAGGACATCGGTTACCGTTGTTGTCGCAAATATTGAACTATTGTGGTTTATTTTACTCGATTAAAGGCATTTACAGTTAGTGTAAAAAAATTGTAATTAAATCCCATGGACTTTGTAACAATATTTAGATACTTGTTGCTCCCCAGTATCGTTTAGGCAATCTGCGGGGATTTTATTAGCTTTTTTGGCTAGTTGGGATACTTTGTGTAAACTCGTGCATAGCACACGTCTAGTCTTCATTTTGCAAAACTTTACTTAAATTATTATTTATAACACAAAATCGACGATCATCGAAGCGCTTCCTGAATTAAAAATGCATATGATTTCCTTGCCTCATTGTTAAATGTTGAATGTTAATTTTAATTCTTTGAATGCAAGATCGTACTCCATTTTAATGCGGTTTCATTTACACCGAAAAAAAATTATATCTACTGTACGTGTAGATCGTGCCTTTGTTAGGGAAATAACTGCGAACAACAAAGTTGGTGTTGATGACGAGTGATTGTGTGATGAATTTGATCGTTTAACAAAGTAGAGTACGTGCTTAACAAGGATAGTTAGCGGATATAGATAACACCTTTGTTAGATTCGTGCAAATATAATTGTTTCATCTGAATGAACGTCGAATAATTTATATGGACAGCAATTCCTTCCAGTCACATTTACATTATATTGTTTGAAAAGACGAAATAGTGATTACTTTGATGTACTATATGTATTTTCGATAATGCATTAATATAAACTAAAGTAAAAAAAATGAGAATTTTTCTGTATACAGTGTGGAATGACGAATAAAGGAGGGCTTGTTGGTAAAAATGCTTGGACAAGTCGATTTGTATTTTTAACGGCGCATTTTTTTAACAAAAACAATTATATAGGGTGTGTTATGTGATAGTGGCCGATTATTTCTTAATAAAATAAAAAGAACAAGAAACCATTAATGCCAATGTATGAAATGTTCAAAATGCTCGTCACGAACGTCTTGGCTACATGCTAATCTGGTATATTCTAACGTTACTCAACATCTCAAGTGTGACTGATCTAATCGCCAGCGTGATTCGAGTTTTCAGGTCATCTAATTTGAGGGGTTTAGTTTTGTATACAGTACTTTTGACATATGCCCACTAAAAGTATTCCAATGGCATCAAATCCGGAGAACGTGCTGGCCATTCTATTGATTAGCGCCTCCCAATCCACCGATTTGGAAAAATTTGGTTCAGGTACTGCCGGAGATTGATTTCGTAATGGGGCGGTGCTCCATCTTGCTGAAACCATATTGTACTGGCCGGAACTTGTGGGTTTACTTTGGAGCAGTTCTAAATATTGATCTCTATTCAAGTTACCATCAATGAAAAAGGAACCTACGATATTTCCAACAATTCCTGCCCAAACATTAACTTGGTCAAGATATTGCGTATGTTTTTCTGTCATCATTAGACCAAAAGCGGCAAATTTGAAGATTCACATGACCGTAAAGTGTAAATGTGCTCTCATCAGAAAACAAAACATATTCTAATTGGATCACATTATTATCTAACCTTACCATCATTTGTTCACAGAAATATATTTTTTATAAATTTAAAACGCTTCCTTTAAAAGATATTAGGACAAATATAAGAGAATGCACTCATTCCTGCTTGTCTGAAACTGGAATATTAGAATCTTGAAGGTGGTACGGAACCTTAGTATGCGAGTCCAACTCGCACTTGACCAAATTATTTGTTTAATGTTAATTTTTGTAATAAATCTGAAAACACTTAATATTTTAAAAAACAGTTGAAGATAGTTGTAGGACATTGTATACGAATTATGTCTAGAATTTTCTGGAGAATCCAAAAAATAATAATATACTGGGGCTTGCATTTAAAATAAGAAAGTTGGTATTGGTCACTGGCACATGACAAACCTTATATAATTTTTTTTTTTGGAAAAATGCGCATTTAAAAAAACAAACAAACGTGTCCAATCGCTTTTCCCAAGCCCCCTTTATTCGTTTTCGAATCTATTCCATTTGGCTGCTCAACACTGTATAAGACTACTTTTTTATTTATAATAATCAGTCCTATCATCTACGAAAATAACTGATCTGCATAATGTTACATCCTGTAGATGTGGTAAACCAACAAGTAATGTAAAATTAAACATATTAGCAATGCGTACTTGCTCCACTCTATCTTTCGCATTTAAATACATATTTTATAGGTTCTACTTCATTGACAAACATATTTAACACATTTGTGCTCCAAACAAAACACACATATGTCTTCAGATCAACATCAGCACAACAATGATGATTCAACATCGCAATCCCCATCGCTTGTATAATTAAAATTACTTCAGGCGGTACTTCATATGCCATTTGAACGACACGAACATGTTTTTCACATCAAAAGCCTTTCCAGTCGGTGTTTGTGCCGTCATTTACATTTTTGTTTTGTTTCTTCTAATATTGTTATTATTATGACTTCCACATCGTCTATCTGCGGTTCGGTCACAAGCTTGGCGCGCCACCCGAACAATTAACTTTGCGGTTTTGAAACAATGCACTTGATATCAATCGATGACATTGTTTGAATATCTTAAGAGTGAGCAGACAAAAAGCGGCAATGACCATATAAAATTCTTGGCCGTCTGAGCTTTTATGAGTCATATAAAATAATGCAGGGATTTTATTATTTAAAATATCAGAGGGTTATTGCAATTAATTGTTCACTGAAAGTTATTATTTTTCAGTGTACAGGCAATGTGACCAACTTTAAATTAGATTTACTGTCTTAGTTTGTCTAGAAACCTGACAAATACGACTAAAAAATTGACGAAACTCTTGTCAACGTCAGAGAAGCTTAGTAAGAAATTGAAATCGACAAAGTATACGTAAATCAACAAAGTATACGTTTTTTGTATTAAAATTATGACAGTTTCATTATTTATAGTAGAAACGCAAATTATACAGGGCGTTAAAAAAATAAACACGGATTCGACCTTCGTAACAAACACCCTGTAAGAATACCACGAAAAATGATAACAAATTCTTGTTTATCACATTTGAAAACTATGCTGTACCAAATTTGAGTGCCGTTTTTCAAATATCATAAATTTTCAGATACCATTAAATTTTGAAAAATATATTTTATTTGTATTTTAAATAATTTGAATAACAGATTTAATAATTATAATTTAAAACTTGTCCTATTTTGCTCTTTATCTTCCAAATCTACAGAGCCTCAAAATTCAGACAGCAGATTATAAAAGGCTTCCCTGAAAGTTATTAGTAAAATAAAAA